>JAUTXW010000550.1:0-207500 GCA_030620095.1 Kuschelorhynchus macadamiae | reverse complement strand
TGCCTGGCCTTTCTCTTTGCAAGACAGTAGTTGTCAGTGTCAGTGTCATAGTCTTTTGAATTTCGTTAACTGCATAATACCTAATATCAGAAAAATGGTTCATTTAACAGAAATGCATAAAATAACAATTCTACAAATGATTGGTTATGGAGATAACACACGAACACAAGTGGAAGTTGCTCGCTTATTTCATGAAAAATTTCCAAATTTGCCGCATATATCCCAAGGGACAATTAGTAAAATAGAAAAGCAGTTTCGCGAGCTTGGACATGTGAGGCAGATAAAAAAAGCTGCCAATTCAATAAATGATTATTCTAAATTGGATATTATGCTTGAGTTTGAGGAAAACCCAGATATTTCTAGTCGACAAGCCGCCGCAATGTTCGATATTAGCCATTCGTCGATTATTCGAACATTAAAAGAAAATAAAATGCATCCCTATAAAGTGATACCAACTCAGGAGCTCATGGAAGACGATTATGATAGGATAACTTATTTTTGTGAACAAATGATGGCTATGTTAGATAACAATGTTATTCAATTAGAACATGTTTTGTTTTCGGATGACTGCACCTTTACACTTCACGGTCATGTAAATCGTCAAAATTGCCGCTATTGGTCTAGGGAAAATCCTCACTGGATCAGCGAAGAACATACTCAATATCCTGAAAAGGTTAATGTTTGGGCAGGAATTGTTAGGGATCATATCATAGGCCCCTTTTTCATTGACGGCAATTTGAATGGCGATAATTATTTAGCACTGCTCCAAAATAATGTCGTGCCAACTTTGACAAATTTGTATCGGGATCCAGCAAACCCACAAGTTCCAGCGAATATGATATGGTTTCAGCAAGATGGAGCACCGCCCCATTACCAAATTAATGTCCGGCAGTACCTCAACGGAATATTTCCAAATCGGTGGATAGGGAGACGAGGATCGATAGAATGGCCAGCGCGATCCCCTGATCTGACGCCATTAGACTTTTTCTTATGGGGACATATTAAAAATGTTGTATACAAAACTAAACCCCTCGACTTAGCTGACTTAAGAAGACGAATAACGCTTGCGATTAGATCGGTCATGCCTGAGATGCTAAATAACGTTAGAAGAAATTTCTATTTAAGATTAGGAATTTGCCAAGACGTTCGCGGCGAGCATATTCAACAGTTCCTAAATTAACTTTTTACTTTTGTTTATACATTATGAAGAAATAAATAATTTTATTTTTTTAATCTTAATTTTTGCAATAAATTTGAAAACACTTAATATTGCCGAAATAGTTGAAGATAGGTATAGGACATTGAACATAAAATATGTTTAGAATCTCCTAAAGAATCCAAAAATTAAATAATATCCGGGGTGTTGCATTTGAAATAAGAAAGTTGGCATTGACCACTGTTACAGGACACACCCTGTATAAAAAGTTTTTATTGGAGAAAATGAGCAACTAAAAATACCAATCGACGGGTCCAAGCGTTTTTCCGAACACGCCCCCATTTATTTATTATCGAATTTATTCCATTTGGCTGATACACGCTGTATATATATATATATATATATATATATATATTATATATATATATATATATATATATATATATATATATATATATGTATATATATATATGTATATATATATGTATATATATATATATATATATATATATATATATATATATATATATATATATATATATATATATGTGTTTTCATTCCGGGTGTACATCCGTTCACTACTGTCGTTCTGAAAAGAACAGTTTCGCTGAAGTTTCGCCAAAATCACATTTGGCATTTTCGAAGCTTTCTTTCTCGCGTCCGAATAGAGACCTGGATATTAGAGTATTTGCCACAGCTTGAATTTGTGCTGGGTGATGGTGTGATTTTGCATTTAAATATCTGTCTGTATGTGTTGGTTTTCTATAAACGGTGTATTCGAAATGTCCGTTATGCAGTTTTGTGACCAAAACATCTAAAAACGGTAGTTTGTTGTTTTCCTCTAACTCTAGAGTAAATTGTATTCTGGGATGGATTGAATTTACGTGTCAGAAATTTTTCGATCTCTGCATGACCATGTTGCCATATAATAATTCGATGGGTGTAGGGAGATTGCCAATATAGAACATTATAAGACCAGAATAATCCGAGAAGCCATAGAAATTGAAAAACAAGGTGATTTGAATAAGGGGGATATATATGTATATATATATATATATATATATATATATATATATATATATATATATATATATATATATATATATATATATATATATATATATATATATATATATATATATATATATATATATATATATATATATATATATATATATATATATATATATTATAGGGTCTGAAATTCTTTGTAATTTTCTCAGCTATTGTAAAATAAAATGGATGTAGTAATTTGAAATCAAAAGGAATCTGATTTATATTTGCTGACCTACCGATCAAGTCATTAACAATTCTCCAGTTTTCTTTATAGTTTTGTTACTTGCCATATCTATCCTATTTCTATAATACATTTGCTTGGCAGTACTATTTACTTTTCTGTATATATTTCTATAGTTTAAAAAATAATTCAGAGAGACTTCTTTGTTTCATTACATTTTCACGTGTACACATCCCTTAAGTTTTCAATATATTTTTTCACAAATATATAACAGCTAATCTAATTCACTGATCAGTGAAAAGGGAGCGAACCTAATATTTAATTTAATTAAATAAAGCTAACATTTTTGACGGTATAATTCTTGAAGCAGACTACGAGTACGAAAATTTGCATTTCTTTTAATTCCAATTTTATAATTTTTTTTAAAGAATAGTAAAAGGGTATTATTCGCTAGATAGTCAAGGGCGTACCGGGTATTGCCTGGCGGCTCAGCACACGCCTGCAGAACCCTACAGCAAGTCACACATCTTTGTCAGAAATTCTTGGAAGGTAAAGATATTTGTAACCAATAAGCAAAAATATTTAATTTTAATTAATTTTTGCTGATGTAAAACGGCCTAAGAGAAGAATTGCTTTCGGTTATGTCACAAGGTACCCTCCTGCGATCATGATTTCTTGGCCTTTACGGTTTACCCTCATGCCTACATCATAAACCAGACTATAACGGTACTAGGTGCTAGGTGTAACACCTACCTTCATATGGGGTACGATTGTAGACCTATAGGTAACTGAGCATTACAGATATCTTCACCGGCCAAGAATTTCTGATAAAGAAGTGTAAAAGTGATACCAAAATGCTCTCGTTCATGACGTGAAAAGTGGTATTTTTAAAACTTGTTATACAATATATTATTTAGTAAAGTTTCGGTAAATAATCCAGAAGTTTTTTAAGTTGAGTTTTTAAAGTAAAGGTATATATTTTCATAATAGATAAATAATGGTTATTTTGGGTTTGTATAATTTATTAAAACTTTAAAATGTTGATCAGTATTTATGATACTAGGTAAATACTAAATAATGAGCAGTTTAGACGGTTTCGTTGTTTTCATAAATCAAATGAGCATAATGGTTTTAAGTTTGTTGCATCGCACTTGGTAAGTAGTAAAGTATTTATAGTTTACAATTTTAAGTAATACTCCAATTTGAACTGAAAAAAATCATCATAAATGGAGAATGACATGAATCTTGAGAAAAATCAGTTTAAATATAACACGTTTCTGACTAGTTATGAAATTCTTTTCTAGTGACGCCGAAATTTGTTATCTACATAATATCCATATGCATCTAAATCTGATAATATGTACTATAGATATTTTACCTTTCTACTTCATTGAGTTAAAATAATCCAACTATACTAAAATTGCAACCAGAACATGACAAACCGAACACGTTTCATTATTTACTCTTGGGGGAAAAATAATATATAGCTATACATCGGTAAACCATATTTTTTCGATATCTTGACAGCATCTAACTCTTCGTAATAAAAGTTTACATCTTTCGACACATTTTTGTTTTACTTCAGACGTTAACTTTTGACAATAAATCTTTTTAAAAGGTTTTAAATTTAAATCATTCCTTATTTTTCTTCCTACGGAACTTTTACTTCCTGTTGTTTTAGATATTTTTCGACAATTTAGTGAAACGTAAGCATCTCGAATAAAATTCGTTCAATGTTGGCAGAGCTTATAGCTGATCTTTTTCTGCCACGTCCAGGCTTTATTCGCATAGATGGTTAGTTAAGCGCAAATGCTTTAAAAAGTAACTAACTGTACTAACCTTCCAATTTTTCCATGAAAACGTAGCCACCAACTTTTTACCTGCATATTTAAATGTTTCTCTTCTTTGCAGAAACCTCAATTGACGTTTAGAATGTTTAATGGAATGTCAAATTTGGCAGCGAGTTCCTAGATTTCTATAAGCAGCTTGTCAAATCCGAAAACTCGGTTAAATATTCTAAACAGCAATTAAGTTTTGTGCAACCGGCTGTAAGAGACTTTATCAACATTTTATCTTCTTAACCAAGAACGGGCATTATTACAGCTTATCGCAGAGCAAAATATTTCAAAACCTCAGAGAAAATGTCGGGATTTACTGTCAATAGGTTTTCCTTTCTTTGAAATGTAATCAAAGCATCCTCGATTTATAGTTGGAACCACACAAGTCAAATTCCGTAATGTTTAAAAAATTTCAAAACCTATTACAGGTAACCACTTTCTTATACTGCAAATATTTTATGAAAAAGAAATATACTATATATAATATAATATATAATATAAGTCTTTCTTGTTCAAGGGTTCTAATTTTAAAAGCTACAAGCAGTTATAGAAAATCAAGGAAGTCATATTTAATCATGATCGGTTTGTATAAATCGTCGTTGACTCTGTTTAGTTTTTTAGATAAATAATGTAATATTCAGTTTTGTTGTCTAAACGTTTTAAATTATTAATTCTGTTTTTTTGCAAGTTTTTTTCAGATTTTTTAAACTTTACGACATGCCAATCTTGATTTAACTAGTGTAATCTATTTTAGCAAAACACAAAATTATAGTTTTTTTTTAACCGATGAAATATTCTACCTCTCGCATGCGATTTGAAGTAGAAATGAAAATAAAAAATGACCAGTACAACGAGCGCCAAACTAAACACGCCAACAGGAGCAAAACCGACATTTTGTGGTAGCCAAGAGAACATTCGAAATCTTCACTGGACTTTGGTTATTCTATTATAACGGAGCAGCATAAAGTCACATGAGATGGTCGCTAAAGCAAAAATCAATTTGGCCAACCGTGGACACGTGTTTCTGACTTAAGGCCTTCATCAGTACAGTCGACTAGTTGAGAGACGAGTACAACTAGCGCAAAACAGATTTTCTCTTGGTAACCCAAATGTCGGTTTAATTTTTGTTTGTGGCTCTAGTGTGGTTTTGTTTATTTATTTTAGCGCTAGTTATACTCGTTTGTCAACTAGTTGACTCTTCTGATGATGATCTTAAGTCAGAAACACGTGCCTATGGTTAGCCAAATTGCACTGCGTTTTAGTGGTCATCTCAAAAAAGTCTTTTTCTGCTATATAATAGTTCTTGTCGCATTAATCTTTTTCTACCTTTGATTTGAATAACCGGCGTTTTAACCGAACGCCGTTTATCGAAATTTCAATTAACTGGTCACAATTAATAATTTCGGCAGCCCTAATATAGACTCAAGGCGTATTTCCAAAAATATATCCATTTTGTGCGTTCTCTATGTTCGTAATTGACTTTACAGACACTCTGTTGGGAAAATTGCTAGTTATGTTTGGGTCAGATATCGCTACCTAATAACTAAATAATTGAGTTTAACCAGGTATTGACCCAGTTGTTTTAAATGTATGAAATAAATAAATCTAATGTATATGCCTGTTTTACAAAAATTAAAATATTTGTCATTTTATTTTCCTTATAAATAAATAAATTGGTTCCCTACATATGTACATATATGAAAAAGCATCAAAGTTAATAATAATTGATAGTAGCTTTTCTTTATAAGAATTTGGCAACTTTTATTACGTTATATATATTTTTTTATTAACTGTCGTCACGTTCAGTTTATCTTGTAAAAGATTTAAATTGAAGAGAATGGAAGTCCGACAAGTGAATTTTATTCATTTTTTATTTTTAATCATTTTAGAGTGATGGATAATCTATATCCAGATGAACTGTGCGTAGTTTCTATTTTGGATTGTAAACACACTGTATTTGTGGAAGTGTAATCCTAAATTGCAGTCATAAAAGTATATTCCCAATCATATAATTTCGCATTATTTAGATATTCTAATGAAACAGTATAGTAACAGTTTTGGTTATGATATTACGTTAGGGTATATCATGTGTGTTGCGTATTAACTGTTCTTATTATTTATTAATTTAGTTAATAATAGCTTTCGGTAAATATTTTTCAGGCGATTGTTCTTGAAGGAAAATACTGGAAAAGGAAGTTAGCTGCTGTTACTGCTGAGTACAAGAGATGGCGTATGTTTTATCGGAATCATCTCTATGGGCATACGCCCAAGGAGGATATGGACATGGTAAGCGTTTCAAGTATTCTTACGTATACATTATTAAATGTTATGGGTAATTCTTTGCTAAATTGTCATAATAAAAACAGGAATAGATTATAAAATCTGAGTAACCAGAGTAACGTAACTAGTAAAAATACAGTGTTTACTAGGACTAGTAAGTCAATTCAAGCAGATCGATTTAATATACTAATATGCATGTAGTTACGTGTCAATAATTTTTTATCAAAACGTAAATTTTTCAAATTGTTTAGAAATTAGGAATTATATTTTATAATACCATAAAGATAAAAGCAAAATTAAAATATCTACTTATTTGTTTTGCGGCTTAAAGTATTTAGCCAAATGAAAAGTTACCCTTTTTGGAAAATATTTTCTATTTGTCAGATAGAGATGTTAGAAGGCTGATATTAGCTGTAGGAGAGGGTGGTTTGTTAGAGCCACAGTGACTAGGGTCCATTTGCTCCGTGTACATCTTTGAGCTAGACCATCACCGAACCTACTCTTGGAAGTAAACTGATGATGTTACGATCGATGTTGGGACAATGTAAATGGGTTCTTTGGCTGTTGAAACAGCACATGTCTTATCTTCCTGTTCACATCCTCTTTATAGAATCGATATTAGCTTCAGTTTATTTAGCTGAAGGATGATTTAGAACTGAAGCAAGCAACACGTGGTAACAATTGTAGACAGTGATTAAGAATAAGGATGGGAGTTTTATCGATACGTTGATAGTTATCGATAGGTCGTCACGAACACATCGAATAACAATAGAAAAATAAAAAATATCTATATATCGACAGTTATCCAATAGGTAGCCGGTAATATCCATGGTTATTAAATGGATTACATATTTATGAAGGTGGTCCTTTTTTTGCGTGCTGATTTCCCATTTGCAAAGACATTAAATTATTAAATAGGTCATATCTTTATTCGATTTAGTTGCAAGACGTTATTCACTCCCCCTAGAACCTAGAACCGTCTCCCAAAACCATCGGACTCATCCGATATTAGTGAAAAAGAACGTAAATGTATCTTCCAATTTTCACCTATCGATAGGCGATATGAAAATTTATTGTCGCCCATTCCTAGTTACGAACAGGAAAAATTAATTCGATAAATTATTTACGTTTTAAGATTTTTATGCCGTTTAATATTTTAAGTTACAAAAGAAAGTTTCGTTGATTTTGTTTTGAAAGGTTTTTATATCGTATTTTTTATTTCAACTGTTTTCAGCACTTTAATATTTTTTAGAATAGAATTAGTTATGTTGGAAACAGGGTCATTCTCCAGATATTCAAGTGATGTTAAGCTCTTACCGTTCTGACTGCAAGAGTTTCAGGAAAATGTCTTATTTTTGAGAACATATCATTTCTAAAATGAATGTGTCTAGTGATGACACTAAACCTTTCATTAAAAACTTTCCAAGGCACATGTTTGCTCAATCAACCATTCAGGGAGAACCATTCATTGCTTGCATTGGTTCTTAAAAATAGATTTTTTTCACGACAACGCAGTTGAATTAGATTGTCAGGTGGCTCGTTATTTGGTCCCTAAGTTTGGTTATGTTTTAGAATTTCTGATTTTTTTAGAAATAAAATCCACCACTACAGAATTAATCTATAACTTTTTATGAATATTATAAATTTTTATTTAACAGATCAACTTTGGTATTAATTGAAAGCTTAAGATATAGGCAACTTTTTATCATACTTTGGGGAAGTTTTTTAAAAATGACCGTATAAATAACCATAAGTGACCGAGCCATAAATGTGATAAGTGTCCAATTTATAAGTGACCAGTTATTTGCCAACACTATTTTAAACATATAATAATGCTTATCTGATTATTGGTTTTAGCATTAGCGACGATTGAACCATAGATAAAAATATGTGAGAAGGAATAGATAGGCAACTTTTAATATATTTTCGAACGTTAATGTACTTGTGCCCTCTGGCGTTTTTAATAAAGACTATATATTTGTGGCTGGCTCTTTTGGTTTATTAATATTTATTAATAATATTGATATATTCGTTTGTGCTTTAAAATAAATAAATGATTTTCAAAAGTTAGAGTGTATACTGAGAATGAGAAAAAAAAACATTTTTTTAATAATTATGCATGAATTATATACAGCAATAAAGGAATACTAAAATATGTATACGTATTTAAATTCCTATATTTACATGTTCCGGAATTTAGGTTAGGATATAGGTTTTTTAAAATTATCCTGAAGCTAGAAATTGTTTTTTATCCGCTTATTAACAATCCCAAATCCTTACTTACTCTTGATCTTTTTGAAGCATATCCGTTTTGGAGCACGTTTGTACGTATTTTCACTCTTTAGTAGAAAACCTAAATAGAAATATAAAGATTTCTAAAAAAAACGTACATTATAATGATGTATTTATAATGTATATTATAAACGCCAAATGAACAATGTTAATGGCGAATATCTGTGTAGCTCTCCCTCAACGTCTTAGTCAATATTATTTAAAGCGATCCTCAGGTCGCATTTAAGTTTCCTTTATATTTTTTGCTTTAGTACTCTGACACAGTAGTTGCGTGAAGGTCAGTTTTTGTGCTATAATATTAACATCTGTCAACGTAAAGAAAAATAAATGTATACTTATTTTAAGTTTGTGTCTATATTTGCAAGTAAGGGCAACATTTTTTCTTTTCAGTGGGTTTGTACAGACGGCCAAATACTAATCTGACCCGTATAAAAAAACACCTTTTGGAAACTAATAAAAATATAGGGTTCTTCCGCTTAACTGTTTTCTTTAATGATACTTTCCTGATTTTATGCCGTTAAATCACCTTCTTTAGTTTCGTGTTGTTGTTACTGGACATCCTTTATACAGTAGATATTAATAAATATACACATCTGAAATAAGGAGTTGGAGTAGGCTTGCCCAATGGACCAAATGACTCCAATCTGGTACTTTATTTAGGCATTTTTATTTTTAGCTCAACGACGTAGATGCAATATTGGCGGACTCGAACAGCATGGACAATATGAACATGATGATGATAGACGAAGATTATATGGGTTTGATGAGTGATACTCTTTTTTCGAGTGCTACTCTTTTTTCGACGATAACTAACCAACCGTTTGCTTTTCCGGACACTAGAGAACTCGGTAAACTTTTGTTGCCTTATATAACTACGACATCATACCGTTGAATATGTAAAACTATACTCACTGTTTTGCAGCCAAATCCGGTTTTGCCGACTTTATACAGCCTAGCTTGGGACCGTTACAGCCTAACTTGGACGACTACATGGATACCTTTGACCCGCTACAAGGTACTTTTAAGCTTACATTTTAAAACTCATTATACTGTGTCTGTTATATTACCCTCAGATTAAAATATATCACAAGGGAATAAATGATAAATCCTCTGTTTTTACAGAAAAAAAATCAGTCTTGCAGATCTAAAATAATTTCCTCTAAAATACTACTATTTTTCACCTTCCAAAATAATGTGAATAAAAAAATTCATGCATATATATATATATAAATAGTAAAATAATATATGTTTTAATATACTTACTTGAGTTAGAAGCAGATGAAAGAAATTTCTTTCATATGTTTGTATTTATTAGTTACCAGTATTACGGATGGTAAAAGATATACTGACTACTATTGTGTATAAAAAAGAATTTAGTCATGTTATAAGTCTTTTTTTATGTTTTGTTATACGGTGTATCCGAAATTGGTAGGAAATGTATTGGGATCTTGGAACCTATAAGGAATAGATGGTCAAATATGGGAGAATTGTAGGCCGTTCAATTGTAAACTCAATGCCGATTTGATGACGGCTCTATCTTTTTTCGTCTTTGAGATATTTTGAAATAACTAAAAGTTTGCATTCTCGAAGAAATGCTGTATTTTTTTATTTCATAATATTTAAAAATCTGTAGAAACATTATTTAGGCAACTCTTTAAGCGCAGTGCATCCCTGTATTTAGATTTTGATTTCGACATTTCGGATTTGAGATACCATCATCAACTTTTTTTTTCTTATGGCGCCCATTTTGTTTTTTAGGAAATTTGAAAAGAACTTCTTTTCCTTTAAAGTGATGTATGAAACCTGTTTTAAAAAAAATGTTTTTATGTTAAATAACGAGAAAATTATTTTTTTGTTTGAGTTGGTGATGACTGTGAAGGCCATTTGCTTTCCAAAAAAATTGTCATTCATTTAGTTCTAAGGAATTCTGAGAAGGTAAATTCGCATTACGTGTATTTCTATCCTTTATTACCATATGCCCCCAAACAAATAGATGGAGATTCACTCATTGTGCACCGTCTGAAATGCCTTTCATTGGTTCTTTAGTTACTGACGGCGGTGACGTCACATTAAAAAAAAATAATGATAACGTCAAGTCGTAAACCTACGAGAAATAAATGTTTGTACTCAAAAACGACTTTTTATTTTCTTTCAAAACTAAACCTAACAATGCATACAATAAGAAAACTAAATTAAACCTAATAATCTCTGGATAAACGATGTTCTTTATACTTATTAGTAATCTACTTGTCTCTGGAAGTTTTGAAAAAGCCGACCAAAAAGTATAAAAAAAAGACAGTTGAAATAGAAACATTCAAGAATATTTTGCCGAAATTCCTACATCTTCTACCCGAGTTTCACTTAAAGTTTCTGATAGAAATGTTTGCACCTCCCTAGAATTGTTAGCGGGACATCCATCTTGTTGAAACCATAAATTGTTAAGCTCAAGTGGTGGAACAATTTTTCTAATAGCATGATTTTTTTTATTAAATCATTCTTGTGTTATTTTTCCGGGGCCTTTCAACTATTTCTGTTTTCTGTTTGCAACATTGCAAGATATCTTTGCTTGTTTAGAGTCTGCTCGTAAATGAAAGGCCCAATTAATTGATTTGCTAGAAAAATAACACAAGAATGATTTAATAAAAAAAATCATGCTAAAATCAGTAGGTATTGGTTTTTTACCATAAATTCCACATCACACGTTAAAACCAAATCGTATTTGTAGTCTCCGTTGTACAAGGGTGGGTTTGTAAAAACGGCAACGGGCTGCTTTCTAGACGTCATATATGGTTGACTTTGGAATGTTAATTTCTCTGCTTGCAGGTCCTGTAGAAAATGTAATATTTTGGTCGCGGTTTTTCAAAACTTCCATACGCAAGTAGGTTGGAAATAAGTGTAAAGAACAGTTTTCGCACAGGTTGACCTCTTTCTGGAAAATTTTCAAATTAATCGTTGGCGGTACTCTCTGAATTTCTTTGTTTTTTAATGTAAGTCCAACTTTTTTACGATTGAAAAAAATTTCTGCATTTCGCTGAATACTTTAGAATTATTGACACCAATTCAATAAACTGTGCAGTTAACTAAAAATATCTGACAACTTTAGTGCCATTGCAACGGCAAATATGCTTCGCAGTTATGGCTAATTCGAACACAAAACGAATTATGCCCTTTTTGACATAAAGACATTTTTTCCAATAGGTGTCATTTGTAGGGAAAAAATATAGATCGCTGAAACTAATTTTGCGTATTTCGAGAGATGAAGTCAGGATAGGAGAAAAAACCGAGGTATTTTATTGTTATTTTTTGACGATTTGGTTTGCCAAGTTTGCTTTTTGTTTTAAGTGTGGAAAGGATTTCAACAATAAGAATCATAGGATAGGAAAGGTTAAAAGGTTGGGCTGAAAATATTTTGTAAACATTGGTCAATCTCTGAAAAATACTATAAAAAATGTAAAACAAAAATATTTAACGTTTCGTTGAACATTATCACGGTTTTGAAAAGTATAAATTGAAATTATAGATTTTGTACGTGGTGCCTATAATCTAGAATAAAAATTAAAACTCCATGAACCCACCACCATGATATCTTTGTGGTTTAATTTATTTAAGCGGTAAAGATGTGTCTTCATACTTTTAGTATTTTAATTTGTGGTTGATATAAATAAAATGTTAAAAATAAGTATTCTTTTTTAGAATTATACGTAAATAATAAGCTACCTACCGTACCTGAAGAACAGCCGCATCCCGTTGCTTGGGTGTATCGTGATTATCCGGAACCGATTAATCCAACGGATTTGTCTGTACAGGTAACTTTGTTTTAGGTTTCCATAGTACTTGGTTTGTCAGTATTCGGATGTAAATATACGTTTCATCTGAAAAAGGCAGTAAAAATCACGGCTCTTAGTATTAGACTATGTCCAAGTAGAATTACTTTCCGACGTTTCTGTCCAAGTCTTTATCATTATTTCACGAGATTGGAATACGGAATGAGACCGGTCTACTTTTGAACGGAATTTGTTTTAAGCTACTGGCAAGGGAAACTTTAGCTTATATTACAATGTTATGTTTATATACTAGAGTTTAAGATATTTCACCTAAAGCTAAATATATGTAGATCTGACGTTGATGCCGTTGAGATAGCATTTATACCCGACTGGTGCTCACTGAACAGTAGGATAGATTTTTTAGTGTAAACGAATGTCAGCAGACATTCTCAAAAGGATGTCGCATCACTACATGCTTACGGCCACGACCACGGTGGCGATCGTTGTGGCGGCCAAATGCAGTTGTTTAAAACAAATGGTGAATTTCGACGCGACCATATATAATAAAACCAACGCAGTCAAACGTTGTTATAGACTTGACTGCGCGATTGCAAAGTATAAATGAGTTGCTTGACAGCTAATTAAAGGTAATTTTGGAAAATAATGGATGCCACAATAGAACTATGTGTTGAAATTGGTAGGAAAAAGAAGATTCTTTGCGATTTATTACATCTGAGGTCAGATAAATTGAGTCAGTGCAATTGAGTCTAACCCCATTAAGATATTTTCGTGATACAGGCTTTTATTTTTACCTGTTACCTGGATCACTACCATGTGAATTGAGTAATTTAAAGGTTTATAAAGGTTATTAAAATACCTAAATGAGGGATTTGCTGAAAAATGAGATACCTATAAAGAGATATATATATAAATCCACTAAAACACAGTTTTTTTTATACATATTACATTAATAAAAATTAAAAAAGAATACATGATCTGAAAAGAGAATAATCAGATATGTAAAAAGTTGGTATGTTGTAAGATTTATTCACAAATATCACATTTCAATTTGGTAGCGTTGGAAAGGAAATCCTTTTAGTTCATAAGCAAGTTTATTTAAAGCTTGTCATGTTGACATAAATCGCTGCAATTTTTAAATTTCATCGGCGAGATTTGGAAAATTACATCACTCCCTTATTTGAAAATATCATTGGCGTAATTTTAAATTTCGCTGACGCAATTTTCGTTGGTTTTTTGAGACACTCGACGCAAATCCAAATTACACACAAAAAGAGTGAAATTTATGTCATAGAATAAATGAAGAAATACAATGAGTATTTTTATACTTTTTTGTATCCGTTTTTTGAATTTACCCGTGTTATAACAATGCGATCACTGAAACAACAGACATTTTAAAATGGACTTATCTTTATTTTCAGAATATTTCTTATTGGAGACATGTTTCTGATTGTGATATTGTTTTTTTTACAGCTTTAGCTTCTCTAAAATTAGAAGAACTTTACAAAATGATATTTGTAAAAAAACATAGCAAATGCAAGAAGTTTGACATATTTTTAATCATCATTAAGCGTAAAAAGTATGCTATATTCAACAAGATTAATCTGTGAAAATAATTTAAAACAAAGAAAAATCGTTAATTCTTTGGAACGCTTTGAGTAGCAAACTTCTGATATTCTTTGTATAGGTGCTTTATGTGTTATATATACCTTATATAATTAATATTAGGCATTATATAAATATAAAGTGATAATTAATGTGTACAGTTAATATATTTTAAATGAAACTTTAGTATGCCTATTATCCCTTGGTTTGAGAAAAAAATACTTTATATCAATATGAAAATAGGATTGACTGAATACGAAAATAAGTATTAATCTAGATTTATGTATCATATATTCTGTCTTTTGCATCTGATTATCTAATACATAAACTCTACAGATTTCAATATTCAAAAACATTTTTGAAAACTTTATTATACAGATTTACATTGACTACTTAAGTAATATATTTCCATATGCACCACTGAACAGCTGTTGTTTACTTTTCAAAAAATCGTTCTTAGCGTAATAATTTTCTTAGGTCTGTAGATCTGCAACAAAGACAAATATTTCAATTAATTGAAGTTTTTAGATAGCTACCCATATTTTTTAATCAAAAGTAAGACCAAATTCCATATTTAAACAAACTAGACAAACTAATACACAGAAGTGCATGAAATTTGATTTAAAAATAACAATTAACAGTAATTTTACCCATTACCTATACAGAAATAATACAAGATAGAAATTATTGTACTTTTCTAAGAAGTTATGGTTATAGATAGTAATAAATTTTCATTTATTTGTTGAACTGATGTGCTTTATAAAACGTTTAGTTTTAAATATATTTACATCGTTGGAAATGAAGAGACGTCCACAAAGTTTGTAAACTCTGTGTTAATAATTGTGTAGCTATGTTTTCGCGATCGTTTATAGATCTGTAGTATAGTTTATTAAATGTTCTTATAAACTTTAACAAACAACAAATACATGTTTCTATATTTTCTACAGAAAATCTTTATTCTTATATAAAAGGCTGAAATGACGTAAAGATCTGAAGACAACTATTATGTTAAAAAAAGTCATATTTGCTTTTATAATAACAAAGCTAATTCATTGTTCCTTTTTAAAGGAATTTCTGGATAAAATTTTGTCTTCAAACCTATAAACAATAATTTTTGTTGGAGACTTGTAGAAAAAGTTTGTTACTGACGGTGGTCGGTTGGTTTTATTTACAATCACGTATGTAATGTTGACATTTCTGACATTTTAAAAGTTTGAAAGATACATATTGCTGACTTTGGAATTTATCCGGATGAAATGTGACATTTACCTTTGTGGAAAGTGATTACTTTTCACACGGGTAAATGTCACTTTCCACCCAGGTATTTGACGACATTTATTGAATAACAAAAATGTTTCAAATTGTATTCGACTATTTAATTTTTTCCAAACTTTCCGCGCCTTCTCTCAATTGAGGAGGTGTACAAATAAATGATTTCTTCTGAATCGCTCAGTGTTTTCGCAAACATTTTTTGGATGACAATCTATCAAAAATGCAACAAATTTAAGTTTGTATGCTTGGGTTGTTTATTACCATATTAACCATTGTCAAAATGTCAATTTGACTTTTTATTTGTTGGTGGCCAAGCTTTTTTTAGAAGTTTTTACACAACTGTAGCATACTCTATGCTATTATTTTGCACTCGACAAAGTAAAAATCACATCAAAAACGGGCGAAGGTCAAATAAGATCCTTAGAAATGTCTTTACCTTACTTGTCCAATTTGAATCACTCTCAAAAAGTAGGCAAGAAAAACAAAATAAACAATTTCTTATTTCATAGCCGCAAACCCAAAGGTATTTTGAATAAACTTTTCGACTTTTAAGTAAGGTGTAGTACGTCCATTTCGTTTAATTTGAAGTTTTTCATCAATACTAATTAGACGTTTATTGATCTCTTTAAGGGTACAACGCATACCACGTGTTTGCTGCCATCTGTTATTGGATGGACCGCGAAGAAATCGTCAATTCGCAGTGCGGCAACCACTGCATGGCGAATATACGAGAAAACGCGAATATCATATTAATGCAGTGTCACAGAATGCGCTTTGCCAAAGTGAAGAAAACTATGCAGAAAAAATTAAAGCTGGCTTAAAATTATTTTTTTATATTTGTAACCAATGCTGCAGCTATATGTCATCCACATAACGGAAACTTTTTTAAAATGACTTGTGGTAATTGCAGTGCTGACTGGTCCTTATAACTTTGCGCGAGTCCTTCCAAGGAAGACGTCCAAGTCGACGACCATAGCGCGTGGGGGAACCTGCAAAATTAGAGGAAATTTATGAACGCATTAACCAATTTCAATTCCAGTAGATTTAACCAACTCACGACTCAAGGGAGCTAAATACATATTATATTTTGGTCACCTAAAATTTTGTTACACAGGGTGACAAAATATGCGCCAACGTTTAGGTTCTTTGTAAGATAATAAGACGAAAAGTTTATGTGAACAATAAAAGTTATATTATTAAGATTTGGCACAACCTCATAGGTGTTTAAAGGCTATGTTTTGACAATATTCGATAGTTTTTATTTCAACCGTGGCATATGTATACCATCTTTAACTTTAACTTTCTTAATAAAAAGTGGTAAGCCCCTGATTTTTTTAAAAAACTACTACCTAAACTATCGTTTAGGGCATGTAAAAATACACCAAAAATGCCTCCTAATATTTTCTGGTACAGTTGGTTCGGAAAAAAATGAATACGATTTTTAGAGCGGTTTTTATTTTTTTACGAAAATGAGCAGTGTATATCTTGTCAAATATTTAATGGTTATGGTGAATGTCAACATGGATGTATGATATGGATGTAAACATTATGAATTTGTAATCATTCGTGCATAATAACTTATTACGATATGTAGCTTCTTACGGAAATAGGTTTAGTTTTTTTAGATTCATTTATTTAAGTTAACAATACAAATAAGGGAAACAAATTAAATTACTTAAATTAATATTTGGTCATGTATCCATCAGCATCTATGATTGCTTGCAGTCTTCTATCCATCTGCATGAAACCTGGCAAAAAGTCCTCTCTTACAGACAATTCTTCCCAAACTTCTTGGATAGAATTCCACAACTCTTCAGCATCTCTTGGCATAAAATCTCTTTGATATAGCCGTCTTGTTATGACCCCCCACACATTCTCTATTGGGTTAGCATCTGGGCTATAACTTGGCCATTGTAGCACTTCAATATTGTTGGCCCTAAACCATTGCGTGGCAATGTTTGACATGTGCACAGGACAATTATCCTGCTGATAAATGAAATTATCTTCGGGATATAAAAGTAGCACACTGGGCCGCATCACATTTTCCAGTATATCCACATATGTTTGGCCTACAAATCTTCCGTTAATTCGCCATGCCACACCCATCCCTCTTGATGAAATCCACCCCCAGACGTTAACGCTAAAATGACCCGCAGCTCGAAAATGGTTCACGTAGTTTGGGTCAAATCTTGAGTTATTTGGCCTGTACACTTTAATTTTGCCCTGTTTGCAAGATTGAAAAATCTTTTCGTCACTAAAAATTACACGGTCCCAAAAATTTTGGCCGCGGTTCACGTGTGGTTTTTCGGCCAGGAAATCCAGATAGGATTCGGGCTTCCTTTGCAGTACGGAATGGATTCTCTTCTAAAGCTCCTAAAAGAGCTCGATCTTGATCTGCAGTGCTGATCTTTGGCCTTCCCGAACCCTCCTTCCTTTTTAAAGACTGTTCATCCCTCCACCTTCTACTAATTCTATATAGGTACGGTTGCTCTACCAATATTAAAATGTTGGGCAACTACTGTGAGGGACCAACCATCTTCCAACTTGGAAATTATTCGCGCCTTTAGTTCAACAGAAGTATGAGGAGGCATTTTTTAAAAATCTTTAGATTTTTACATGACAAGTTGTCAAAAAATCTTGACAACAAATAGTCGTAAATATGACTCATTATCCTAACCTGATGTGACATAATTGAAGAACACTGCCCAAACTTATTTAAGTGTTTTTTTGCCGTATTCATTTTTTTCCGAACCAACTGTACAAAACGCTAAAAAAAAATTCTATTTTGATATACGTCTTTGGTAAGCTTACTACCTCTGTTCCAGTTCTAGTTAGCCTCGGAATTACTCAAAACACTACAAAAGTTTTCAAAAAAAAAATTTGTAAATTTTAACACCCTGTATCATCTCATATCTCAAATATAGGGCATTTCCGGACTTTTCTTCTTAAAATTATCCAAGGAATCACTTTTGTAGAGTTTTGAGCAATTCCGACACCAACTAAAACTGGACTAGAGGTAGTAAGCTTTGTCGAAAACGACTTGTATCACAAAATACTAAGAGGCATTTTTGGTGTATTTTTACTTGTCCTAAATGATAAAGCTAGTAGTTTTTTAAAAAATCTATGGCGTACCATTTTTTTATTAAGAAAGTCAGGGATGGTTACCCATATTTAGACCCATCGTTGAAATAAAATCTCTTGAATACGATCAAAATATAGCCATTAAATACCTATGAGTTTGTGCCAAATCTTAATCAAATGGCACTTACTGTCTCGGAATATCTCGAAAACCAAATATCTACGGACTCATGTTCATATGAACTTTTCGTCTTATTTTCTTATAGAATTTCTTTTTGAACGTTGATTTTTAAAACACCCTGTATAATTTCATTTACATTTAGGTTATATGTAAGAATAGCTATTTAGCTAAATATCGACTATTTGTATATGAATTTGGTAATCACTTGATAAGAGATTATTATTTTTATTATTATTATTATTATTATTGTATTACAATTCTGCCAGCTAGTCTCGTATTTAAAGTATTAAAGGGGTTGCGTTCAAGGGTCAAAGCGAATTTAAGGTGAATTTTTACTAATATTTAATCTTTTTAACTACTGCATTGCATAACCTGTTTATAAATATTTTAGCCCTTAGGTATTTAACGTGGTTGCTTACATAAATATTGTAACTTCATCTCAGTATTTATTTTCTTGATTCCTTTCTCATCGAGGTTAGCGAACGTTGGAAAGTAATTCCGGTTTGACAATTTTGACTTCAAAGAAATATGATTTCTTATTTGATCAAAGTCCTACAAGCTTAATATGTTCTTTTCAAGGACCTGACAGAGGTTAAATTCCAGAGGAAAAATTAGTAGCAGCCATATTAGAATAGGCTTAATTAATAATGTTTAGTTATATTTTTTGAAGAATATGGTTAATTATTGTGACTATTTTCTGCTTTTCATTTTTAGGTTCCTGAAGTGCCAAATACAACTTCGTCTATAAGTCAATACCAGTCCCAAATTCAAGAATTACCCCAACCAGCAGAAAAGGCTATACAGATTCAAGACAGTCATCAAACTGTCATGCCTACTACTTTTAATAACGTAATGTTACAATCTTCTGAACCTTTTGTTCAAAACAGCAGTTACCCAATAATGCCCAAATTAAATTCTAAATCTAGCCATAGTATCGGTAGAGGAAAACTTAATCATAGTATGCCGTCTACTTCATATACTAAGCCAATAGAGAGTAATGCAGTTTATCAAGGATATAACTCACAAGGAATAGTATCTGAACATGTGATAATCAACGATAGAATACAAGGTACGCTGTCCTACTGAAATGGCATTTACTTCTTTTTCAAAATATTAATTTTTAGAAATATCCTGTGTATTAATTTACTATTTTAAGGAAAAATAGGTTCACCTAAATTTTGTCATACGAAAATAGGTACGTTTGAAAAGGTTAAAAATGTGATATATCCAACGCCCTCTTTGATGTTCAGAATTCTTGCTTTTTTTAAAAATAGTTGATAGATTTAAATATAATTTTAAATAATGTCAAGAGAACTAAGAGGGTTTTTATTCACTTATCGTTTCGAATGCATTAGTGATATATCAAAATTCTTCTGATAAATTAGTTTTTGTTTTTTTAATCATATTGGTTTCTACTAATTGTGTATTCATCCTACACCTCTAAAAAAGTCATCACTAAAAAAAATACGCGTAATGTTAAAAAAGGGCTTTTTTTATATCAGAAATACTAAAATTTTATTTTAGTATTTATACTAACAAACATGTGCTCGTAATAAGGTCGGGCGATTAATAGGTTTTGAGAGATTTTTTCTGGTCTGTTTCTCATGAGCTATTGATATTTGAAATTACGCTTTTAATTCCATACTTCCATAATAAAGTATCCAATATTTTTTAGTGCCAAACCCGAAAAATTGCCAACCACAACCACTTCCGACGCAGGCTCAAGAAATACATCAAAATGATCAATTTAGACCACACCAATCACCATCAGCGAGTTCAGGGTACAAGTTCTCGACGCCAGGTCGACCTAATATTAAATTTACATCACAGAACATCCAACAGGTACAGGCGCAGTCACAACTGATGCATCCTTCTATGCACGTCTCTCAAACTTCTTATCACTCTAATATTTCTTCGGTTGTAAGTTTTTCTTGGCATTTTATTTTACTAGTTTAGTATTTCTAATATCTATTTTGCTTGTTCTGTGTTTCTTCTTATAAAATATCCTATTGGAAATGAAATTATTGGAAACTTTGCTTTGAACGAACATACCTAACTTAATGTGACTTTTCCTAACTTTTTTCTCTAAATGAAGACCCTATTTCTTTTTTGAATTCCTAAACATATTTCACCTAGCATGTCCTATACCTAAGTTTTATTGTTTTCGAGATATTAACGTTTAAAAATTGCAAATTCGGAATTTGAAGGAGTGTAAAATCTAAACGGATCCACCTAGGACAAAACGAATTGTATATTCCTATATTATTTTTTTTACTTTGTGAAAAA
This sequence comes from Kuschelorhynchus macadamiae, assembly GCA_030620095.1. Taxonomy (NCBI): domain Eukaryota; kingdom Metazoa; phylum Arthropoda; class Insecta; order Coleoptera; family Curculionidae; genus Kuschelorhynchus; species Kuschelorhynchus macadamiae. The sequence continues at coordinate 186,493 of JAUTXW010000550.1, read as the reverse complement.
ATCACCCTCTTAACTTTTTATATAAATCTTCGCGTTTTAGGGTCCCTATATACCGAAAAACATGTTTTTCATTCTGCTTGTTAAAAGGTGTGTGTAAAAAAACTACTTATTCAAATGACCTCTTTATTTTGGCATTAACTTCTTCAGATAAATATTGTTGAAAATGGCGATAAATGATGTGCTTTCTTTGTCTTATGGAGTGAAATATACTTGCCGGTAATTACTTTTTAGGTCCAGGGTAGGGGAAAATATCTTTCTCTGCTACATTATTACAATATCTTGTTTTTTTTTCATATCCTTAAGCATCTTATCAAATTGATGACGCGTACTCGTTTTAGAAGCCGTATCATAGACAGAGAGAAAACATCCTGATTCCTTCTCAGGAGTTCTTTTAAACTGGTCATCTGTTCTTGATTTGATAAATCGTTTGATGATGTTACCAGGTCTTGGGATCCCTTAGGTAAATTATTCGCAAATCCTGAAGTTAGTTCAGTTGTAGAGGTAAATCCGTTGTTCACTTGATATGTATAATCTTTCAAATTCATTATTTTGTTAAACGTCTTGCTTTTTTTGGTTTTACTTAAGATCCTGGCTGGTAAAATTCTTTTTGCATGTAATGGACAAAACTTAATTTCTAAATGTTTCCAAATTTTACTCTTAAGGAGCTAAAAATTAGTTTGTAAGAATATTTTTTGCCCTGAATAACTTGTAACTCGAATTTTCTTTTAAGATTTTATTAAAAGGTTATTGATAAACCCCTTTTTGCAGAGTTTAAAATTTTACCCGCCAATTTTGATTTTATTTGCAAATTTCAACGGAATATATTAAGCAGGCGAAGCTGCAAATGGTCATGTTATTCTTCCGCATTAAACAGAGTGTCTGTATGTACGTTTGAAAAAGGCTAGTTCTAAAAGATAAATAAAGTTGAAATGTATCATATAGTGCCAGTATGTAAGGAAAACTTTGAAATTCCCTAATTCCTTAATTTTTGGAACTTATAAATCATAAAAAATTATTCAGGCTGCGACACCCGCCGACCGTTATTAGTTATTATTAAATATGCAAACTCTTCATTGCTTTATTTTGATTTTTACGTTCTATGACGTGAAGGGGCTCAGCTAGCTATTGATATTATCTTGGTCGTGCATAGTAGAGAATATTTCTTACTTCGGTTTTCGTTGGTTCAACGCCTGGATTTTCATCGTCTTTAGTACTATAATTTTTTACACCTTTTGTAAACATACTATTTATAACTTGAAAAGTAAATCTTAATTCTAAAGTACATTGCATATAATATAGTACTAGGAACTAATCTGCCTTAATTGCTACATCAGGGAAATGTAGAAACCTCTGCAACTTTGTGAGTTAAATCAAGTAATGTCGTAATATAACATTAATAAACCACTTCGCTAATATTAAACATATAAGTAGCCAAAATATAACTGTTGATACTGTGTCTAATTGAAAATGCTAGTGGCAGTAGAAAGCAAAATAAATTTATTTATGGGCAAAAAAAGACACCTGTTTTGTTTATTGTTTTTGCCTCTTATTTATAATATTCACACTAGTAGCTTATAAATGCCTATGTTAACTTTAAAGCATATTTTAGATTTGTCCGTGATTGTATAAATTGATTTTTGCTGTATACTATCAAATCAATTTATAATTGATCCGCTAAATATTTTCCACTGAATTTATGATAAAATCACATCTGGTTGGTAATACACCAGAAATAAAATACGCTATTTTGTCTGTAAGTTAGGTATGATCGTTATGATTATTAAAAATCTATAGTTATTGCATTGGTTTCTGCGGTTTTCTTTTCCGCTAATTTTTTGTATCATGTCAGTTTGTTATTAAAGGACGCTGGTCTTTTATAACAAACTGAATTTAATCTAAAAATTAATTTTTTTTTCTGTCAGTTATTACTATTGCGAGTGAATTGAATAATTCATGTCTTTGCTAAGGGATACTTTATTATTGTTTTATTATCCTCATTTGTAATTTTAAGATTTAATGTGAATCGAGAGTTGTAGGTAAAGATAGAAAGAAACAACTATGTCATTAAATTAGTAAATATAGAAGTTACAGTACAACTAACATCTAAAATTTAGAGTTGCCTGCTTTTTATACAATTGCAATAACATTATACGCATGTTTTGCTTTAAAGACTGTACTAGAGTATTCAGCTTTTCAAGAACGAGACATTTTTCCTTTTATTAGGTATTCTTTGAAGGAAACCACAAGAATTGATGTTACATTAAAACGCATCCTGTGATATACTGATGGTATTAGCTAAACGACTACTCTAAATATTTTATAGAAATTTTCGTGCTAACGTAAGATATTAAAAAAAAAGTCGTCGTCATAACGTTAAATAAATAGTTTATTAGACTGTTACCGTAGACAATATTTTAGCAGTTAATGAGCTGAATAGAGACTTTAGATTAATGAATAAATTGAAACGATATAGTATATTTTGTGAATTCGTAGTTCTAAACATGTTTGTCATCACAGACGATATTCACTGACCGCATCGGAGATAGACAGGTTTCTCAGTAGTAATCAACCGTTAACGTTTTCTAATACGGCTAATTGTGCTGTGGACATTGTCAAAATAGAAGTGACAATAGAGATGAAGCAATTCCCAATGATTCTCTCTTTGCATAAATAAATACAATATTATTATAATTTAATTTAGAACTCAACATTTTATTGTATAATGTTGGTTATGGTATTTGAAACCAGAGCCGGCATTGTACGGCAGTATTTCATTCCGGCTGACATATATACAGAGGGTCCCAACGATCAAACTGCGTAATAGAAGAGGAAGTCATTTTTAATTAAAATAAACCGTATACTTCCCCATATAACAACCCATATATTATATGATTAATATAGTATATGGGCTGTATAGAGAAATTATTGTAATCGCGAAAATTTTCTAAATTGTTTTCAAGGTTTTAGTTAATAGAAACACATTTTTAGAAGAAAAACATATTTTAAGATGAAAGTATGATGTCTGTGAGATGTGTGTAAACAAAATTTTAGCGCCGAATCACTTGAGAACGGTTAAATCGAATTGGCATCATAAATAGCGTAGGTCAATGTTTGCCGGCATTATATTTTGGGTGTCATGGGTGTAAATCTTCGATATTTTTAAGGGGTATAAGAATGTAAAGACAGTCATATTTTTAAAACCTGCAAAAAGCTTCTAGGGAAACTTGATCTGTATCTATTGCCTGTGCTCGATTAATTATAGATGGTCTTTATGGTGCCATGCATAATTGTAACAGACTGTTTAAACTTCTTTGATTAACAACGTCGTCACTTTAGACAAAAACATCAAGAAAGACTGGTTCCATAGAAAACTATTATTTGTCTGTCACCTTTATCACATGATAAAAGTGTCGTCGACATATCGTCTTGTTTGAGTGGGATTCCAATCATTTCATAAATACATATATTGGCTGCGGAGAGAGACATGAACCCATTAGCACACAGTATTCTAACAAAATAAAAATCCTTATTTCGCAAAATTGATATCAAGAAAATATATAATTATATATATGCTAACAGCATCAATAGGGAGGAAAGTATATCTCTTTTTCCATCGTAGCAAGCGTCTCTATTTCTGGACTACCAAACAAAAACGAGAACAGCTTAGGCCAACAACCAACACCAGGAACTAAATAAGTAAAACAAATACTTGCTATAGATTATACACTGCCAGTGGCGGCTCGCCAGGGGACGCGGGTGTAGCGCCGCTTCACCTACATTTTCCAATCAATTTACTTAAAATGTATGTTTTATATAAATTCACATTATTTACTTAATTATACCATTGTTTTCTATCAAAACTAGTGCGTTACATACTTAAAAAATAATAATGACTTAAAAACGTAGCGCGCTGAACACCTTTGCATAAGAGCGACCTGTTGAGTAATCACAAACAGCAGTTAACAAATACCGCTTCAGACTCCCCCGCACGCCGGCTTTCACGCTTAGATTTGTTTACGGCAGTTGTTATGGCCAGGCAATGGTGAATATCCGTAAGCCAAATAGAGATGAGAGCGGCATAAAACTGCTGCTGCAGGCTGCAGGTGCTTGTTCGCTTGGTATAGAATTAACACCATGACGTGTCTCCTTATCCGTCGTCTAAAGACGTGTCTGGTGGATAACACAAACCGGATCTACTAATACTAATTATCAATTCCTTAAAATTAAAATTCCAAAATTTTGAAAAACGAAATGTTCATTCATGTAAATAAACTGTTTATATATTTTCTTTAAATACTGGTTGGTATTACATTAGGTAATACATGCAATGTAAAAACGATTTAATTTTTCTGTTATTGACAATTTCACTTTTTATGTTGTTAGCAAAAAGATAATAAACCAGAACATAGGGGTCGTGGAGCTCCAAGGGGAAAGGGACGATCAAGGTCAAATACAAGGGAACCAATTAAACGACCTCCGCTAATATCGGCAGTTAGTGATCCCGCACTGATATCTCCTCAAACCAATGTACTTTTGACGCAGTTGTTGACCACTAGTAAGTATACATCGCCGGCTAAAACGTTAATATAAATGTAAAAGGTATTATTTATTTATTTATTCTCTAGAGAAAGTTTAAAATATACTGTTATTTATTATTTTTATTTTAACCAGTTTCTTAATTCAGAGTTCAATAAACATGAGAATATGAAATTCTTTTAATGTCAAAGTGATTCAAAGAACATATAGTCTAGGCAATAGGTACATTTTACTTTGCCAAAGGTAAGAAAGGTTTATACTTAGCAAATTTGGTAATTTTGAAATACTAATTAATATCCTGAGATTTCGAGCTTGTTGCTGCTCCCTCTGCCGTTTAGAATAAAAGGAGCTGAAAATTATTTTTACGTGAATATGTCCATTCCGAATCGAGTTGCGAGAATAGTTATCATAATAGTAGAATACAAAATTTACTAATACTTATTTCTCTTAAACAGGAGATAAAATGGAGTAAATTTGTCAAAGCAGTTCTTTTGTCCCTTGACATTTTAGTTACTATGTTCTTTGGTTTTTGCCCATCTGCGCATCACCAAGGGGCAGAATAAATGGTGCGTTATTACAAGCTTTTATTTAGGTTTATTTGTCTCTTTCAGCAAAATCTCCTAAGCCAATTTTGAATTACTACAACATAATCTCAACAAATCAATTTTCAAGACAACTTTGAATCACTTTTACTTAACCTATCGCTGTCAAATTTTGTAGACATATATAGGTCATATAGCATTAAAAAAAGATGAACTTGACCTTTTAGTCTAAGCAGTTTGAAGTTCATATATATATATATATATATATATATATATATATATATATATATATATATATATATATATATATATATATATATATATATATATATATATATATATATATATATATATATATATATATATATATATATATATATATATATATATATATATATATATATATATATATATATATATATATATATATATATATATATAGTATATATATATATATATATATATATATATATATATATATATATATAGTTACTAGATTTTTCTTGGGTTATAAGTTCATAGCATTAAAACAATTCTCAAAAATTATTAGTCATCTATTCATTTTAAATTTGACGTTTATAGGTGGCTCCGTGCCTTTCTCAAAAATACTTTCTAAAATAATTTAAATTAGAGAACCTACACACTTTAGTAAAACAAGACAGACTTACCATGAAACGTATATTAGTAATTAAATTATCCAAAGGTGTTTAAAATCACAAAAGACACGACGCTGATCGCGTTATTTGGACAAACATTTTTAACAATACACACATGAAGGACGACGAACAGTTATTGACTGAAGAGCAGATACGTATGATAGGTAGGATGTTAAGGTTTTTTTGTTTTTTGAAGTTTTTTAAGTTTTTACCGGGCGGTTCAGAAAGTAATTTTATTTTGTCTAAGATTATTATTTTTAAGTTTTTCAAATGTATGTGAGAAAATAATTAAATAATGTCAAAATAAATTTTGCTTACAAGGTTGATATCTTTTTTGTCGTTTACTGAGTTTTTATTTTTCTTAATTTCAATAGACTCGTAAACTTCCCGCTTGCGTTTGTTGTTTTCGGTTTTTAGAATTTTAGTTTCACTAAAATTAAATTTATGTTTTTTTTTGGATTTCGTGTTTAGAAAGGGCAGTGGGATTCCTTTTATCATATTTATGAGAGTTAATTCTCGAGCCTAAATATTGGCTGGTTTGTCCAATATAAACTCCAGCTCAATCTCCACACGGGATCTCATATATAACATTGCTTTTTTTCATTTTAGGTGTCTTGGTTTTTAGAGAAGTGAAATTTTTATTTAATAAATGGAAGCCCTTGTGTGCAACATTTATATTATATTTGTTAAATAGATGTTTAAGTTGTTCAGATAAACCTTTTATGTATGGTAGTGTTAAATAGTTATTAGTTTTGTTTGTGTTGGCTTTTGAGTTGTTCGTTTTATTGTAAAATTTATTAATTCTTTGTTTAAATACTCTATTTACTAATTGTTGGGGATATTTATTTTCGAAAAGAACTTGTTTGGCTTTATTAATTGAGTTTTCCCTAAACTCGACATCTGATAGCTGAATTGCCCTATCGGCTAATGTTATAATAACTGATTTTTTTTGAGAAAGTGGATGTTGGGAATTATAGTTGGTATACCTTGAGGACCAAGTCTTTTTTGTGTACCATTCTGTTCTGATAGTATCCTTTGTTTTATGTAAGGTGACATCTAAAAAGTTTATTTGATTTTGTTTTTCGACTTCGATGGTGAATTGCAATTTATCGTGATAGCTATTAAATTTATTTAGAGTTTGATCTGCATTATTTTGCGGAATCGTAGCAATGCAATCATCAACATAACGGTAAAAAAAGAGTAAATTAAAATTTAGCTGCGGTATTATGGTTTCTTCTAAATCCTCTAAAACTAATTGGGCAATTGCGCTTGAAATACTTGAACCCATGGCACAACCATCAAGTTGTTTAAAGATATCATCCTTGTAAAGGAAATATGTTGAGTTTAGAGTTAATTCTACGGCTTTTAGGAATTCGTTTAACGGCAAATCAGTATATTTTTTAATTTCATTCCACTTTTTTTCGATAATGTTAGTTGCAAGATTTATAGGAATATTTGTATAAAGAGATATAACGTCTAAAGAGATTAGTATGTGGTCATCTGGCAACTTAATATCTTTAATTTTGTTTTTAAAGTCAAATGAATCTTTAATATAGTAGTTGTTTTTATTTATAATATTTGATAGAATGTTTTTTAAAAATTTTGATAAAGAGTTTAAAGGGGACTGAATACATGATACTATAGGTCGTAAAGGTATACCCTCCTTATGGAGTTTTGGTAATCCGTAAATTTTTGGTGCAATTGCATTATTTATTTTTAGTTTTTTGGCAGTATCTGGGGAAATTATCCTTTTTTATCCTATTGGTCTATTAGTTCGTTGTTTTGTTTTTGTAACTGTTTGGTTGGGTCATTTTTTATTTGTAGGTAAGTTGTGTTGTCTTTAAGGAGGTTATTCATTTTGGTATCATAATTATGCGTGTCCATAATAACTGTTTTATTTGATTTGTCTGGCTTCAATACGATTAAATTTGAGTTTTGTTTAAGAAACGTTTGAGTTTTTTTTATATTTTTAGTTAGAGTTTTATTTTTGTTTTCAAAGATATTTTTATTTTTATAGTTTGTTAATATATTGCATGTTTTTGTTCTTATTTCATCCTTAGTGGTATTGCTTAATTTAGTAATAGAATTTTCAACGTTACATATGATATCATTTATTGGTATGGAATTTTCTAACGGTGCTGCAAAGTTTGGGCCTAAGCTCAATATTTCGTTGGCGTAATCGGGAATTGTAGTATTTGTTAAGTTTTCAACCCAATTGTTGTTATTGGTGGGTTCGATATTGTTATTTACGAGTCTAGTGATTTTTTTAATGTTTTTCTCCCTTATTTTTAAGAATAAGCCTTCGGTTGTTTTCTTTGTTATATCTTTAAACTTGGTTAAAATATTAGTGTTAATTAGTTCATTAAGTTTTTGTTCGTATTTTGATATTTCCTTTTCGATATTGTTTATATTTAGAGACGTGTCTGTAATCAATAAATTAAGTGTTTTTTTACGAAACTGCTCCATAACAGATGTTTTAAATTTACGTTCCATGTTTACATTATTAAAAGAGATGTGTTTAAGGTTAATATTTAAAAAGACAGGTGTGATATTGTCATTTTTACATCTTAATAAAAAAATTCTTCTATTTTTTTGAGTTACGTATTTTGTCTGGAGTTTAGAGTATAATTTCATGTGGGAAACAGCATCATTTCCATATGGGGCTCTAATATTTTGGTAGCAAAGCATATTTATATATATATATATATATATATATATATATATATATATATATATATATATATATATATATATATATATATATATATATATATATATATATATATATATTTATATATATATATATATATATATATATATATGTATATATATATATATATATATATATATAATGTATATATATATAATGTATATATACAGTGTGTATCAGCCAAATGGAATAAATTCGATAATAAATAAATGGGGGCGTGTTCGGAAAAACGCTTGGACCCGTCGATTGGTATTTTTAGTTGCTCATTTTCTCCAATAAAAACCTTTTATACAGGGTGTGTCCTGTAACAGTGGTCAATTCCAACTTTCTTATTTCAAATGCAACACCCCGGATATTATTTAATTTTTGGATTCTTTAGGAGATTCTAAACATATTTTATGTTCAAAAAACACTTAATATTGCCGAAATAGATGAAGATAGGTATAGGACATTGAACATAAAATATGTTTAGAATCTCCTAAAGAATCCAAAAATTAAATAATATCCGGGGTATTGCATTTGAAATAAGAAAGTTGGCATTGACCACTGTTACAGGACACACCCTGTATAAAAAGTTTTTATTGGAGAAAATGAGCAACTAAAAATACCAATCGACGGGTCCAAGCGTTTTTCCGAACACGCCCCCATTTATTTATTATCGAATTTATTCCATTTGGCTGATACACACTGTATATAATGTATATATATATATATATATATATATATATATATATATATATATATATATATATATATATATATATATATATATATATATATATATATATATATATATATATATATATATATATATATATATATATATATATATATATATATATATATATATATATATATATATATATATATATATATATATATATATATATATATATATATATATATATATATATATATATATATATATATATATATATATATATATATATATATATATATATATATATATATATAAGACGAATAGAGACTCTATTCGGACGCGAGAAAGAAAGCTTCGAAAATACCAAATGTGATTTTGGCGAAACGTCAGCAAAACTGTTCTTTTCAGAACGACAGTAGTGAACGGATGTACACCCGGAATGAAAACACATTGTATTTTTCCATCCGTGAAGGAGTAAAGATCAACACTTATATATATATATATATATATATATATATATATATATATATATATATATATATATATATATATATATATATATATATATATATATATATATATATATATATATATCATAATATATATTTTCTTAATTTTCTTGGTTTAAGGTAATTATATTAAAAAACAAATATAAATTTTGGTCTAGATAAAACTATATTATTTATAGATAAACTTATGTATATAGGATTTTTATATGCATCTAAATCAGGAATATCAATTGGATTAAATGATTTTAAAGTTCCTGAGAAGGTATCTTTTAAAACATATACATAAACATATGTAAAAGATTTTTTAGCACAATTTCTATATTACAGTTAAAAGTATTTAAAATTTAAGACTTATACTAGAAGGTTTATTTTAATTTATATTTTATAAGATAAATGTTCTTGTATATCGTCAGCGAAACCCGAAAAGTGTGTAACTCCGTTTTATTAAGTTTTACAGGAAAGACTAAAAACTCTTTTGTTTACAACTGGTTTAGTCAATACTTGTAAAATTTTAATGGTAGATTTTATGGATGATAACTACTACTTCTTTGAACTAAAATTATTTTTTTTTACGTATTTTATTTTTTTTGTGGACTTACACAAATTTCCAAAATTTTATGAAAATTTCTTTTGGAGTTACACAAGTTGCAGTGATTAAGTTTGCAGCCTCGATTTTTGTACAAAAAAGGTTTATAAAGCAATAAGACTAAGAAAATATGAGAATGAAATGTTTATTCGGTAAAAAAATACAACAAAGAATATTAAACAAGTTAATTACCCATCGAGAATACCTATTAACTATTTCCTATTCGTAAGGAATATTATCGAAATAACTATGGTAATCTGCATCTAGGCCCCTTTTCAATTGCTGGAGGTGGAGAAATTTTTCTTTTTTAATTTTTCTTCTACTTCGGTATAAACTAGGCAAATCTTCCCTACCAAGGATCTCTTGCCTCGCTTGCAACCTTGAAGTTAGTGGTACCCATTCATCAGTATGACGTAATTTAAATTCTATATCACCACTAATATGATTATATCTCAGTTGTTTAATGTCATTAACAATTGGATCACCGGCTTTGCGCCCAGGTCTAATTGAATTATAGGATCTGATGCTATCAACATTTTAAAAAAAAACAAAAGAACAGTATTTAACAAGATATGGCCGCGGATTTAAGCGTGCAGTTTTGCAATATTGCACGTAGTCAGCAGGTACGTTGATATCACGATTACGTAAGCGACGTTCAATAACCGAGTGCATGGAATCGGCCTCCATTTGCGTATGCCCTTTGTGTAAGAACTTTTGCATTATTACAACACTATTTTTCATAGCAATGTTTATGAAAATCATTTCACTTTATGTTATAGAGTAAAGTTGTGCACGGCTAGCTTGGTCTTATAGTACATTAGTGAAACTTTTGATTTCGGTGCAAGCAACACCGATTGCAGATCCATCGTCAGAACTATATCATTGTCGGAGAGCTTATCCTTGCCTTTTTCGCGCCTAGCCTCTTCCTTTAACAACAAATGCTCTTGGTATATTTCATCAGATATATTTTTAGTTTTATATCCCATGCACACATCGCACTGATCTTTTTGGGTCGGTATAGTGATAAACTCAATCCATCAAATACTGAACAGAATGACGTTATGCTGATACCTTGTTCATTTTACTCAACACACCAGTTATCTCTGTAAAAGCGAAATAGTTCCCTTCTACTCTGCCATAAGGGCTCTAAATATAATTTGCTGGTGGAAGCCCGACAATAGTGAGATTCCATCTTGGGAAGTGATGCTAAAAATATTTTCAGCTGATTAATTGATTTAGTCTTTTCGTTTCCTCTTCTAGGTCTTTCAACTACTCTGCCAGTACCGTCATGGTACTGTCTTTATCTAACCATAGCAAAATCACATTTTCTGATATCCCCAAGGTACTTGTGAACATATTTTTGCATACTCTGTAAGTTTTCAAATTAGCGCATTTTAAGTAGTATTTTGATGAATAATTTCTCCTACTGTTTTCATTGATACCTCGACATCTTTCCACCTTCTGTAGGGAAATTAGCCCTATCGCAAATTGCTTTTTTTTCAGGCCATTAAAGCTTCCAAAACTTATCAAATATTTCTTGAAGAAATTCCTGTGTGACTTCGGAACATTTTAAAACTGAGTTTGATTTTCCCAATTTGCACAAGCATCTGGTTTTCATTTTTTTCCTGGTTTTTCAACTTTGTAGTTCCACTCACTACCTACTTTCTTTTTACTCTGGTAAGCCTTACCCAGCTCCCTGTTGTTTTTATTTTGCAAATATAAAGAACCTTGCTTCAGATATACACGTCGTTTTTTCCGTGGTCGTTCTTCGTGGTTTTGGTTTACCTCCTCTACATTCTCTCTTTCGTTGTCAAGTTGACTTTCTATCTCAATATAATTTTTTATATCACTAGATTCTTCGGTATTGCTTTCAGGATGATCTTGAGGTAGATATTCATTAGATTCACCATCACAGTATTGGTTTGTTTCCGTTTCAAGATCGTAATGTCCTGCTTGTGATAATGCATACATTTCTTGAGAACCCTGCTGAAGCACTTTTCCAATTTCTATTACCTGATTACCTGTTTTATTTCCACCAAGTATATCTGTTTCGTCTATTGATTCTGGGTCCATTGTAACAATATCGTAAAAAACTAAAAGGAAAAAAAAGTATTTTTTTGCAAGAAATAGATATATTCAAAATCCATACGAGGCAAGGAAAACCCTGATCCATCCAAGAATTTATTTTTGTCTGGTTTAAGTTTGGAATTTTCTGTTTGTGGTAAAACTTGTTTTTCTTCGGAACCCTGCACTTCCTCAATTTCTATTACTTCAATATTTTCTTCTATCTGACCACCCATTCCATGGCCCACTTGTATAGCTTCCCCGCGTAGATCTGTTTCACCTATGGTTTCTTGGTTTATTGTAGCTATTTTGTCTAAATCTAAAAAAGAGTTGTTTCTGTATAATGTAGTACTCGATAATAATGTTTTTATATTACATGGTTTGTCCTTATTTGCTTTAATGGATTGTAAGGCCATATCAACACATTGCTTTCCTCTTGACATGATTGGAATCTAAAATGATAAGCCTTTAAGGTTAGATAATTTCAAATTATGATCATGGTTTAACAGATTAACTCAATTGTTACCTAAATTCGTCTATGTAAATTAATAATAAATAAAACGCATTGAAGCAATCATTGACAATTTCGTGCAATTTTAGTGCAAGTACCAGTCCAGTTTAGCTGCACTGTGAGTAATGAATTGTCGCTCAAGAAACCATATTGCTGCGCGCGTTTTTAAATACCGCGAATAACTTCGAGTCAAAGTAAATGAGCAATCAATGAACGTCATTTTTTACATTTCATCATTCTTTTATTGTTGTGATGATCCCAACACTGCCATGGTTACTTCTAGCACCCTGCAAAACTGACATTTTGTTTTCATATTTGCTTTAAACCGCAAAATTAAGCATTCCAAAAACTCGTCAAAATAGGTGATGTTCTTCGATTTGTAGGGCAGTCAAAGAAAAATAGTATTCTATTACGTGTAAGATGTTTTTGTTTTAATAATTTTTAAACACATAACACAATTTTATGTAGTTCTAAATCATTGTAAATGAATTATTTTGTTATCAAATGTCTTTTTATTCAATTTAATTGTAATGATTTTTTGGATTCCCTAATAAAAATACCTTAAAATATGTCTATCTTCTTGTGCAAATAGATATTATCCAAAAATATGGAGACCTAAAATAAGAACTAAAAATAGATCTGTCTCAAATTTCACATTTTTAACCTTGTGGAGTTTCATATTTGTATAAGACAAACTAAATTTGGAGGAAAAATGTGTAACTCTAATATTTTATTAAAATAACCAGTTATCTGATTTTGGTATTGGATTCGTTTTTAATATAAGTTAAAACTATTATAGAGATACTTACCTTAGTTAAAATAACTGATAACACCTATTTTTACGAAAAATCACACAAAATATAAGCCGGTATTTTAAGCACAGTTCAGTTCAGAGATCAAAAATGGCAGACTAGAGGAGTTACACATATTTCATTTCCAAAAAACAGCTGAGTGGAGTTAGATAGATTTCTGTTTTATTAATTTCAAAATATCTACTTTTATGCGATATACACAAATTTCTACAGCGATAGCTTTGACTTAAGGCTAATAGATGGCACAAAAACCTAAAATCCAACTAAAGGTGGAGATACACACTTTTCGGGTTTCGCCGACGATATGTCAGCATCTCTGTATTTTTGTGGAATTTTTTATTTGAAAATTTACGTAAGTCTTAAGTTTTACATAATAGCTGCTACTTACTCTATTCCATTTGCATGTAATGGCTATTATAGGCTTGTTAAATTAGATATTATTTTAAGTCCACTTGTCCTAAGTGGGAAACAGTAGTTTCGAGATATGAAGCATTTTAGTGGTATATAATATTTGTGAATTTCTTAAATCGAAAAATTGTTATACACGAGTTAACAAAATGTGATGTATTATGCATAAATAGTCGATTTTTGCAAATAGGGCAACTTCATCAACTAAAGCTTTTGCTTCTTTTAATCCTAAATTATTTATTGATCTTATTAATTTTATTAAAGAAATTTTATTATTTCCTATAGATATTAATTTTATATCAAATTCATTTTGTTCTTCTTGCTTTATTTCTTCTTTATTATTAGAAATAAAATTTAAATTATCATTAGATAATATAGAAAAATTTTTTTCTATCATAGATATTAATTCTGTTATTTCTATAATAGACATATCAATATAAATAACGAAGTTCTTTTTAGCAGTGATTACTGGTTAATCACTGGTTGTAGTAAATAAGCCATTTTATTAGATGAAACAGCATCGTTTATTATAGATAGTCTATATGGTAATTTAATTTTCTCCCTGTAGGTTCTCCCCTTAGTGAAGCTGTCCAAGCTTACAACCAGAACCAAAGCATAGGATCATCTGCAGATCTGTCTCAACACAGGAGAATTAAAGAGGAGGCGAATTCAGTTCCTGCTTTGCCACCGCCGCCCAACAACTTGATATCGTTACCATCACAAATTACTGTCACAACGGTGCCATTAACCAACGGTGATTCTGTATGTATACAATATATATATATATATATATATATATATATATATATATATTATACATATATATATTTTTTAATTCATATATAAGAAGTATCTTTATTCAGTAGAAAAATTATATAAATGGGTATTAAATTGTATTACGACATATCATACATTTTTAAAAATTAAAATATATCGTACCATTAATTCTATTGGGAACGTTTATAACACAAGATTTAATAAATCAGGTAACCTAGTTAATACATACATGCACAAAAATACATTTTCTGAATAGTTTTTAAAATTTAAGGCAAAATTCTCGAATTTTGTTAGAGCTGACTAGGGATAGTTTATTGATATCTATCGATAGATGCGACGCGGTTTTGGAGTCATTCCTAGGAAGGGATCGTCCTGCAAATAAATCAAAGAGCTAAAAAAAGGCCTTCAGGTTTACATATTTAACCCATTTAATAATTTTATAACTATCGATAGTTCTCTCGATACTTATCGGTATTATTTGAATCATATCATTACTTATCGGATAACTATCGATATATCCATATTTTTTATTTACAGTTGGGCCGTTGAATGTTTACAAATGTGTCATAAATCGATGAAATATCAAAGACGAGCTTTATAAACATAGTATTTCTCTTATCGATTAGAATTCCATATATATTCATTTTATTGCTCATCACATATTATTATAATGTATCGCATATTTTAATGGTAGGTGATGAATCTGTGGGAGTAATTAGTTAATTTCAGTTTTTATATTCTTTTTTATGTTTTAGACCTACTAAAAAGAGAGTATATTACTAGGCTTCTATTATAATAATTATTTGATCCTTTTGTTAAAATATGATTTACATTTTCAACATAACTAAAATAAATAATTTTCTGTGCTAATAGTTTAATAATGCATGGACACAAAATAAAATAAATAATAATAAATAAGTAAATAGTTGCATGAACTTTTGTAGGAGGTGAATACAATTTGGAACGATTTTTCTGATTAATCAATTATTTCTAGTATTTAAGTACCTACAGCAACTCGAACAGCCCCTTAGATTCACCATCGCAAAATATTCACTCGCCAACATCGTCTCAGAGCTCGATAGGTTCTCCTGGACGAGAAAGTTCCTCTAGGGATCGGCGAGTGGGACACATTCATGCCGAACAGAAGCGGCGGTGCAATATTAAGAACGGATTCGACATGATCCACTCACTTATACCACAATTAAATCAGAACCCAAATGCTAAGGTAGTTGTTGTTTTTTCTTTTTTTTATCTGTTTAAAATCCCTTATAAAGATAGGTATTAGAAAAAACTAATCTGAAATTTAATAAGCCAGATTAATGATTTGAAGTGTATCTTTTTTTTACTTATTTATACTTCGATAACTTTTTAAGTGATTGCAATTTATATATGGGTCACCTACATTTTCTTTTAATATTTGTTTAATTTATTCCGAAGATAAGATTGACTATATTAAAGAACTTTTATATCTGTTTTCTACGGGTTCAGAAGGAGGCTATGTCATGTTTAAAGAAAATTTACCTTAGTGCAGGGGATTTAAACCCCTCAATGTTGCATTCACGTTATGCTGGATGATTGGACATGCTACCTGTACAATTATTACAACATTGTTCGATTGTTTGATATTTACGCAGATACGTAGGGAGGCACATAAATGTACCACACAATCTCCAAAATGTTAAAAAAACTTCAATAACGAGAAAGAGCCGCAAGAGGATTCTAGAGATTAAAATACGCGGTACGGAACCTTTTACAGTGTGAAGTACATAAAAGTTTAGTTTACGTTACGTTTACGTATAGTTTTTAAAAGTGTTGTTAATCTTACCTAATCTTATTGATTTGTCTATTTATTAAGAGAAAATGAATCTCATATATATATTTCGCATATTTATTAATGCCTAAAAAGTTATAGTACATCCAAGTATTCCTCAGTTCTATGAAAACGTCAGAAACTTTTATTTTTTGCAGTTAAGCAAAGCAGCAATGTTGCAAAAAGGTGCCGAATACATAAGACAGCTTCGTTCCGAAAGGAATCAACTAAGAGAAGAAATGGACTCTTTGAGGCAGCAAATCGAATCCCTAAATACATCGATAAGGTAGTAGAATTCCATTCACATGTTGAGATTTTTTTTGTAGCAATTTTTTTTGTAGCAATTGTCAGTCAATGCTACCTGCGACCGGAGCGCCAGTTTCTCGGCGTAGAGATAGCAGAATGCAGGAAATGTTTGATGATTACGTTACTAGTCGGACGATGGAAAACTGGAAGTTTTGGATTGTATCCTTTTCTTATATCTATAATATTTAAGCATAAAATTATCAATTTACTTAGATTTAAACTAACGAGAAGGTCAAATATAGGATGCTTTTTTTATCAGGTAAAAATTGCAATAGTCAGTTTGAGTAGAAGCAGCTCGAAGCAGCAAAGACATAAGCACCTATGTGTTTTATAAAGGTTGGTTGAATTATTTCTCGAATCAAATGCAAAATAGCACAAAAGGTATGTTTGGATTAACAAAAAACACACAATAAACTACGAAAAACTTCGGCTTTCCCCAGTCACAGTAAATCTCATTTTATAACATTAATATGTACGCAGGTTATCCTTTGTCTCTTTCTCTGACTTTTAAAATAGGATACAAATACACTAATTATTTGAATGAAATTAGCACTTAATTTTGTTTATTCGTTGTATTATCGAAGTTCCGTCGAGTATTAAAATGTAATTACTGTACTCATTCACTAGGACCTTGCAATTCAAAGTTTAAAGTCAGGCTGACATATTTATACTGAAAACTTAAAAACGTAAAAAGCTCTTTCAATAGTACAGGTTCTTCTATTGTAATAGGGAATTTTAGTTATTTTGTAGCTAGATCCAGAAAAACATTATTAGAAATATTTGTAGAGAGGAATTGGCTTCTCTAAGTCTATTAGAAAATTGGTTTCGTAGCAGAAATTATATAAGTGTGTCTAAAAGTTACTGGGATAGCGTTGAAGTTATCTTTGACACGTTAATCATGTTAAACAAATTCAAGGTCGCGCAATGGGAACAATGCCCATATCAAATGTTATTGCTGAACTACTAATGGAAGACCTTGAGAAATCTGACCTAATTTTCAAAGTCCCATTTTTTTATCGATATGTGGACGATACTTGAAACCAAAGCCAAAGACTATATCAATAGATTAAAGTTTACCATCAAAATTAATAAAAATAAACGTACATTTTTAGATCTAACCTTGTACCACAGAAGATAAAATAAAAACTGCCTAGTACACCAAAAATACATGGTCAGGGAGATATTTAAATATTTCACAAAAATTCTGTCATTGTCATCATTGGCTTAGTAGATAGGGCCATACATTTAACTGACCCTGAATATCTAGAAAAAGCTCCTAAACAAAGCAAAACAGATGAGAAAGTATTAATATTCTCCGTATACCCAAAATTAGCGGTCTGCTTCGCAGCGAGCGCGACGTTAACAGCACGTGCAAGGGTGTCACATATATCAATTGGACGAGATAAAAAAGACGTACATTAATTGAAGTTGCCGAAATTGGATTTAACTAAAGTTTTTATATATAATTTTGTTGTATGTAAAAGTGTAATATATGATAATTCATGTTTTCTATTGTTTATAACATTGTTTTAACCACATACATAAGTAAATAATTCAGTGGTAGTACCAATTCTCTCTAAATCAATTTAAGATCTAACATCTGATGAAACCACAGTGTTGTGGAAACAATTGTCTTGTATTTCCTTTTTTGTAAAATAAATTAAGTGGAAATTTTGATCAAGGTGTTTTCGTTTACTTACTTTTGTTTATTGTATGTAATATTTCAAACTTTTCATTATCTATTCTAATATTCGCCGTATGCTGAATTTGTTTTATTTTTAATAAAACTTCTATCCTGCTAATCTCTGTTTAAAATTTCTCCCAGTTTGGCCTATATACAGTTTTGGGCATGATCCACAATTTAATTTATAAACTCTGGATTAATTATTTGTATTTGTTTTTTTCTTTGTTATTTTTTATACAGTTGAAATTATAAAAAATCATCTTATTATAAACGAAACCAATCCTATCCTACAATCAGAAATTATAGATGCCTTAAAGATGCATGAACCAAAATTACTTCCAATTTATTAAAGAGTTTTTTCAGCCAAAGATTATTATGGGCAACCCTTTAAGTCCACTCTTGGCTAAAATATTTATGCATAATTTGGAAGAAAAAATTAAAAAAAGTTGTTTCAGAAATGTCTCTGTTAGTATAGATACGTCGACGATATATTGGTCTGTTTTACTGGCACGATGAGACAACATATTTTTAAAAGTTTGAAGTACCATATATAAAAATACACAATTTACTGTCGAAATAGAAGCTAATAACTCTAAACTCTCAATTTTTCACAAACCTACATATAAGGACAATAACAAATCAATGCATCCATTAGCAAACTATCAGAATTTCATGATAGCTGGATACTCAGATTAATTAGTATACCTTAAAAAAAAGAAATATTTAAAGAATCAAACCTAATTAAACAAATAGCAGTTAACAATGGATATTATGTCAAAATAATAGACAATATTTTAAATTTAATTAAAATTAAACAATGTATATTACACAGTGGGGTTAATTATTAGCATAATCTACCAAAACGATTAAAAAATATTAACAAAATTGATACTTTTTAAAAACACTTAATGAGGAATTAATATCTTCACGTTTGATATAATTTTTTAATGTTTACAGTTTTTAATTTATTTGTAATTTATAATAATGTTTATACGTTTATGTGTTTTATATTAGTTATTAATTAGTTTCCTTTAATATTTACGTTTTTTAATTGATTCATAATTTATAATAATGTGTATACATTTTTATATTTTTTATATTGTTAATTAGTTCCCTACTATAAACAATATTGTTTCTCGGTAATAAATGATTGATAAAAAAAAATAAAAAAAAACTATTAAAAAAACATTTTCAGAAATTTTACCTGTGCAACCAAAAAAAAAATAAGATACTTATATCGGTAAACCTACAGAAAAGGTGGCTTCTACACTAGTAACACCCAGGAAGTGTAAAAGAATATAATTCAAAAGTATATTCTAGGTGAAGGGAGGGACTATGAAGAATGCCTAAATTTGGTTCTTAAAGGAATATATGAATAGGTTATTGTAGATTGAAAAAGTAGTTCATAGATTGCGTTGGAGAGATAGATACTGGAGTTATATTAAGGTCTTTTCTTGTCACGGTATTTATTTTTTATAGAGGCTTAGTTTTTACGTTCAATTTACGTATCTAACGGTTTTTTTAATAAATCTCTTTTACACATAAAAAAATATTGGTCTAAAAAGAGCAAAATCGCGATCGTCGTTTGACTAAAATGGAAATATATATTATTAAATGACTATGTGATGTGATGAAGTAAATAGGAACAAATTACTCTATCCTTGATAACAGGATCAATTCATAATTAGGGAAGTTTCGGGTACAGTCAGTTTACCGATTTTGAAATATGTTTTTCGTGTTATAGTAGCTTAATTAACTTTTTTCACCAACATCTTACATAAGCGAAAAATTTTTTTTATAAATTTCAAAAATATAAACATGTCTATTCTCATCGTTCAGTTTCCTACTTATTTACTCCTGATAGTTTATATTAATATTTTCCCTATACTTTTACTATTGCATATCTGTTTCAAATATTTTAATGGTTTTTTTGGGTCCAGAGATGCAAAAAAACATGTTTTCTGTTGGTTGGTCTGCCTATCTGTTGGCGGCATAGCTAAAAAAACACAACTTACCCGGTTGACTTCAAATTTGGGCCCAAAATTAAGGGTCATATGGGGATACCCGATTACATTTTAAATCCAATATGGCGAAACCAAAAGGTAGACTATTTAAATTTAAAAAAATATACTGAAAATCTACTTATCCAATTTACCTGAAATTTTGCGCAAAAATCGAGTATTACGTGGGAATCAACTGGTAAACTCTTGGTACGAATCTAAGATTGCGAAACAGAATGGCGGCTTAATAAAATATTTGAAAAATCAGCCTGAAAAAACTACTTGTTATATTGATTTGAAATTTTATAAAAACGAATTAAGTGTGATATAAATTTGAACTAGCAAATGTTGTACGAATTCAAGATGACGGAGGAAAATGGCGGCCAAATAAAATAATCAGAAGTTTTAAATATCTTCACGTTTTTGAATCCCTAGATGCCTGTAAATATGTTTTCTCAATTGCGTATCGGTCTGCTCTCTGTGTGTCAATTCGCGGCATATTTAAAAAAACTACTTACCCGATTGACTTCAAATTTTGGTCAAAAATTAAAATTAAGGATTATATACTTACTACTTTTTCGAGCATACTACTGCTTAAGATATTTTATCAACTTTTAAAGAAGCGGTTACGGAAACAAATCTTACTCTGCTCTCTCTTATCTTAACATTTTAAAAAAATGTGAAAACTTCATAAAGTTTGTCCAGACAAGCATACACTTTTGGATATTGGTAGCTGTGGGCTACTTTATGGCTTTACATGTGGTACTAACAGTTCAAACTGAAAAAAAAAACATACTTTTTAAGAGCAATGTAATATAACCTACTTAAAAACGTTTCTGTCAGAAAATCAGATTTTTTTTTCAAAGAGTAAAAGTTCTTTTACATTTTCTAAAATTTTGTGCCATTAGATGATTAGATAAGTGCTGAAAGGATCATTTATGTTACCCAATTTACAAAAATACATTGATTATGCTGTAAAAAAGAGCGAACGTGTGAATAATGCAAAATCGTTAAAACTAATACTTAATAGTATTACCAAAATGGTCCTTTTTTCAAAGTTGTGCTGTAAAAACTAAAAAAACTTTTAAGATACTTTTACTGACCCAGTAGTACCTGCCATTTTACTATGAGGAATTATTTAATTTAGAATATAATGCCATGAGAAAAATTTTAAAGCTAGAAGCTCTTGAAAGTAAAGCAGTTTCATTGACTTTTAAATGAAAAATTTCTTGTTTCAAATTCAATCCTTATCAGTTATAAAGTAAGAGACAAGCTAAAAAAATTAAAAATGTTTCTCCTAAAGACATTTTACTCTTTAAGCATGACTGCAAAAAAATCACAATTTTATTTAAAAGTTAATGGACAAAAGCCCCCTTTCCTACCCACTTATAAAAGTATTAACATGCTTGGACCAAAAAGTAGCTACCCGTCTTTATAAGGCAGAGAAAAAATTATCAAAAACATTAAAGCTATTTGTCGCTTATAATATGTAGCCGTGTCACAGAAAAATTTAAATCTTACAAAAGGTCAGGTACGAGATTGATTTCGAGACTTCAGCTTCAGTCTTCTTGATAATGATTTTTTTTTAAATCTCTTACACTTCTTATGATCTCAATGTCACAACTTGATCCTGGAACCAGATTTTGAGATACAGGGTATTAGACTTTGTCAAAATCCTATATAAAATACCTAGGGTGAATAGCATGACACAAAATAATCTTTCGTTAAATATGTTAAAAAAGCTTATATTGTAACATTCGGTTTTCCCCATGTATTTTATTTAGGATTTGAGCAAAGTGTATCGCCCTGCATCTCAAAATCTGGTCAAAGAATCAAGTTGTAGTTCTAACACTGGAACCTGTAGTGTAAGATAGATCAAAATACAAGAGTTCTAACCACACTACACCACAACTTGTTACGTTCTGGACGCTCGTTTCGCTAACCAAGTTAGCATCATCAGCAGATGATATAAACTCTCAGTTTATATCATCAGAAATTTTCGTATATTGCAAACAAAATCTGAAAAATCGCTAGAAGTTGTCTTTTTGTCAAAGATCATTTTGATCAGAAGCAAAAAAATGTTTTGAGAATTTTAGGCGCAAATATAGGGGTTTTATTTTACGTCCTGCATGTACTATTTTTCATGGGCATATGCAGTCATGCAAGTAGAAGCACATACCCAACAGATCGGTCAGCTTAAACATTGATAAAAAAATTCTTGATGCACTATTTATGGCCAGGAGTTCAGATAGATCGATCTTGGACAACTGAGGGAGAAGGGTAGGCTGAATTCTTTGGAGAACCGGGGAATATATTCAGATATGTGTTTCACGTCTGAAGTATTAAATGATTATTTTACCTAATATATTGCAAAACCTTAGAAAGCATCCTTTTTTATTTAACAACAAATGCGGACACGCTCAATTCGTGCCAATCAAGAGAATCATAACTATAGTCTTGTGATGTGATTTACTTATTTAGAATGATTTTTTAACTATTGAATTGTATCTTATTTGTATCCGTTGAAATAAATACAGTTGTTAAAATTCAATATTTTCCAAAAAGTTTATCTGATATAATGTTCTACAAAACGTTTGCAGATGTAGATGTTATGGAAATATTTGCTAACATTTTCCTTAACATTTTCACAGTTTAGCCTTATATGTAGACCGTTATTAAATTCCTTTAATAACTTTGTTTCGACGTCTAGTTTAGATGACCTCTATACGTCTACGATGTTGTGGGTGGAGCAGCATTGTACTCTTGTGGATCTCAGACCAGGTAAGTTTTAAATTTATTTTATCATTTAGTTACAATATACCCTTGTGTTATCGTAATACCATTCACCGCTGTTATATACAATTTAATCAAAGAATATCGCGGGTATCAATATAAAATAAAATTCAATTTGCAAATGTCTATTAAGTAAAAATTTTAAAAATTATAGTTTTTACGTATTTTAAATTTGTTTCAAAACTAATGCAATTAGTCAAGTCAGTATATTAATTACATAGGTCATGACCATACAGCAACAGAACATTGCGAGATTAATAAACTGCTGTACAGGGTGTCCGGATTTCGTTGTCAAACTTGACCTAAAGAAAATTTTATTAAACCGCTTCGTTTTTAAAATACAGGGTGATTTTGAAAAATTTCAATTTCCATAACATAAAAGTAATGATTGTTTTTTCCATAATCATAAAAGTAATGATTGTTTTTTTTTTAGACTTAAGGTCTTCATTAGGTATGTACAGTCAACTAGTTGAGAGACGTGTGCAACAACTCGGCAGCAAAGTTGTTTCATAGCCCAAAATGAATAATTTATATTATACCGGCACAACTGCAGGGCGTAAATGTAGAAATAATGCTGCTATATATATATATATATATATATATATATATATATATATATTATATATATATATATATATATATATATATATATATATATATATATATATATATATATATATATATATATATATATATATATATATATATATATATATATATATATATATATATATATATATATATACATATATAATATATATACATATATATATATATATATATATATATATATATATAATTGGAGCGATTACCTCAACAATTCATCAATACCTTAATTTTATTTTGCCCCCCCCAGTTTGCCAAAATGTACTAGAGACTAAGGGAGTGCTTACTAAATATTAAGGCTATATTTTTTATTATTGCTTGTGTTATACAACACATCTTGCATTACACAAAAGATAAATGAAACACAACGTGCATTACACAAAAATAAACGACAAATGTTCAACAATTAGACTCACATATATATATATATATATATATATATATATATATATATATATATATATAATTGGAGCGATTACCTCAACAATTCATCAATACCTTAATTTTATTTTGCCCCCAGTTTGCCAAAATGTACTAGAGACTAAGGGAGTGCTTACTAAATAGTAAGGCTATATTTTTTATTATTGCTTGTGTTATACAACACATCTTACATTACACAAAAGATAAATGAAACACAACGTGCATTACACAAAAAAAACGACAAATGTTCAACAATTAGACTCACCCTATAGTAGAAGAGCAACAGTGAGTCCTGCAAATTTGGAATAATAATGATTTTTTATTTCACAAGCTGTTGCATTAAACCCTGCATAACTGAAATAATTTGTTAAATTAGAAAACAAAGGTAAGTAAAGGGCAGTGTTTTTATGGAATAAATATCCCTACCTCAAATAAGTTTATCGAATAGATAAGTAGGTTGCTATTAACATGATTTTATGGAGCAAAACTAAAAGTTATGACTGAAAACGTTCTAAATTTAGTCAACATGAATATTTAAGATTCATTTTATTCTCACTTAAAGCTAGCCAGTGAACAGTACTACAATACGAAGGGTTAAACAGGATTAGAGGAAATCTAGTTAGTTTTAACCTAAAATATTATCTTGGTATAGGTGATTAATTATGATGGAAAAATTAAAAATTAGGGCCCATAATTCTTATTGTGAGCATTTAGAGGTTTTATTATCTCTGTTATACATTCTTGCCATATAAGTAGAAGCCCATGCTTCGAAAAACATCTCTTCGTATGTTCTTCTTCAGTTGCCGTACTCGTATTCGGGCGGTGGCGATGACCTTGAAACCTATCATATCAAATGTATCTGGTTTCTTGAATCCACTACACTACAAAATTATGCTAGCGAATGTGTTCTACGTAGTGGTTTCCCATTGCTTTTTGTCATGTAGTGTCATATGTTGAGTAAGAAGCATTGTTACTGTTCGCAGTGGTCTCCAAGTCTACGAATAGAGTCATTATTTTTTTTTATCTCAACGACTAAAGGCACTTCGGGAAGGTACCGGACTCTCAAGTAATTCATCAATAAAGTCACTTATATCAAGATATTTATTTAAGTTTAATAAATAAAATAATATTGTTTATTGTGTTTAATGGTTTAATATAGTCTGAACATATTATATGTATACTGGCCTTTGTCATTTGCTCGAAAGCTATTAAATTGCCAAATTATTGTATTAGTATTTTAGAGATATGCGGAAGATATTTTCTATTATTGTGTTGTTTCTAATCTGTATTCTTTTTTTCCAGTCGTGTTAAATTCCTTGCGGTACCTTTGCACAAAAACTGAAATCTTGTCAGAACCAGAAAAGTTACCTGATGAAGCTAGAGAATTAGTGTTAAGTAAGGACAAAAAGTAATATGTGTAATTCACGTGTTTAGAAGTAAGCACAATATATTTTGCTCATTTAAATTTTTTTATAAAGACTTAACCATAGCCGATCAATAAGTACAACAAATCAATGCACCTTTTTAAGGCTTTTCATCTTATTTCTATTATGGTAGTTAGTATTCAATCAGTACAGATAACAGATTTTTGAAAGAGACGCAGAAAACTTAGTATTTTTACCGAGCATTTGCAAGACTAATCTAAAGCTGTACCTAAATATATTGGAATAGTGACGCATACGAAAAATTTACAAACTTACGATGTTAAAGATTTCAATATTTTAACAAAAGTTGTGAATAATTATTTTTCACCGGCATATATTCAGAAACAGTTTTAATATAGCAATAGTTAGGAACTAACTATGGTAGTCTTGATATTATGGATAGCGACTTTATATATTTTATGAGATGAACGAACCTTAATTTTGAAAGAAAAAATGTGTATAATGTGACAATTTTTTTTGTATATGTCTGTTACAAATAACATCATATTAAGCTTTGATTATTTTAAACTAGACAAATATATCCCTTTGGATTAGTAATGTAATTATACGGGATGCAAACAAACTTTGTGAATTAATAGTACACAAAAAGCCTCCTACATTCTTTTGAACAAGGTTCGAAGCGGCTTAGTTCCTTAAGATAACACTGTTAACTCAGCAAGCTTTTTTGCAAGTTTCAAGCTGGGAACATAGTATGGACACTTCGGGTATCATTTATCTTTGATTAATTTCATTACTATTATTACTCTCTCTACATGATTAATTCCTTTTTCATCCTTGGTATTACAAGAATGGACTCCCTTGAGTGCTGCAATTTGGATTAACAGTGAACGTATTGACTAAACTACTGAACGCATTATGCATGTTAAAATATTATTACAAAATTTAATAATAAGAGTAATATATAAACATAAGTCGATCCAGCTTTGAAAAAAATATATTTTTTGCATTTGACTTTTGGCCGCAGATTATATCTGCGCGGTCTTTCATAGTTGCTTGTATTTTCTGGGGGTGCTATCGAATTAAGTCCGCCTGATTTTTCGCCGATATTGGTATGTTTATTATTGTCTTCCATACTATCGCCATCATTTCTTTCGACTTCTATATCTTTTCAAATTATGCTACATGTTGACCAACTTTTTACCTTAGAAAAAAGTTTATTTTGTGGCATTTTTCCAGCTCATTTAGAAATGGGGTCGACCTAGTTTGTTAATTTCTAATACAGAGTTTACGCTCTTCTACTCTCACATATTTATCTGTTTGTTTGCCAAGGCACAATTTATCATAGTCCTATCATAAAATGCTATAAAATCCGTGGTTCACCCATTTTATTTTCCAAGTAGTTTATCTACTACGGTTGTCTGTAGCTTGTATATTGTTTGTATATTATTTTTCTAAGATTTCTCCTGATTTTCTCGGTAGTGTCTTGCACGTAGGGTAAAATAGTTTGCCACATTTTCGGTGGGCAAACGTTGTTCAGGAGTCCGGTTTATTTGTTATAGTATGATTTGCGTATCCATTTTTATATATAAGTATAAACTATAACTTGACGTGACCTTGCTTTCAAATATATATCATGTATGTTGGTTTTCGGTAAACTATTTATTCAACATGTCAGTTATGTTGTTTTATGACCAAAATGTCTAACAGTAGTATTGTGTTGTTTCTTTTTCAACTCTAGAGTTGAAGAGATCGAATTGAATAAATGTTGTATAGAGCTGTTGGACCATGTTGTCATATAATAGAAATGTAATACACACATACATACATATATAGTGCCATAATTTCGGCTTCTTTAAAATTGATTTCTCAACAACGCCTATCTCGAAGATTAGATTAGCCACTACTGGTGAAGACCCCATTGTTGTAGCAACGCCTATTTGTATCTACAGTCATAGTCTGCTAATTGTATTAATCGTGTATCACATTAAGACCCTCGCGGGTATCTTTAGTTAAATATTTTGCTATTTGTAACAAGGGTTCGCTATTATATTTGCCTTTTGAGTTAATTTCAACCCTTAACTAACTATTTTCATTATAGTCACGTATTCCAGTATATTTAAATTTAATAAATTCATTTCGAGAAAGACAGGTTTTTCCTTAAATTGATTGTAACTACATTTTAATATTTTACATTCATTGCGATGTTAATGTGCATGTTGAAAGAAAAACGACACAATTCAATTGGTATTAAAATGAAGCTCGCAAATTTATTAGTCTTCCACCACTGTAACTATTATGCTGCAGTATATTTAGTGCAATATGCAAAAGTAGTTCGTGTTTATTTTTCTAGTTAAGAATTAAAAAAATGCAAAAAAGAAAACATTGACTCTTAAATCCAATAAAAGATATAACATATTGGTTATAATTGTGAATTCTATGAATTACTATAATTTTCTAATTTAAGGTAGGATACTATTTTTGTTATTGTCCTAATTCACATAGTTGTTTTTAGTTCAATAGTGGTAGTAATTTTCAGATAGCAAATTGCAGTTGGAGTCGTAAATTTCAGTTTGGGACAACGAAACATAAATATTGACTTCAGTAATGAGTTCCCCAAACAAATTGAAATCCCCCCAAACAAATTGACATCCCCCAAATAAATTAAAATCCCCCCAAACAAATTAAAATCTGAGTCTGAACTATAACTATCATTGGTTTTAAAATTGTTTTAATATGTTTTTTAAAATTTTTTCATTTTTTTATATAGATTGGTCTATGTTTATATCAAAATAACTTAATTAAATTTAGTAACTCAAGTATGATAGATTCACTAAGGATCATTTGCTAAGAATAATTAAAATGTTATTATTTTAAAAACCGATTATATGACGTTTAGAAAAAGCAAATCAAATACGGTTTTTTTTTGCCTTAAATTTATTATTTTTGTATTTAAGCTCGCGCTTAAGTGGATTTATATTAAAACTATCACCATCTGTTATACATGGTGTTATATAATATGGTCCCTAATTTCAAAAATGTTAACGCGCTACCAGTAATATTGGTTAAGTATCTATCTTGGGATGATTTTGGCATTTTTTAGTTATCTCTGTACGACTAGAATATATGCTTTTTTTAATGAATACATTCAGAATTAGTGTTAAAATTGACAAAAAAATAAAGAAGCTTTAAATTAAAGCTAATGCCTCAAAATACTTACATTATTTCACCCTTTACTTTTTATATCTATATATAATAGAAAAAGACGTTATTTATATAGAAATTAGTTTTTTAATAAAATTGCCATAAATGGGATTATTCTTTGAATCAAGATTAGTTACACCATATCTCATTTATAACTATGCAGACTTGTTAAAAAATTAAAATTATTAAATTTTTCTGTAACCTAATTAATATAACCCAATTTCAATATTTGAGTTATATGACTTCTATTCTATGTTGACTTAAAACTAAACTGTTTCTCTATGTATCCTGTCTATGTAACCTGTATTTTACGAAAAAAAAAAAGGATTTTTGCTGTAGTTTTTTTTTCGGCATTAGAAATAATAAAAAATAACGAAATTTTTCCAAGAGAAACACTGGACGAATATTTAATTATAACAGGACTATAAAGGAAAAAAAATAACTTGCCAATTTGGGGTTTTGTTAATTTTTTTAAAAATTTTGCACGATATACACTATCGGACAAAAGTAGGGCAACACTTCGAAAAATATATGCAAATCCCGATATTACATGTGCATGATATTGTATTCAAATAGAATACGTTTTTAGAGAACAAAGTAGACTTTGATTATTAGGGGTGACAACAAGAATTGTCCTGAAGAAAGCAAATGAATTTATTTTGACATTTAGCTTTAAATGCTAAAGCCTAGGTTATAGATTGAAAGTTTTGTTATTTTGTTAATTTGTTGAAGTTTAATTAACGTAAAGCAATGAGTACGGTTATTTTTGCCGCCATCCGTTTGCTAGCCGTCCAAAATATGGCGATTTTTAACTTTGAGGGAAGTGGCTAGCGTAAATCGACTTTTGCTTTACGCTGCAACCAATGAAATTGCTGGATTTTAGAGGGTCTTTCAAAACATTCGTCCTTTGTAATAAATTTGACATTAATATATACACATAACATCCTCGTTCATTAAAAAAAAACTTGGGTTTATTATCTTTAACAATTGTAAGAAAATACTGGTAGGAGTTTGAGTATTTTTATCCTAATTAACAGGCCGAATCCGCCACCTTCTTTTCAACAACATTACAGCTGCAGCACACATTAATATGTCCACAATGCATATCTTTACTAGGATTTTGATTATCCATCTCAGTAAATTAAAAAATTGCACAGAAACTTTAAAACAAGCAAGACAAAATTGTGTTACACAAAAAGGCGATAAATATAAACATAAAAGTAAGGTTAGTTCCACAGGCGACGCAAAGCGCAAACATTTTCAATCTATAAGGCGGGCTAAGAACCAGCGTAAACGCTTAGCTCAAAAGAACGACGCAAAGACGCAAACTTTTTTAAACTATAACCTAGGCTTACATAGCAACGCGTAAAAAGTAGAACAACATTTAGATAATTTGTGCAAAAGGAGGGTTTTAGAGAAAGAAAAGGCAAAAATGGTTGTGTGGGGTTTATTTTATGTTTTTTTTAAACATAATTTGGGCAAAATTAATCATGCCAAGAGGAATTCCAATGTCAAAAGATTTGAAGCAAAGAGTTGTGAATGCATTCATGGAAGGTACCAAACAAGCCGATATTTCAAGACAGTTTGTGTACCCCGGTACAATGCATCTAAAATAATTTCATCGTATAATGACAGAGGACACTTAGGGAAGTTATCAAAATCGAGAAGACCAAAGAAAACAACAGTATTGACCGACAGACTCCTTAAAAGAATTGCTCAAAATAAGGAAGTCCGCCCTAAGAATAATTACCGAAATTCCAGAAATTACGATTGGTATTGAGTTCAAAGAAGGTTAGTAGATGCCATATAGAGGTCTGGTATTTAATACATCTCGATTTTGTTCCTTTTTTTGATTTTGTTACGAAGCTTATTTTAAATTTGGTATATTAAAGCAAAAAAAAAATCGTGGATGAAAAAAAAATTACATTTTCCACAAATAATGAACACAAACTTCGGAAATTTCATTACTTTTTAATGCTAAAACTGTCGATTATGAAGTTTTTGACAAAACGCAGAATTAAAATATCCTGCAATGTTGCCAAATTTACCTGATTTTCTTCAAATATACAGCGAGTGGTAATCCTAAATTTGAACAAAACGGTCTTTTGTTTACCTATAATTTCATTAACATTTCTGGTGCCGACCTAATACGATATGGATCACTAAACTCTAAACCGCTTTCGTCAATGACAACACTTTAGAGTGCGCGCATATTTCAAATCTGATTTCAGCATGTGATTTTATGACTTTAATGGTGGTTTTATCAACGAATCTGGACTAATCTAATACTAACGGGACATATTAACCTAAGCGTATAAGTTTTGTAAAAAAAAACTTGTTTTAATATCTCTAGACCCGGAATAGATTTCTAATAGATCGAGAATTTTGTTAACGCGCAGACTGCGCATTTTCTTCATAGGACCCCTAACCAATTCTAATCCGCATTTTCATTAATTCTAAGTAAAAAAAAACATTAACATTATTAAAGCGAAAATAAAACCAAATAAATTCCCAATTTCCCTTCCCCTAAAACATGTGTAAAACCGGATGCCTACTTAATGTGAAACTGATTCCTAAATATTTTGGCTTTAACCGCGCTCCGGTGCCTAACCTGGTGCTAACTCGGCACCAACCCATCTATATGAGAAAAAAATATTACTCAAACATCATAGAAAATAACAAAATTCATTTTGACAACAGCGCTTTCTGGCTGACTAAATGACATTCACTTTAGGTACAAAACAAAACGTCATATTAAGTATTATGTTAGATAATTATTCATATTCCTATTAAAAAAACCAATTCTAATTTAATAAATATATACTAGAAATAAAAAATCTTTCAAAATACATATATATTATCCTACAACGACTATCACATGCCTAAAATGTAATGGAATTTCAAATACATTTTTTTATAGTACACTAGTGCAATTTGAAAATCAGTTCTAATTTGTATTATTTTGTGAAAAATTGTAATGAATCCACGCTTTTTTTTTTGCTTAATTGTAGTCAATTTGAGATAAGCTTCCTAAAAAAACCAAAAAAAGTGTATTAAATCGTACCAGCAAAGTTATTTAGTAAACGTCCTGCTAAAAGACCGTTAATTTCGGGAAGGAATAGAGGAGCAAGGTTGGCATTTACACGACAGGCATTTAAACTGAACTCTCGATGACTCGTAAAAAGTTCTATTTAGTGATGAAACGTGTTATAAGATATTTAATTCTGATGGAATGAGACGTGTGAGGCGGCCAATCAATACAAAGTTTAATCCTAAATATGTAACACCTACAATTAAACATGGGAAAGGTAGTGTTTTTATGGTTTTTCTCATGGAATGGGGTAAGCCCTATGAAAAGTTGATTGCTTGAATGCCTCGCCGTTGTCAGCAAGTAATTAATTATAATGAATATGCTATTAATTATTAATGCATTACTTTTAATTGTTATTGTTCTAAAATGTGTTTTTTGTTGAAATAAAATGTAATAAAATACTGTTGAATACAATTTATTGCTCTACTTTTGTCGCTCCCATTCTCGTCAGTTTTTATAGTCATTATTATTTATAATTCTTAAACTGATTTAAAGTACACCAAAATATTGTGAAACATTACTTTTGTTAAACTTAGCCAAAAATCACAACCCAATGTTTTTTTTATTTAAACGTGAATAAAAAAAGAACTTTGTACTCTACTTTTGTCTGGTAGTACATTTAATACTCCCCTTACCAAGCACAGATAACTTTTGTACAAATCCCTTTGCCTGTAGCTTATATAATACAATAATCTATTCAACGCAAAAAACACGAATTCGATTTGTTTCATATAAAACAAAAATATTATGTTTAAATATAGCAATTTTTTTAGCAATTCGTAGCGGTTTATCAGTTTATTTTGACTCTGATAATTTATTTTATGTTATTCTAGTCAGTGTTGCTGGAAGGCTATGAAATCATTTTTTTATCAGTAATGACAAATTCTGTCTTCTTGGTGAACCACTTTAATACTGAATTATTTTAGGACTTCTCGTTTTAACTTATAAACTCCTAGCGGTTTGTATTTTTTGGCCATTTGAACATTATTAAATTGTCTTGTGCCTTAATTGGTATATTAAGCCTTTTTTGTAAACTTACCTACATTACCTACTTATACATAGGTAATTTTAGATATAAATACATTTTTTTGTAGGGTACTTATATTGTATGAACTGTGTAAACTTGTGTATTTTTGTTTCATTAAAACTTTCTGTTATTTTTATCTTTAAATAGTTTATGTAAAGTTATTTGAAATAAATTGTTTATAAAGACATATAAACTGTGTTTAAACATTATACATATTTATTCAAAATACAATGCTCCTACAACTGAAGCACTTTTACATTGTAATATTAAGAAACTTTATTCAGTTGATGAAACTTTATACATATTCCATGACCAAGCTCGTTTGCCTAAGCAGTTGATATATATATATATATATATATATATATATATATATATATATATATATATATATATATATATATATATATAACTCATCGGAATTAATTGTAGGGTTACATAAAATGTTTTTTCTAATTATCGAAAGTACAAAAGGTTCTCAATTTTACAAGATATCACTATAAGTGGTATTTTTTTAATGTTATACCCTCTATATTATAAATTCATAAAATAGGCTTCTTGCTGATTATAAACATACCAGATACCTTTATCTTTACAAACAGAAATTTGAGAAAAACTTTGCCATAGGAGGTAGTGTGTTAGTGTGTTTTTAAAGATAAAGGTATAAAACGTAGCATATTTATAATCATCAAGAAGAGGCCAATTTTATGAATATAATATGTGAGTATCCTATTTAAAGAAATGCAACTTATGGTGATAT
This sequence comes from Kuschelorhynchus macadamiae, assembly GCA_030620095.1. Lineage (NCBI taxonomy): Eukaryota > Metazoa > Arthropoda > Insecta > Coleoptera > Curculionidae > Kuschelorhynchus > Kuschelorhynchus macadamiae. The sequence continues at coordinate 152,641 of JAUTXW010000550.1, read as the reverse complement.
CTTGTAAAACTTTTATTCTATCAACGAGAAAAAACTTTTTATGTAACCGTATGATTTGATTTTTGGTTCATTCCGGAAAGTTAAAAAGTAAAAGTTATTAACGTTTAAAATGCTATTAAGATAAATTGATCGCACTGCACAGTTGAAGCACTGACGGACTCAAAAATCTGATCAATTATACATTACTATTAAATGTGTTCCAATTTTGTTTTTTTAAACCAGTCAAACATTTTAAATTTTACAATAGCAGATTAAATGCTGCTTTTTTGTATAATTTCGTGACTGAAAATTTTGGTATTTTCAAAATCAGTTATTTTTTTGTGTATAACTTCTTTAGTTTTTTTTGTTTAATTTTTATATTTTTCACACAAATTTATATACTTATGATCAGTCAATGAAATATCCTCAAATCATAATGAAAATGAGTCATATTGGTAATATGATCTATAATTTTGGCCAGTTATAATAGGGTTTCACCCGGAAAAAAATAATGTAAATCTGAAAATTGGACTAGATATTCTATTTAGTGTACTGAACAACATACCAAAAGTCCTAAGCCATCCTACGCCAGCTTCTTGAAGAAAAAAACCATTTGCGGGTATTTGGGGTGTATACAGGGTATTATCATACATATATAACCTAATAGATTCTTTGTTTCAACAGAAGTTTATTTATTGTTTGGAAAAAGGTCAAAAAAGTAAACAAATTAAAAAAAGTCGTGGAATATATTTTTATTTTACAATAAAACACGAAAACTTGAAAAGTTTTAGCAAAATGAGTACAGTTGGAACATAAAACAAATTGTATCTTGTTTTTATTTTGTTCCATGTATGATATGGTTGCTTACTTATATTTCGTCTAGATCGCCGTCGACTTAAACTTCATTTACTAGAGTATCGTTGCTGCAACTTCGGCCCCTGCAATGTAGGCACATCATTGAGCAATCAAGGCTTGCAGTTCTTCAGCAACACCGAGCCCCCCATTCAGATTTGCATCCACAGGATATCATTTGCAGCAGTTCACTAAGTAATGTGCCATCACTTTTGTTCCGACTCCAGTCCTCCGGGGGGAAGTGAATTTCCCATCCGTTCTTGAACCTAAAACAGATTTTAAGTAATAAAATACATCACGCCCTAGTTTTTATATAAAACAATCGCCCTGCAAATATGTTCGCAGCTAATGCTGTTTACATGCAGCACTTGTGGGCGGAAGCGTGGCTGATTGAAAGCTTGAAGTGACAGCTTTCCTGGCAAGAGTACGAGCATGTACTCTGCTTCGGAGTTCGTCTTGGTGTAGGTCTCAGCTTCATGATCACTTTTTCTCCAGCAATAAAAATGTCAGATTTTAAATCTGACGGGTTATTAAAAACAGCAGCAAAATCCTGCATCTCTCTTTTCTCCAAAAGTTTAAATGCTTTCTTCTTGGCTATATCAAAAAGGGATGATGTGGTATCACAGCCTGTAATTTCATGAACAAACATTAAGTAATCCTTTTTGAAGCCTATTTGATCTTGAATTTCCTTGATATTTTATATTTTATTATCGGATCCAACAGGACCCACAACCTGAATATTTGTATCATTCCCAGTTCTATTTAGGAGCATAACAATTTTATCAGTGTCTGTTGCTACAACCGTGACTTGGTGTCCGCATCTGTTGCTGCCCGTCTTACTTCTAGTCCTTCAGCTAAAAAAGTGTTGGTCAGCAAAATAATTAGCCTAGATTTGTTTTTTCCTTTTGTTAAGAAATCAGCTTATGAGACAGAGACTGTAGTGTTGCTATCGAAAACAACATCTGTGAATGGGTGTCGAGAGGCTCGCAAACGCCGCCTTTGCTCTAGTGCTTTTGTGGATGCAACACTTCTATAACCATCAAACCCAACAACTACATTTTTTAAATTTGTACAGAAATGTGGCCCGGCGTAATTCTTGGATGACTCAAGTAGAGCTCCAAATGTTGCTGGTTTAGGACAAACCAAAGCTCAAAGAAGATAGCCCCCGTCTATAACAACTACAGAAGATGAGAAATTTGTGTAATCCGAAGAAAAGCAAAAGAATTCTAAGAGTGCAGACTTGATCGTTTTTCTCATAGACACCTTATCGAAAATCGCAGGTGGTCTTGGGGACAGTTCGTACTTAAGGTATTCAGAAAGATTTCCAGAACTGTTTATTGCCTAAGCTATACGCATGAAAAGTTGTTGCGAATTTACTGGTACGACTTCGTTTCTAATAATTACTTTGGAATTAACTGCCGCCAATGAAAGAACTTTATTTTTTCTTGATAGCTTCATGTCGGAGAAACTGCAACCGAGGACTGCCTTCATCGCATGGTTGCCTAATTTCATCGCATTATGACAATTAATGGTTAGATCTCCAACAATCCCAGATGACAAAGACCGTAACGCACTGCATTCCTGCCAAGGAGAGCGGGTCGACAGCCGATTAATAAAACTGTTCAAATGTTTTGCATCCACCTATTTCCTTGAATCTCTAAGTTCAACGTGTTGTTCTGTTAAAGTTCTATTAATACCAGGAAGGCGTTCAAGGGAACTACAAATTTTAAGACACCTAGGAAAAGAGAGAAAGAAATATGCTAGCTGACTATCAGATATACCACGGCCATGAGCGAACCCTCCCTGATCTTTTAAAAGTCGCATCAAAGACTGCTCGATCGCCATATCTAGTTTAGTAGTGTATTACAATAAAAACAAACCTTTTCCATTATTATCTTCAATGTATAACAATAACATCACAAACAACCGCGCGCGTTTGAGATAATACTTATAAATATAGTAGTAGTAAGCACGCACCAGTTTCAGTTTAGCGACGTTGCCACGTCGTGGTAAGTACCATTACATCCGTATAGCTGGCAACTTATATGCGTTGTTGCAAAGGCTACAACTTTTTTTTATTTTTCTTTTGTCAAAAATGACATGAAGCTGGCATATTTCGCTTTTGCACTTTTGGTATGTTGTTCAGCACACTAATTAAACTATTTCCGCCGATTTTTAGATTTACATTATTTCTAGGTTTTAGTAGAATTTAAGCTAATATTTCTGGGCGAATTGTTTTTTTACTCTGTAACTACAAAATCTAGTATAATTAACCTGCTTCAGTCTGTTAACAAAAAACATTCATTAACGGTCACAATATCTTTGTAATCGGTAGCAATCCTAAGGTCGCCAACAAATTTATGTTACTATCCCAGAGTATTTTTTTAGATTTAAACGGGATATCAACTGTGAGAAAAAAGCGGATGGTTTTCTGTACATGATACGCGTAATTTATCGGGAAAAAAAAATTATATATATTGGGTATTGTAGTAAAAAGAAGCGAGCGGACAAAAATAGAATAGCCATTGTTATCTTGTTATTCCATGTTAATAGCTAAATTAATGGATTACTCAAAGAACCACCATTTAAATTTCTTTACCCCCACATATAAATAAAATTTGGACCAACTCAAGTGAAAATTAATAAATGACCCGAAATAATTTTTTTTGGGAATGAGATACCCTTCGGCTATTACCCAGTAAATATTATTTTAAGTTGCCTTCTCCACTATATCATGCATTTTCTGTGCCCTAATAACGCTTATATATTTTGTTTAAATATTTTTAAACACTTGCTGATCTCTGCAGAACTGTTTTTGTTTTTCAGGGTCATTAGAAATGAAGTCCACATGAGGCATTATGTTATGAAACAGTGCAAGCCAAAATACAAATTATTTTTCTTGCAGCAATCTTCGTATTGAGCCTGCCTCATATGTCGGCGAGTGGCACGTTATCCTTTGCAACTCCCAATTTAATATAAAGTTTTTTGTTTATTGGTCGCTTCAAAATAACAACGTATATCACATGTACTTGCTGCGAGTAAGTTGGTATTAAGGTAGTATCAGACATAGCTACTTTAGTTGCGCAGCACATTAAAAAACTGCGCAACTTGATCTGCTGCAAGTGTGAACACCGGGGCAACCTGCAACGTTGCGATCGCAGCTTGGTTGCGGAGGCTACTTTTTTATTGCGCGCTGTTTAAGAAATAGCCGTGTGTGAACAGTTGTTGAGGAAGGTTGCAAGCGCAGCAAAAAATTACTAATCAGTTGAAACTTTTACTGCGGACATCGGTGCAGTATTCTGTTGGTATGCCCGAAATGTATACACTTTTTTCCATTTAACTCCAGGATTTATATTTAGGTATTTAGTAAAGAATTAACCGACAAATTGCGATGTCGTCGAAGTCAAAACAAGCGATTTGGAACAAAGAACAAGTAAAATGTTTAATAGAAGCGGTAGTAGCAAGGGAGTGTTTATGGAACGTAAAAAGTCCATTCTATCACAACCAAACGAAAAGACGAGCCGCTATTTCGGAAATTTCTTCTGAATTACATATGCCCGATGACGACATAAAAAAGAAAATTCACACGTTGCATGCACAATATTTAAAAGAACGTTCAAAAATGAAATGTTCCAAATCTGGTTGCGGAGCAGACGAAACCTACAAAACCAAATGGGAATTTTACGACATGTTGCAATTCATGTTTTATCACAATGACAAAAACACAACAACAGATTCAATGGTAAGTAAATGTTTATTAAGTAGGTTTACTTAAGGTTTACATTTCAATATAGTAGATATTTTATTAAATACAAGGAACCTCCCCTTCACGACAAAAATAATCTCGAAATTCTTCTCTAACGTTCTTTGCCAAAACAGTTGGGTTTCTGGATGTATTGTTCGTTTGTAATCCTTCTAGAGGAGCATCAACTTCGTTACGCCAATTACCAAGGGTAATGTTACCATCCTGATCTTCTAATCGAAAGTTCCATTTGGGCCATATACTGACGCAGTCTGTGTGCGAGACATTATAAAGTTGTGTAATACACAAACAGCGCAAACAATTTGCGTAACTGTTTGTTCAGACAGTTCCACACTTCTTCGTAAAACCCGAAAACGTGCAGATAGAATACCAAATACATTTTCGATTATTCGTCTGGCACGAGATAGTCGATAATTAAAAACTTTCAGCAACACCTTGAGATTTAAAAGCAAATAGTTTTAGCATATATGGTTTTAAAGCAAATGCATCGTCTGCCACCACAACGTACGGCACACGCTGCTGTCGACCTGGTAATGGTTTTGGCTGTGGAATGTTTATGGAATTATTTTCAAGTGCATCTGAGAGTTTGGAATTTTGGTAAACACCACCGTCTGAATTCTGGCCAGCAGATCCAACGTTGTTATAGGTGAATCGATAATTAGCATCGGCTAATCCAAGCAGTATAATGCTGTGTACGTGTTTATAATTAAAATTCAAACTTCCGCTATTTACTGGTGCCTTCAGGTTTACATGTTTTCCGTCGATGGCCCTCAGACAATTAGGAAAATTCCATTTCTTCATAAAGTCATCAGCAATTTTGTCTCATTTCGCTTCTGTATTCGGCATCTGTAAAAATAATTAAAACGTTATTGGCACTTAAAAATTACTCGTACAGAGTAATTGGTTATAAATGGACCTCCCCTTAACTGTTTTATTTGACGTTTAAGAAAAAAATGTTAATACAAAAGTTTTATATTTCGAAATTAATTCATAAGTACAGGGTGTTTTAAAAAGTCTGGGCGTCGTCCAACTTTCGAATACTCTACTTTATTTTTTGATTTTTGGATTCTGTGGAACATTCTCAATATTTTTTATGTAGCATACCCTATCAATTAAGGGGGTCCATTTATAACCAATCACCCTCAATATCTTTTTATACGTCAAATTTAGGCATAGGGTATACTACATAAAAAGTGTTGAGAATTTTCCGCAGAATCCAAAAATCAAAAAATAGAGTAGAGTATTCGAAAGTTGGGCTACGCCCAGACTTTTTGAAACATCCTATACATGAAAGTAGATTTAAAAAAAAAATTCATTTCGAAATATAAAACTTTTGTATTTAACATTTTTTTCTTAAACGTCAAATAAAACAGTTAAATGGGCGAACCATTTATAACCAATCACCCTGTACATTATTTAATAAAAATACATACAAAAAAAATGTAATCATTTTTTTATTGCAGAACAGTGAAACTGACATACATGATGGAGCCAGTTCAAATATGGAAAATATAGATGAATGTGTAAACGACGGAAATTCAATTCTGAATGAAATATCTACATCGTTACGATCACCAAGCACCTCCGATATACAAGACGTAACAGAAGAAGGACCAGCAACGCAAACACCATCTAGCAGTAGTCGACAAAAAACAAAACGCAAAAACTGACTATTTCTGAACTTAAGGAGAAACAAGCTATGGATCGATGCCTCTCAATTATAGGTCAAGCTAAAGCCCGAGATGAATGGAGCACATTTGGCGACAACGTAGGAAACGAACTTCGATCATTGGAAACAGAGCCCGATTTGCAACTAAAACTAAAACATTTAATTCAAAAATCTATTTTGGATATTAGCTGCGAGTACATGACCAGACGATTTCCGCAACCATCTCTAACATCATCCTCTTCGACACCTTCACGTACGCCATCAACCTCATCAGCCTCTTTTGATATTGAACATCGATCTTCAGGAGCCCCCTCACAGCAGCATCACCCTGACCAACCTTTACATGCCTATCAAAATTATTCAGAGGAACTTGAGGAACCGGACCTTTCATACCTCATGAACATTGCAGAAACCGTCTCTTCCCCATCAGGTATGGAATACGACCAGTAACACAATAGTTTTTTGACTGTAATATTATTATGAACAGTTTTGTTAAATTTTATAATAAAAATTAGTTGACTTACCTTTAAACACTCATCTTTTAAAACATCATAAATCGCCTGACACACCTCTGGTATAATCAACGAAATTGTGTTGGCAGGAACTCGAAAAAGATACATATGTGACCTATAGCTATCACCTGAAAATTATTTTCACAATGAACACCTGTATTAAAACTAACAAGTTAACACTTACCTGTAGCCAAATATCGTAGTTATAATAAGGCGTTCCTTTGGTGTAATAGCTTGTCTCATTCGAGTATCTTGTTTCCGAATTCTCGGACTTACTTTTTCTAAGATGTAGTTAAAATCCACTTTTTGCAAACGCAGAAAATTTTTAAAGTGCCACTCGTCTTGAGCATTCAATTCAGTCACTAAATTATTGAATGCACCCAAGTGTTCGCGCTCTCTTATCCATTCCCACACTCTTGTTTTTTTTTGGCGCCGCTTTTGTTTCGCCTTCAAATTCACATATGAATATGCCGCTGCTAATACTGTCTCGTCATCCATTTTTTTTGAAATGCAACCGTCTCCCAAAAGGTACACACACGATACCTTCAGTTGACGGTAGTGTACTGTTGAATGTTGCCCCTTCAAGGCTGCGGCTACCAAAATATGTTGCAAAAGTAGCGATTTGGTGTGAACACATGAAAAGCATGTAGTGTCGACTTGCAACACTTTAAGGCAGCTGCTGCATAAAAACTGCGCGTTTTGGGCTATTTTCCTGCTGGTGTATGAACACTGTATGCAACTTTTGCAGCGGCTACAAAAAAATTGCGCAACAAAAGTAGCTGTGTCTGATACTACCTTTTTAGATGGACCGCGACGAAAACGTCACTTGGCAGTGTCTGTGGTAACATAAGCGCTTTGCTTGAGCGAAAAAATGTAGATAAAAGTTAAAGTTGGATTAAAGTTATTATTTTTTAAAATTCGTGACCAGTGCTGCAGTTCTAGTTAACTATATAAGCTCTAATTAAACTGCCACTGATACATCTGATTTATTTACATATCTTTTTGTATCAAAATCTGACGTACATATGTACATACTTCGAAACTCGTATACCATTTCTTTAATTTTTGTTTTCATCTGTTTATTAATTTCATTTTATTTTAATATTTTTATGATTTTTTTAAGTTAATTTACATAATCTATAAAAAATCAATTATGACATTTATTCTTTTCTTCCAAACAAAGAATGTCTTTATTTTAGGAATTGAGTTTACCGACTTTTTAAACATTTAAACAGGCCACCATTTGGTTTTGCCCTACAGAATTTACATTTTATCGGTTTATTCCTGTTTCACACTTGATTTTTGTGCAAAATTTTATCTCAATTGGGTAAGTAATTTTGATACTGATATTTAAAAAAAAAAAATTGTATGTGCAAATTTTTGAGGTACATCTGTAGTAATAATTTTTGTAACATTTTATTAGGCCGCCATTTTGTTCCATATTTGATTTTTACCAAAATGTTGCCACGCCACCCCCGTATGACCCTTATCTTTTTTTAAATTTAAAGTCAATCGGATACATAATTTTTAGCTCGTTTTAGTCAGAGAGACCGACAAACAAACCGACGGTCCCTTAAACTTGAAGATCTTAAAAAATGTCGAAAGGTGATTTTTTCGTGATTATAATACTTTCATCTACAAGGAAAAGTAAAACTGGTGGAATACCTTTTTATAAATGTCTCTGTCATGTTTCATCGAATTTAATCATGCACACAGTAAATTAATAATTTAATGCTCTTCAAGATGTAATAGTAAACGAAATTTAAAATCACAAAAATAAATGGATTCCATAATACATTTGCAGAGTCCTAAATAGAACAGCTAAACAACTAACAAGCTTTAATAGAGAGAGTTAAACAAAAAAAACGTAAGTAATGGCATCTGAAGATAGAACACGTTTGTCTGAACAACCAAGAGATCGGTCATCTTTTTGGAATTTCTTTTACAGTATTCCCATAATTATACCATTTTGCATTCCTTTCTATAGAAGAAAAGTGAAATGAAACCAAAATATGAGTACACTTTTATTTTAAAAATATAATAGTTCAATTTTATAACTTATTTAAATAAAATAAATAAATAATCTTCTGTAAATAAATATTACCACAGAAAAATCTGTAAGAAAATGCGTATATCTACATTACTAGATAAGACTCTAACATAGGTTTAATGCATATGCACCTCATTTCCTTAAACAGCCAACCATATCAATAAACGTAGGAAACCGATTTTTTTGTATTTAATATAAAACATTTTAGATAGTGTTAAAAAAGCGGAGAACTAAATATATTTTTAAAATTGAACACCCTTCCATCTAGACCAAATTTCAGACATGGTGTTTTCCAAGTAATCTACACTATTTTAGGAAATTATTCCTCAAGTACTTTTATGAAGTAAATGCTATATAATTGGTTGTTTGTCGTATACAGTTTCGAATAAGTTCAGTTCAATTTAATACCTCATTTACCACTGGTGTTTGTGAGAGTAATTGCCGTTACTATTTTGCAAATAAATATTCTATGCCACTTTTTTTTTAATTGGTAACTTTCCTTTACGAGTGTATATTTTTGCTAAAATAAACCCTTTTCGAAATTAATTAAATTTTAAATAAATCAATATTTGAAGAAACAGCACAAAACAACTACAATACTTAATAAATGATAAAGACGCATTTTCTTTTTGAAATGAATTTGGTTCCGTTGTGAGAGTTGGTGTTTTGTAGAATATATAGTACGTCACTGCTTTTTTTAATTTTTCTTTTTTAGTAGCTCAAGTTTTCTAACAATCGATTTTTTTGTATATGTTTGCTAAAGTAAACCTATTTCAAGATAAATCAAAATTTAAATAAAACAATACTAAAATTTGTTTTGCGCCTCATAAAAATTCCCGTTAGGGTTTTACAAATCACAGATTACAAAAATTTATTTTTATATAATAAAATGTAACGCCCTATATCTTAAAAATGAAAATGTTTATGACCAACATTTATATGACATTTGCTTCATAAAATTACTTGAGGAGTCAAGTCAATATTACTTAGGAAACACCCTGTATAATATAGTATATTTTACCGTTTTTATTTATTACTTTTAATTTAAAATTTTATAACTTTTCTTTTTTTTGTAACTTTTTTTCTTGAATTATTTATTTTGAAAATGTAAAATATCTAATTTTTGTAAATATAACTTTACGTTGGCCTTGCAAATGGGAATGCATATGCAATAAACGAATATTTTACTGTTGACAGCTTCGTTTACTGTGTAATTCATGGATAAATGTGTATGAGAATATTTGTATTAACACGTTAGCATACTTTTGAAATTTACCGTAAACAATGAATAATTTTCCTAGAAGAAAAAAAAACGATACTATGAATTTTGGTGTAAAGATGTAGGTACTACTTTTCAGCACCAGTTTTACTATGTGACTTTTATGTTTGTTATTATTTTATGCAGTTAATATAATAAAATTGAATTAAGATTAAGAAAAAGAAAATAAATGAATTTTCTGACAAATCAAATATTTAAGACACTTGATTTTAGCGAAAACAGTAACATGGATTTTTTAAAATTCTTCTTTATCACATTCCTTTTTTTTAGTCGACTGACAAAAAATCATGTAGACCTATTAAAAAATGTAGACAATTGTTTGCTAGTTGAGTGTGACGGTGAAAAAATCACGAGGAAAAATTTACATGTATGGCATTAAACATATTTTTCGTCAATGATATTAAAAAGCTCAGAAATATATTTAAGAAAAATATATACCAGATTTTTTTATTTTACTTGTCTTGTCACTGTATAAATTGTTAGTAGGCCTCTCCTAGTTCTTGCTACAGCTTTTTTTATATTATGACCTTTTTTACTGAAAATAAAAACTTGTCAAATACAAAATACAAGACATTTTCTAAGCACATCAGAAGAAAAATTAAAAAATTTCTTAAAAATCGTAGCATTCAAAAAACTGAAAAAACTTTTTATTGACACTCAAGCACGTACTAAAACACAAATGGTATATGTGGTGAGGAATATTCTATATAAAAACATATAATATTACAACTCAGTAGGTACTCAATTTGGAAAAAATATATGTAGTAAATATTTTTATTAGTACTTAATTTTGGTGCTGCGACAAAATGTGCTTTAACTGTCTGCGAATTACTATTCAATATTATTTTGAGGAATAATTCATAGCCTTTAATTTAGTTTTAGATATATAATATGCATGAAACGTTTTTAAATTTTTCCAAGACTTTATTATTCTGTGTATGGACAGACAAACAAAAATATAATCACTGAAATCCTTAAATCAAATCAGTATATCAATAACAAGTAATTGAAATAATAAATATGTTGAACAAAATCCCGTTATAGATTTTTCAAAACAACATTATGATAAAACATTCAAGAAAATTAACGATTTTTTAATTTTTATTTTGAGACAGAAATGTTGCAGAAATGCTTTGTGTGTTGTAATTTATAACCTTAGAGTATCTGAGATCCCTACACATACAGTGTGGAAAAAGTGTGACTACCCTTAATATTTCCATTATTATTGCGGTTTGTAATAAAACACTAAAATATGTAAACTGATTTTTTTAGTTGCACACATTTTGACCTTGTTCACATGTTTTCTTAGTGACAGCTGCCAAATATTTTTTTTACATGATAATTTAGGTGATGTGACCTCTCTTGCTCTTGTCAAACTAAGTATGCTCCCAAGTGGAAATTTGTCAAGCTATTTCGAAACGGGAAAAAGGTGTCACTCATATATTTTTTTAAATTATAATATATACATTAGAAATTTGAAATTTGTAACTTTAAAAATATAATAATAATAATAATGTAACTACCATATTTTATTTAACATACCTACTAAATTTAAATAAATAATTATTTATGTACATGAAACTCTATATTATTATAATTGCTGAATATCAATATTCCATTTACAACTTGATATTGCCCTAATCTTGATACACATTCATGTCTGACATTTCATAACTAAATATTTGTGTTTTTTTTTTTCATTTCTTGAGTTGTTCGGAGTTAAAAATATTAAAGCACAGTAGGCCTAGGTGAGCAACAAGTCAACTAAAGTGTCAAATTTATCAAAGTTTAAAGTTTTGCCTTTTTAATATTTGTTCTATTTTTGTCACTTCTCGAAAAAGACCGGATAGAAATACTAATGATGGCCGCATACGAAAACCGCCGTAGATCGACAAACGAGGTTCGAGAACTTTACAATAGCACGCACCTTGTTCCGACACCAATTTCGCAATCAACAATTTAAAAAATTTAAGTTTTCTACAAAATTAGGCACTAATAAAAATAATAAGGGTAGTCCATACTTTTATCCATACTGTATCCAGTGATTTCAGTGTTCAGCAAGTGCACAAAAAGTCACAAATCCCTAATTTGTGTAAGAACAAAAATAAGGTTATAGAATATATAAACTCGATATTGGCAATAAACAAAGCTGAACCAAACAGAATATTACTTGCATAACGCGGAAACATCCACAGGAACAGAATGGCACTAAACTAAGCTCAGTATGAAAATATCACCGAATTTGAGAATTTGAAATAGTTAATCTCTTCGACTTAGAATGTAATTTATGAAATAGTGTAAGTAGGTCCTTTTCAGGTAGCAAAGTACATAGTACTCCCTCTAATAACACATATAACAGCCTTCGGTTTAAAATTGGTCTTTGAAATAAATCAAAAATTGTTAGTAAGCCTCTTCTAGTTGTTTCTGATCCAATAATGTGCTTCAGTTCATCAGATAAGCACGAAAGTAATGCTGCCTTTGCGATCACTCGGGTTCGATTTTTGGTATCTGTGTTTCTATCAGATTTTTTATCGCTCTTTACACCATTTGGCCAAAAGGACTGCCTACAAATTAAAATTAATCCTATATTACATAACAAGTGTTGAAAGAGGAAGTTTCCAAACGAAGAGGTATTTAGTGACATCAGATGACACTTCATATATATATATATATATATATATATATATATATATATATATATATATATATATATATATATATACATTTATATATATAAAACAAAATTATTACGTCCGTAGATACATAAATAAGCAAGAAATTAAGTGCCATTCGGACAAAATATTCTGCCTGTGGTAAGCTTATTCAAGTATAGGGTCTAAAATCATGAACCATTATACTGACAAGCCTTTAAGCGCTTTCCATCATCTCTACCGGCATAATTGACGAGGTTTCGCCTTATGTGGGGCTCACTCATCAGGTCAATGCAGCTGTGTTGTAGAGATGATGGAAAACACTCAACGGTATGTTGAATAAAAACGATGAAAATATTTGGTATTATAAACGACCGCATAATAGGACCTGTGTTTTTTGACCACTATTTGAATAGATATATACAAGATAATGCTCTATACGCTGTGGAGGAGATATAAGAGTATTTTTAAATGAGCAATTTAATTTAAGTATATATATATATATATATATATATATATATATATATATATATAGTAACGATGAGATACCATGGCGGCCGCGAAGTCCCGATTTGACACCATCAGATTATTTCTTATAGGGCAAACTTAAAGATAGAGTGTATAAAAATCGAAACAAATATTCTGTAAAATTAAAACAAAAAAATCGTGACGAAATTATTAGTCTTAATAATAGTGAACGCTGTCTGAAACGCTGTGGCAAATATTCAAATGCGATAGACTCAATTATTTAGTCATTTGTTTTAAGTTTTAACTGTTTTTCTATTTCCATGTAATCTGTTGTTATGTTATCTGTTATGTGATCTGTTGTTATATGTCGTTTATGTTGATAGCTATGTTACTCAAGAAGTTTGTTTCTTATATTATTTTTCAATAATGGTTTTAAATTTAAAATTTAGCAATAAATAAATATAGAATAAAATTAGGACTATAGTTACGCAAATAGAAATATTATCCATTCCACGACCCCCTATAGTTCTTTTTGACTATGCATCATCACAATATTCAAGAAACAATTGAGATTTTCTTTTAAAATGCGATTTTCTCTGTAATTGAATTTAGGTATATAACAAATTTTGAAAAATAAATCTCAAAATTAACGAATAACATTAGGTAATCGCTATGTTCTTAATATTAATATTAATAGATTGTTGATTATATTTTACGAATAGTTTAAAGTTTTCTTTTTCATCAATTTCTTACTAAATCACTTTAGCATTAACCTCGTTATATTACAAATAATCTTGAAGCAAACTCGAGAATGATGTATTAGGCCAACTATATGCACGTGTTTCTGACTTAGGTTCTTCTTCAGTTTAGTCAACTAGTTGAGAGACGAAGTATAACTAGGGTCAAAACTTAATACAACAAACCCACACCAGATTCACAAATAGGAGCAAAACCGACCATTTCGGTTACCAAGAGAACATCCGAAATCTTTGCTGGACTTGATACTCTATTACCACGGAGCAGCATAAAGCCACCTGTGGTGAAACTCATAACCCAAGAGTAATTAAACCTAAAGTAGAAAAATATTAACTCAACAAGAACTATTATATAGTAGATAAATGATTTTTTTTGTGACGACCGATAAAGCATATTGAAATTTGGCCAACTATAGACACGTGTTTCTGAGTTAAGGTCTTCATCAGTATAGTCAACTAGTTGAGAGACGAGTACACCTAGCGCCAAAACTTAATACAACAAAACCACACCAGAGACACCAACAGGAGCCAAATTGACATTGCTTTATACAATTTTTTTGCAGGATTCTATTTTGACTGCTTTACAGTATTGTTTTATAAGGTTCATAAGAGATCTGAATGGTACGGCCATATTCCAGTTGCCGAAAAACTTTAATTAATAAATTAAAAAAGTTATTTCAAAAGATGAAACTTTTGACTCTTGAGTAAGCACCTCCAAGTAAAGCTGAAACCTCTGACTGTGTGATTACCTTCCCAAGATTATTAATCATCCAGTTAGCAGCCTCTTTGCCATATTTGTTGTGAAATACTCAAAAAATCCTACATCAAGAGCTGAAATATAGTAGTGATTGGTTTAACAAATTGTTTAAGATGTCTTATACAGTTCAAAAATAAATGGCATTAATAAATCCGCTATCGGAAACCATAAAAGTGGAAAGGGGTGCTTCAAAGAGTAATTCTTTTTTTTCCTTTTTCTGGGATATATAAATGCTGGTGAAATGTAAATTCCAACTGCATTGGTACAGCAAATTATTAGCTGACCCCTTCCTGGTGACACAATTTTTCCCACCGCCCTATTTAGCTTTCGGAGCTAAAACTTTAAAATTCGATTAGGAATCGTCAACAAACTACTCTCGTCATTTTTTAAAAACATCGTCTCGTAAAATGATACAATAAAAAGTCTTAATTTATTATTATATATCGGTTGAAAAAGAATAGGCTTAAACGTCCTCAATTAACAGGAATAGTTCTTTGTTTTAATCTTTTACATAATATTGACTCCTTGGTTCCATATTCTTTTGCAACAGATCTTTTGGAATGACCTTTTCTAATTTTTTTCTTTAATTCCATTTTATATTCTTGTCTTGTTCTTTTGTATCGTCATATCTGAAAGTAGTTAACATACCCTTTTTTATCTTAAATGTTAGAAGTCTTTTATGTACATAGGCTCCTTTTTAATCGTTTAAGAACAAAATCGAATAAAAAAATTGGTAAAATAATGAATTGTATCAGTGACTCCTTTGCTTAATCACATATGCGTACTCTTGCATTAATATTATAAAACCGTAAAACTACTTTATATCCGTACTATGAAACTAGATGGAACAACCCAGTCATAATTTGATTAAAATATAATTTGTTTATTTACAACTCGCAATAAAGAGACAAACTGTGGTTCCAAAGGTGAAAACGTAAAATGAAATATTACTTGAACATTTTTTGGCTAAGGAACATATTGTTTTAATAAGCTTACGTTGTATCTACTTCAACTTTTAGCAAAATATGGATCACTTTACACAGCCTGTTATGCTTAAAATACTGCGCGCATTTTTAGACGACGCCCACTCTTACCATACAATCTAATTATTACCGTCACTTCTAAAATTTTCACTGATATATTTACCATTATATAATAGTAAAAACATAATCCGATACCAATCGTACCGAAAGTATTACTAGTTAATAGTGCTATTCTGTGCGTTTTTAGAAGACTTCTAACATTTTATAAATTAGCGAAAGCATGTGACGTTTATATCTGCTAGATATCCATAGATTGGAGTTACCCTTAAAAAGGGTTGTAATATGGTTTCTAAACAACCGAATAGAAGGCAAGCGCATACAAATATTCTTCAATGGATGAAGCAGATATAAAGTAATGATAAAGATAAGTGTATCACATATGAATGAATATGAAATATACGATTTGGTAGAAATAAATCCTTAAATTGGTTTGCTTTGTAAAAAAGATGGGTACTGACATTTTATTTATTTGTACGCTTAAATTATGCAATATCTAAATTTGAATTCCCTTATTACCAAAAAAATAGAACATGATTTGCCAGCCTTTAGTTTTACGTTCAAGTCAAATGCAACTTATAAATGTTATGAAGATCACTATCAAACTGTAATTGAAAAAAAAATTGGTGTTGAAAAATTGGCATGTCATTCCCCGAAAAGGGCACTCAGATTTGAGAACGGCCAACATTTAGATACACCGTTATAGAATTTAACGTTAATAATCAATTCATATCTGATATGTTTATTAAAATGACAACAGCGGGGAGGCGTTTATCTTTTTGAGTTCCTTTCACAGGAACGTAACGTAACTTAAACTAACTTAAACTTAAATTCCTCCTATATGATCATATTTAACTGTTTGTTTCGGTTGATCCATTTATCTTCTACCATCATTTAATAATAAGTTTGTGTCTTTCATCAGTTGAGTGAGTCTTTTGGCATAATAAAATTTGTTTAAACGTATTTAGTATTTTTATAATTATTATGAAAATATCCTTCTTACTTACTTAAAAACGTACAGATAATGCGCAACATTTTTAGGGCTAGTAATATATGAAACGTAATCTAAAATTCTTCTATTTACAATATCTCCAAACATTGTTCTCACAATTTGTCGTAGAATGGTTACTATTCTTCTTCTTAACCACTGATTTCTAGATTTCAAGTCAAATACTTCATCCATCAAGAGCAACATTATCCTAAGAGGAATGTTGTCATCGTTCTAAAAACAAAGAAAAAGTCAAGGGTAGGTATATGTAGGTGATCTTTTTCTTATTGACACTCCAGTTCTATCAATTATTGAAAGATTCATTCGAAGATTAACTTATTTATATAACACATTTGATATGATTTTTTTTTTGTACCATTAATCGAATGTATGACTGACTCGATTAAAAAACCGGTTTTGCCGAATTTCTTCAAAGAGAAATACAGCTTTTACGGTAATATCACAGAAAGGCATTGCAAAGGTCAGACGTTAACACTTCCTACGTAAATAATTAAATCTATAGCTGTAAAAATATTAAAAGAAAGAATTTTTTACCAGGAGCTCTTTTTAACGACTTTTTAATTTAAGCTTTTATTTTTGTAAAGAAAGAAGTAACTCGTAAATATTCGTTTTTTTAATCAGTGGATAAATTCATAAATCCAATACAAGAGAGCCCAACAAAAAATGTTCTTTTCTTTTTTTCTGAATCGAATTTGATAGCTTTAACCGTTTTAACAAGAATGGCCTGAGTGCCAAAAATGAAATGATTTTGGGCTTGTGAATGGACTATTAAATTCCACACAGAAATTAATCCCGTGTAGCATGCCCGGGGTATAAGACTAATCCTCGTGCCATACTTCTGATTTATTCAATTGAGTTACCAGATACTTGATGGAAATCCATTATAAAACAAATAAAACGTCCATAATTTTAATTTCTACTATATTATACTAAACCAGATGCACAGGGTTGAGGCCGCCGAATATTTGAATAAGACATTAAAATTTGTCATATGTTTGTTTCAAATTTAAATTTGTAATGAAAGCATTAAAACCAAAATAGAAATACTTATAAAATTTGTAAGGATATATAACTAATGATTAATATGTGCTCGCTTTAAAGTGTTCTGTTTTAAGACGCCTGTCCAGGTTTGGTTTCATATTCGGGATAAACACTCTGAGCTTGTTTCGTTATTTGGATTTTAAAGCAGCTAGAGCGGAAGAACCAGTTTCACAAAAGTTAATTAATAGGAGACGATCGTTTTTGCTTTAGTAAGAGAATGGTTAAAAAAACATTCACTTCAGACATTTATTAATGACATTACCAAAATTCAATGCCTTCTGGAAAACAGTAATTGCTGAAAGTAGTGCTCAAATTTTCCAAATTACCATCCACTGTTTTATCATCAACTTCTTACGATTCTCTACTGGCGGGTTATTCTGGATAAATTCTAACATTGTTGGAAACATTTCAAAGACGTTTTCTTTTAATTTGTCATTCCACAATTGTGTTTTCTTACAAGCGTTTACCATTTCACTTAATTCAAATATAGTTGCATTATTTCCTTGAAGTCAAAGATGAAGTAAATTGTTTTTTCGAATATGTCTGCTAAGTAGAAAGCTTCACTAGAAATTGTCCTAGAAATCTTCCGCATGTTTATTACCCTTCTCGCCCAAGAACATCGCTAATTCATTTCTTAATTCTAGAGGCGCTTGAACACCTTAACCCGTGGCAACCACTTGGAGGAAGAATAAAATAACAGTGATATATGTTCAGCCCCTATATCTTCACAAAGATACGGGAAAATCCTTGATTTTAGAGGTATGGTTTTTATATAATTAACATCATCGATAAAGACTAAATATTTAGCCCAGGACTTTTTGATTCTAAAATTTCCCAGTGAATCATACAGTGTTCAGACTACTCCTGGAGATTCCTTCTTCACAAGTGCTTCTAAACTGTTGTAACCACCGGGCATGGTTTGAGCTCCATCAGTGCAAATTCCGACACAATCCTTCCACTGCAAGTCTAAGCTGAGAATAGCATCATTTGTAATTTTAAACAACTCGATAGCAGTTGTTCTTCATGCTCCACTCCAATATACAATTTCCCAAACCTGCCTCCAAGACTGAATTTGATGATAGGCATAAAGTAATGACTTTATCCCTGACGGAAGACCTCATTAAAATCGTAGAATGGGGACCAAAGAACCTTGTCCAGTTTAACGCCACTAAGACACAGTCTTGCTTACTATCTCACAAATTATCTCCCAGTCCCACATCATTCAAATGAATAATCAAATACCTGAAAAAAAGATTCCTTTAACCTAGCCGGTATCACTTTTTAGAAAGATCTTCGCTGGCATTCGATTTTCTTTTTTGTTTGCCAACTTGTTTACCCTTTAAACTTCGCAAATCAGACCCCGTCTTGAGTATTGCTCTCATATATAGTGAGCAGCTTCTACTTCAATCCATAATATCCTTGACTCTGTCGAAAGAATAGCTATTCGTCTGATTGAAGGTTCAAACATCAAAAGGAAGCTTGCATCACTAGAGCATCGTCGAATTATGGGCGATCTAGCTCTGTTTTACAGATACTACCAAGGACTCTGTTCTGATGAATTATCATCCATTATGACTTCCTTAAGTCATTCCTGCCAGGGATACACGAGCATCGACCCACAGTGCAACTGAAAAGACTAAAGACCTCCCTTTTGGTTCGCTCCCTTATATCCAGTGTTCCAGTGTGTTATCAGCAAATGCCTTTCCTTCTTCTCCTAAACTGCAAGTCTTTAAGTCCCGCATCAATAAATTTTCTCTATCTTTGCTTAAAGCAACCACGGTACCTAGTATTTAGGCCTTCGCCGTTTGCTCGTAGAAAAAAAAAATAATAAGGTTTATTTATTCTCTAGCATGACCTATCTGGCTCAGTGATAGCGTGGTGGAGTAGTATTCGATATGTAGTGAGTTCGAAGTCTGTTTACACTATTTTTTTTTAAGTTTTTTTTTGTTTATTAAAATCTGGAATTTGGTGTGCATTTCTGTTTGGGTTTGGTTAGCCCTGGTTAGATTGTTTTTTTTGCGTTGATATAAAAAGTGTTGGATCAGGTTTAAATTGGTTAGGTTTGCTGTGAAAAAAGCCAATTATTACTTTATGTAAAATACTATTCAATATAGCTACTTTGATGAGAATTGAACAAAAATTACAACTTTTTTATTTCCGGATAGGCGGATAGACTCTGCGTTCCACAGGCACAGTACACCAGTTCTCTTACAGAAAAAATTCGCCTTACGCCGTAAGTATATTAAAAAAAAGATGAATTTCGCCGCATCGGGCAATTTTAATTATTGTTGTTGAAAACTGGAACGGGAAAGGGGGTCAAAATTTTTAATTACGCCACTGATTAAGTCTTGTAAATACAAAGCCAGGAATAAAAAATAGAGCCTATGCTAATCCAATGTAAAAAAGTACATAGGATCGCTACTCTTCATGCAATTAAAACAAACATCGATTGACTAAGGGGTTCCTTTAAAAAGCGATTAAAAGAAAAACAGGAATCTCAATCATCAGGTGCAGGCTAGGACAACCGCATTTGTGGTATTATCACCAACTGTTATTTTTATCAAATTAATAGACACCTTGGGAAAGCATTTCTAGAAGACCTCGAGTATGTCATGCTTTTTCCTTATTTTAACGTCACGAGTCGACTTCCGTCGCATATAATTTACCATATCTTGTTTTAACTAAAAAGAAAAAAACTGTAAATTTCCTTTACCCGGAACTTCCCTCAATATTAACATTTCTTTTTACTAGGAATAATGCAGTATGACCCTATTTAGTTCAGCACATTGTCATTAACAAATACATAAAATGCGTTTTCTTTCAGTTTCCCAGACACACGGTTCAGGAAGGAATTTCCAGTGAAGTTCATTTGCAGATTGGTTTTACCCAACAGACCAAAAGTTCCCGTATATGGAAAACATAATTTTAATATGTAACAACTAAATGACTATTTGTGAAACTAAATAGGATCATATTTTTTTATTTCTAATAAAAGGAAGTTCCGGGTAAAGGAAATATACGGTTTTTTTTTAAATTATTCTTTCAAACATTTTGATATACCACCATTTTGTTCCACTATATTGGAATTGTACCAATACTTCACCAGTCTCCACCTATTCTATACTAATCTAAAATAAATTGAAGAAGCAATTTTTTACACTGATTTTTTCAAGATTGTATTAGAGCGCCATTGTTTTGTACCATGTTGAATTTGTACAAAACTTTTACTAATTTATTACTATATCACATTGATTTTTTGGTGCAAAATTTTGCCTTTTGGCACCGGCTCCTAATCAGTTGATAAATAATACGTATATTTTGGAACTGCACTAAAGGCTAAATACAGAAAAATAGGCCTCCGATGTTCTTCAATAAGCGGGCATTGTCGTGGACAATCATGTTTCAGCGCTAAGGCAGAAGAAAAAGAAAGTAATGAAGATTTTGCTGAAAAAGTAGGCCCAATGGTTTTCTTCGTTCAAGAAAAGATTCAAAGATTTTTGATCAAGTCGTCGAGGAAGATGAGGATGTAAAGGAAATTGATCTGGAGGAAGGGGACTAAAAATTTAAATTGTTTTTCTTTATGGTAAGTGGATGTGGGTTAAGCCTCCTAGGCATACCATATAAAAAAATTGGTATTTTAACCTTTATCTGAAACTTCCCTCAAAATTCAGACAGCACAGTTTATATATTCATTTAGTAATAACTTTTTACATTTTATATAAATTTTAGTATATTTAACTTTTTTTTAATAAAACGATAGCTTCATTACGAGAATAGTTTCGGGTACTTTGATGATAACTGGTAAAGCCCTTTTAACGAAATTTCTCACAACTAAGCTTTTCTTTTATCATACAAAGTATAATAATTACAAATTAAATACTTACTACATATAAAGTTTTTACTAAATAATACATACAGGAACAGTATACTTTGTGTGTTGTAGTATTTGCTACAAGGGAAGTTCCGGGCAAATGTATCGATTTTTTACAGTCAGAAATAACTTTCCTTTTTATTGGTTGTTTTAAATACAATGTTGAGATATTTTGATTTTTATTTATAAAAATGCGATTCCTTATAAATAATTTCCTTGAGAAGATACTTCAAACCCATGGCTCAAGTTTTAGGGTACTTTTTAGGATATGCTTAGAACATCAAAATAAAAATCCACCTTGATTTTTTTAAGTTTTTGTGACTAATTCTGCTAAGCTATACATTAGAATAAAAAACAATTATGGATATAAAAAAATATTGAGCTCAAAAGACGTGTATATAAACAGTTTTACAGAAAGGTGAATGTGTTATTTTCCAGAGTTTGTTTTTGCTTCATCTCCCTCCTCCTTCCACTGGTGAGGCACAATGTAGTGTTACACTGAACCGTCGTTTCCTTAATAACTCCTCACTCTATATAACAAGGTGATATGTCAGAGTTGTGTGAATACCGAAACTTACATTCTTATTTCATGGTATCTTTTAGATAACGAAATAGTATCGCCAAGACCTTATTGTACTATTACAATTACCATTTAATTTTTAGCCATAGGGTTCCCAGGTGGTGAGTCAAAAAACAGAAATTAACATATTTATAAATTCACTTACATCTTCTATCGATGCTCCAACTTTACTGGTTTCTGGCAGTTTTCCACTTTTACCATGGAACACTTTTGAAAGGCCACCAACAACTTCATCAACTGTGTTAATAAGCTGCTCAGGCATGTTTTTTATCGACTTCATCCCAGACTTTATAGGATTCACTATAGTGTTAATCTAGAAATAATATTTACTGGATTTTTTTGGTATCATTTCAAAGAGTTGATAAAATATTTAAAAAAATCATCTTTTGATATGGGTAATATAAAAAAAGCTTCATCAACTTATTCATTTAAAGTACAAAATAAGAAATTGAATCACAGAAGATAAAATAGTATCTAAGATAACAATATAAAAAAGAGACGATGGCTAACATAACAGCACCATACTAAATAACAATACTGAATATGTTCTATATATGCTATATTATTCAGAATCTGCAAGGGATATTAAAAACGGTTGACCAGCAGTTGCAGTTGAGATGTCTGTTGGCGTAATAAAGCCATTATTGAAGCAAAAACAAGCAATTTGTCAATAAGAATGTTAACAACAAAATATGGTTAAGAAGCACTACTAAATGTTTAATAACATATGGTCCGGGAACTTACTGTGCTAAGACCCTATATGAAATGCATTAGCGTCGAAGCTCGTTTTAGATGGTATGCCTAATTCAGAATTAACAAAAATGTATTGTACTCATGTGTAATACATTAGCGTTCTAACATGACTTAAATAAAAGCTCTTTACAAGTACTACATGAATAGGGTTGACTGCCAACTTTCTGCCTATCAGGAAAATTAAAAGGGGTCTCATTTTGGGTCAAAAACCAATGATAATTAGTTGTCATTCTGACAGATTAGGCTCAAAAAGTAAAGTCACGATGAACAGTCTATCAATTAAATTGATTCCTTGATGGGCAGAAACTTGGCAGTCAACTTTATTCATGTAGTTCTCGTAAAGAGTACGTCATGTTAGAACGCTAACTCTTCTACATACAATTGATCCGTCGGATGTTTACCCCCGCGTCATCATTCATTTATATTCACACGAATCAAATCAAAATTTCGAGGTTTAATAAAAAAACTGGTGGCTATAAATATTATTAATAATTATAAATTAAATTACTGAATGGCAGTACTTACCAGCAGCAAAAGATACAACAAAAATAGCTTCCTAAAAGGACTGATCTAAATATTAAACGGCACAAAACTTTATAATAACACAAATATGATCAATATAAAGTGACCATATTAATGACATCCAAATAAATCTTTGACTTAAGGATTTGACATGAAAGCCTGCCTATGTTGATGTCTTTGTCTAACATGTTCGTTTTGATAATTTAATATTTTGACCTATTTCTTGATTGTATTCATATTCGGAGGACAATATTTTATGTTTCATCCTTTCCTTTTATTACTGATTTATGGAATTCAAATCGAATAAAAGTAATATGTTGTTTCAAAAGCACGTCTTTCATCATTTTCGTAGACTGATGACGCATGCGTAACCATCCAGCAGTCTGTAAACTGAGGGTTTCCTATTTTATTGTTGCATATTTTCCTAGATCAAAAAGTATTTTGTGAAGCAATTTTGAAAGTGGCTCCTTTTATATCTAGACAGGAATGCGACAATAACGAAGGATGAATAAAATTCTAAATCATTGTCACCAGTACCGCTCGTGGCAATGGCTTTTAATACAAACATACCAACAAAGTCCAACTCTGGCATACAACTATACCAACAAAGTCCAGCAGATCTGGCAGCTCAGAGCTAAACAATTTAATCGATTTCGACGACTGCAGGTCGTTTCATTTCGACCTAAGAGCAAAAAACTACTGCCATCACAGTGTCGTGTTCGACCGCATTTAAACAATATTAATTTATCCCAAATTACAATCATGATCATGTCATTATAGAACAGGGGCTCCCCTGGAGAAGAAGGCAAATTTTTCACCGAGTTTAGAAAGGAGGAGTTCTATAATTCTAGTCTCCACTCGAAGCTATACCCAATATCCCTTGGGAACCTAAAGTAAACTAGGTATTAAATTTAAATAAATTTAATTATTAGTAAATTATTATTAATGTTGAATTATCAGTTTTAAAAAATAATATGTGGCCACATTCACGCTGTAACAACACCAAACACGGTCCGCAACCAAACTGAAAGATTAAATTGCATAAAAATCGGTTTCCCCAGACGAATGTGGGTGATTTTGGTTTCAAACGTCATGAGCTGTTTTCGTGTCACAGGCGTTTGAAAGTGAGTGTAACGCACTTTTCAGCCAAAATTGAACGTTTTGCTCATTTTTGACTGCTTATTCTGGCCAAACCGCTGAACCAATTGTAGGATGCATCCCTTGTCTGAACTCATATTACTCTTATTGGGAGTGCCCAAAAAGAATTAATGAAAGGCACGGCCCTCTTTTGGTCTAACTTGACTCGGCTAATAGCTTATTTTTTATGTTAAATTTTGTAGTCTCCGATGTATTTATTTAAAAAAACAACGACGTGATCTCTATAGTTCTTATTATTTTAGTATTTCCAGAAAAATGGTAGAACTTCATCAGACACACTAACACTATAATAAACGAAGTCTGGCCACAGGAAATACTGATTGATTCTTCACATATTCTTTCTGTAATATGAACGATTTAGACTCGAATGACGACGATTATTTTATTGAAGTAGAAAAAACGGTTCTTAGAAATGATGTTTTTTTTTTAATATTTCATATTATACATAAAAGTTTTAGAGTTTTTCAGAAGTAAATATTTTTATATTTTGTTTTCTCCGATTTAAACTGTTCTCACTTAGATGTAATATAAGATATGTTTAAGTAATTTGACTTCTAAATGATGTACTTCTCCGTGGACAGAACCTTTCGTTCGAATTACTTAATTATAGCAAATATAGAATGAGGCCGACTAGATATTCGTCACGAGGCACTCAATTTCATTTGTGAATTACTCGCTGACAGCCTCGCTTACATCCTACTAGAACGCTATGCTATGTATGTAGTATGCTAACGCATACTACATACATAGTTTTTACCTGAAAATTATTAAAATTTAGATGAGGCAATCTAGCCTTTTGCTACACGTAGACATGTCTTTCAATTTGATTCGTGTAGTATTCAATGATTCCTTTATTTAAGGCCTGTTAGAACGCTAACGCAATCCCTAATTCAGCTGTAACTAACTACACTTTCCCCTAAAACGAGTCTCGACTCTTAACACATTTCACCTAGTTGTTTTTGTAAAAATTTCTATACTTCAATCAATTTAATTAACTCCATAAATTTTATTTTTAAACTTATATTCCTGTATGTGTGTTTAACTTCAGAAGACTTACTGTTGTGGAGATAGGACCACCCGTTGCTTTATCATAATCACCTTGTTCTAAAAATGTCATTAAAAGTTCCCTAAGGCCATAATGAGAATTTATCACATGGATTTGGCACAGTTCGCCCATATAATAACCTAACATTTTCATTCGTCGTTCTAATACTGCTCTATCCATATTATGGAATGTCTTCTTGCCAGGAAAGGCTATTTTGGAAAGATCTGAATACTAAAAAAAGCACATTCTTGAAATACGAGAGTTTTATACTCGGTTCTATATCAATAACTAAAAGTTATTCACATTAATAAGTAAATTGTGTAAATATTACACAAGGCACGCTTCAAGTAATAATGAAATTTAGCCCATCAAATAAAAACAAAATGTATTTTTGGGTCTATTTTGCTATTATACATTTCTATTTTTAAAACCACTAAAAATCTTTAAAGGTATTGCAGTTAAAGGTGGTTTTTCACTATTTCCCTCAAATACTATATTATTTTATGAAACTACCATAACTTTCATCGAAAAATCTACTTCAGGGCACAGCTGTGAAAAGAACTTAAAGTAACCAGTATTAAGTACATGATTTAAAAAATCTGTTTGCAGTATTAAGTACCAGCAAAATACTTAAAATATTCAGTATTTTACGCAGCACTATATATTTAAATTTAAAAGGTTGAGTTTATAAGGTTTTTCTGAACAATAAGTATTTATTATCTGCATTTTTAAAGCAGTAATGGCAAAAACGTATGGTTCTACTGTTAAAATAAAATATTAAGGAAGGAAAGGGTCATAAAATATAATTAAGAATACCTCTACGTGTAGGGGTTATATGTTGAACAATTAACCTATTTGTATTATATTTGTAGTCCAGTGATCCCTATATACCTTACCAGAAACGCTTTCTTGCTCTAGACAGTAATGACAAACATATTTATATTTTAATATATATTTATTTAAACATTTTCATTTCGAATAAACAAAATATTAATAAAAATGTGCATTTTAACTTACTGGATAGAAATTTTCCCTCTATTGTAAAGCACCACAAAAGGCTTTATTATAAAATCTAGAAAAAATGTATATACTGGGTGTTCCATAAAAAACACAAACACAATGAGAGATAAATCTGGGACAATTTATATTAGAAATTACCTTTTATTGTTAGCAGTAATTCTGCCCCCGGAGGAATTTCATCTGTTGATGATAGTCACAAAAGAGATGACTTTTTTCTTGTTTTTTTGTCAATACTATTGATTTTGTCATACCGGGATTCTATTTTGGCGGCGCACCTCTTCAATGAATAATTTTAAGGCCTACGCCTAGATTAAAATTTTGTAGTCCAATTAAATTGAAATTTTAAATCGAAATTTTGGTCAACTTGCTTGAATTTTTGGTATAAGTCCATTTGAGGGATCTGATAACGATAAGTTGAACTTATATTTTTTTAAAACCCCGGCTATAGATGAAAAAAAAATATATATATATATATATATATATATATATATATATATATATATATATATATATATATATATATATATATATATATATATATATATATATATATATATATATATATATATATATATATATATATATATATATATATATATATATATATATATATATATATATATATATATATATATATATATATATATATATATATATATATATATATATATATATATATATATATATATATATATATATATATATATATATATATATATATATATATATATATATATATATATATATATATATATATATATATATATATATATATATATATATATATATATATATATATATATATATATATATATATATATATATATATATATATATATATATATATATATATATATATATATATATATATATATATATATATATATATATATATATATATATATATATATATATATATATATATATATATATATATATAAATATTGGAAACTAGCTAAATTTTTTTGTTTTATAAAATTTTAATTAACAATTATAAAAATATATTTTCCTGAAAATAAAGTTTATATATTTTAATAGATTGAATAAAAATTGGAAAATCATTGATTTTTCAACTTGCTATAATTTTTAAAAGTTTGTCATGTCATTTCTAAACTTTTATTCTCCCTAACTCTATTAATTTTAATAGTAATAAAAAAGTATTTAGAACATTTATATGTAAAATTTTATGCCATATAATTTTTATTCGAAACTTTTTCTTATTCCGATAAGTTGATCAAAATTTCGATTTAAAGGTTCATTTGATTGGACTATTTGCATGTCCTTAATAAAATGTAAGTAGGCACTGGGTCCACCGCATATCCAATTTTGCCAGAGCCACGGTACACACATTATATTAATCATATTAAAAGCGCTATCTATGCATATTTATATACAAACAGCAATACGCATTGTCAAAATTAAAAGGATTGGTCAAACAGAACTTCATGCCATCAAAAACCCCGAAAACCATATGAAACACGATATTTTTATAATACACAGCTTTTTTTCTCTAGTTCCTACTTCCCCGCTATGCACTTGTCTCATTGACACAAGAAGTGTTTTGTGCCAAGAATAAATATATTTGATATTTTCGGCATATGTACATCATAGCGCGTCGAGTTTTTTTTATGATGAATTACACCTCATACCCCAAATTTTAAGGCAATGTATTAAAGCATGTCTTTATCTCCGAAACGTTTGGGTAGAAAAAAATTCAAAATGGCGTAAATACGTCTTTTTGATTTCTTTTCCAATATGTTTGCAACAGGACATGACAACTGGAAAATAAAAAAACATTGACCTTGTTATTCTCGCTGCTTATAAAAGACAATCGAGAAAATTGACAAGAACCTTGCCATAAGAGGCAGTGTATTACCTTCTAGGTATGTGTATGTTCTCTCTCCTTTTAAACATTGCCCTTTATGGCAGGGTTTTAGTCAACTTTCTCCGTTGTCTTTAAATATAAAGGTATCAAACCTGGCAGCAAGAAGATGCCCATTTATTGAAATTATATTATACAGGATATTCCATTTAAAATAACAAAATTGATACTCAGTTTTTTAATTTCTAATTGTCAGTTGTTTATTTTTTTAGCAAATTTTGACGGTTCAGAGAAAAACCATCAAACTTTTGTATAAAATATTTTTATATACCTTCAAAAGTAAAGCCTGTAGACCAGCCATGTCAAACTCAAAGTCACTAATGGGCCAAAAGCATGAAGGCCATCGACTAGGTGGGCCGCAAAACCTTATCTTAAAGAAGACAAACTACTGAAAATCTTGAGAAAAGGTACTATTAAAGGCAAATCTGTTTATTAAATTTCCAATAAAAAGGACATTACACAAAACTAAAAACATTAAATTCTTTTGCCAGATATTTGACATCTTTTGTCTTTAAAGTTGTCTATTTGTGACGCGAATTTATCGGCGGAAATAACTTTTAAAACTGCGTCCAAGTGTGCGTCCGTCAATCGCGATCTTGCGGGAGATTTGTTTCCTTTCATCAAAGAAAATAGTTGTTCACACTTATAGGTACTTCCAAACATTGACACAATTTCACAGGCATATTTTCTCATTTCTTGGTATTAAACAGGAAAGTACTTATAAAATTCGAATGTACCAACACTATCAAATTTTTGTTTTAAATGGGTCTGACACTGAATCTCAATTACTTCCATTTGCAAGTGAGGGGGAACTTTATCAATATCGATAGTGAAAAGACCAGTAAATAGAGAAAAATTGTTTTCTTGGGTCTTAAAATCCTGAAAACGCTTCTCAAATTCTGCCAGAAGGCTTATCATTTTCTCTGAATATATTTTGTATGATATGGGGACACTTGTGCTTTCCTGATATGCCTTACAAGTCAGAAAATGTAACAGATTATCCTCTGCTAACGGTTTTTCCCACAACATCATCTTACACTTGAACTCGAGCTTTCACATGATCATGCATATATGTAATAACTTGACGTGGTTCTTGCAATTTCGTATTTGAGTCCGACAAGTGTTTTGTGATATCTACCATAAATGAAAGATCTTGTAAAAAAGGTACATCGCATAATAAGCTGACATCTTCTCCTTTTGTATCCATGAAAACACGTATTTCTTCTTTGAGTTTCCAAAACCGGTCGAGTACCATAGAACACGAAAGCCATCGCACCTCTGCATAATATGGTAAACCAGTGTACTCACTTTCTAAATCATGCAAAAATGCAGAAAACTATCGCTGATTAAGGCATCGTGACCTTATGAAGTTTATAATTTTTTTCACTGACTTTAAAACACTTTCCAACTTGATCACTTTTGAGAATAAAACTACTTGGTGGATTATACAACGAATATGATGAAAATCTGGTTTGTCACTGCCCGTTTCTGTGATCTTTGTCTGTAATATTTTAACGAAGCCATTTTTTACTCCAGTCATTGAAAAAGCTCCGTCTGTTGCAACGGAACACAGTTTTGACAAATCTAAATTGTAAACGAAGAAAAACAGCGAGTTGCGCCACATCACACAAATCCGTACTTTCGTCACAGGCAATAGAAAATACAATGAAAGAGTCTGATTTTGTTTTTATCTGATCACTTATATTGGCAGCCAACTCAGTAACTTTCAGCGACAGTCTTCAGGATATATTTTGAAATGTCTTCACGCTCCCGGGACTTACAATTTCCGCGGCCTTTACAAGGCACTCTTTTATAAATTCACCTTCAACAAATGGTTTTGAGTGTTTCACGATCAACTCCAACAGTACGTAGCTCGCTTGAAGGACAGATTCATTTCCTTGCTTTGGACGTGTAAACATAAGCTGCTGATCTTTCAACCTTGATTTTAACTTATTTAACTTTTCGTTTCTGACCATGCCTGTATACTTGTCAAACATAGTTTTATGAATATCATAGTGACGTTTTATATTATATAATTTTGGGACACCGACTGTACTATTACAAATCAAATAAATAATTTTTTCTTTCACTTCACAGCAAAAAAATTCTAATTCCCACTTTTCTTGAAAGATACGATGCTCATCTACAAGTTTCCTCTTACTTCCACTTGGTTTTGAAAGAGACATGTTAAAAACTGTATCCGAAATAAGTTATAATAAGTACTGTTGTAACAATAAGTGCGCAACTCAACTTGAAATTCTATCGCAACTGACTCATAACTGACTAAACACTGAAAGACTGAACTCAATCGAACACGGCTTATATAAGGATTGTGATTTCTCGAGGTCTTTCCAGAATGTTCAGATAGCGTCATCTGTATTTTTGCGTGATAGAATTTCATGGAACAAGCCAGATAACGCTTGGCTCTAGGTTTTAGGTTGAGTATATGTAGATCATCCTCATAAACATAGATGGCACTATGTACAATTGTACATTTTATTACACCAATCGTTGTTGCAGCGGCGCGCGCTTTCAAAAACGGTTTTCAATTTGTTCGCGGGCCGCATTATCTGGCTGTTTTCAAAACTGATTTCGGCCGCAGAAAAATGCTTACTGGGCCGCATGTTTGACATGGCTGCTGTAGACCCCATTTAAAATATAATCAGATACCTTGTACGCATTATATACATAAAAAGTCAACGAAAACTGAATGCGTATTTATTATATTGCTTATTTGAATATGAATAAGGTTTTAAGAGTAAAGTAAATTAGGTGCTTAAAACAATTTTTGAGGTACTTTTTAATATTGAAGTATCTGCTTCCGAAAAAGACTTAATTATTTATAAATACTGAAATAAAAATGCTTAAGTACTACAAATACTTAAGATTTCTACAAAATACTTTAAGTAAATTAAGATTTTGCAGAACATTTTTTAAGTAATAAGTAATACTTAACCAAGATTTAAAATTTTAAATACCAGTACAAGTACTTTTCCAAAAAAGTACTGATTATTTTACTTTAAGTACACTTTTGTATTTAGTAACTCAGCTCTGCTTTAGGTTTAAAAATAAACTTGACAAAACCTTAATATTAGCAAACAAAAGAACGAAAATCATGTGACAGAATATACATTAGGACATATAACAACATACCTTCTCTTTTATTTTCGTGTGAAGATCATAGAAATCACTATACCTTCTGTAAATATGCCATTCTTCCAAATATCCAGTTGAGTATTGCCTACTAACCCTTATAGCATATATTCCAAAAGTCTTACCCTTCTCACAGACAATCCCTAAAACAACATATTATCCTAAAATGTGCTAAACTCAATCCACCTAAAAAAACATAATAGGGGAGTCAAAAAAATAAAATTAAAATTTCGACAAAAATGTTATTTTTAATAAAGGATTAGTATATTGTTTGCCTGTACGTATTCGCTCGTGTATTTTTAGAAAACATAAAAATAAAATAAATAATCTATATATTTAAAATACAACATGATTTATTTCTAATTTTGATGGAAGCTTCCACTTGATTATTTTCACCAAATATATTTTTTAAATTTAAACTGTTTAAAGAAGTGATATAACTACTTTTTATATATTTTAATTATAATTTTCACATGAATATCCTGATTTATATTATTGTTCTAGCGTTATCTCCCCCGCCTTCCCCGCACTTCAGAATAGGCTCATCAACATAATTTTGATTTAAATTCAATTGTTTCGATACATTTTTCTTTTAAGGTCACAGTCGAAGATATTGACACGACCGACGTGACGTAAGGTTATCCTGTTTGTAAAGGATTATCAGAAGTTTCAATATGTTCTATTTTGAAGAATCAACAACAACAATTTTGGTATGACGCGTGCTGATGTACTCCCGTATTTACTGTAATTTTCGAGTTATTTCTGTGAACCTATTTACAAAATTTGCAAGTCAAGTGCTTGCATAAAGAAGTGTTCATTTCGTTAGGTCTCGTTCTGAATATATATCAGCTAATCCCCTAAATTGGCGTTTACTTGCATACTCTCATAATTTATCGCAGTTAAACATGAGTTCGACGTGTGTTTTTTGTAAAGAATCAATAAACACTCGCCACAGAAAACTGTACTGTTCGGAGTGTCGGAAGATCAGTCATAGTATATGTGTTCATAAATCTATCCATGTTGCCAGCTTGTTGCAGGAGGTCAATGGTTTGTCTTGGAAGTGCAATATTTGTGTACGTGATTGCATTACAATTAATCACCAGTCTGTCAAGGAGTTAATCGATAAAGGTTCAAACAGCCCTGAAGAGCCTTAAAGCAGTTTTTGAGGGTTTCGAATCTGACCTTACTGAGCTGATTGCTGCTAAATTATGTAACATTGCAATGAAGTCTCCTGATCCACCAGTTAACTATGCAAAAATAGTTAAAAACAATACCCGACCTGCTGTACTGATCAAACCAAAGGATCAGTCGCAATCGACTACCACAACAAAGCAATACGTGTCGGAGCAAATCGATCCTGTTGGATCTCATCTACAGCTTGGTAAAGTTAAACCAAACAATAATGGAGGTGTGTTAATAGATTGTAAAACACTTGAGGAGAACAAGCGATTTAAAAAAATTGCCGAGAGAAACTCTCTGATTCCTATGAAATCAAAGAACTCCGGGGCTTGAATCCTAGAATCAAGATCGTGGGTTTTACCGAATTTTATAAAGATGGTGACTTATCAACTATTTTAAGGCAACTAAACCCGGATATATTTTTTAAAGATTCCTTGTGTGAGGTTATAAAAATTGTTAAGACTAAGAAACATTCTAATATGTATCAAGCAGTTTTGCAGGTAGATAGAGTAACTTATGATAGGGCTATGATGGTGGGCAATGTTTTTGTGGGGTATGACCCGTGTCTTGTTTATGACGGTGTTCAGGTGACTAGATGTTTTAATTGTAATGGTTTTAATCATTCAGCAAAAAATTGCAGTAATCAACGTCGTCCTAGGTGTGGCAATGATCATATTGTTAATGAATGTCAAGCGCAGGTTTTAAATTGTTCTAATTGTACTAGTTTAAATGGTGGTAGTACTGGCATCACTGTTAGTACTGATCATGCGGCCTGGGATATTAATAAATGTACAGTCTTCAAAAATGCATGCGCCAAACTTAAAGCGAATATTCTAGGTGAATAGCAATTAGTTATAGTTTCGCCCCAGCTCACAACTCCCACTGCCAGTTTAACTCCGCCCACCCACGTGTTAGCTTCTGCCACCAAACAAATTCAAAATAAAAACATCTCAGTATACTAACAAAATACCCATGGACTTTTAACAAAATTAAACGAAATATTTAACAGCTCGTGTTATTGTGATTTTGATGTATTAGCGCTTACGGAAACTTGGCTTAATTCATCTGTTTGTAGTAGTTAGGTAATATGTGATCAATATAATGTGTATCAAGCTGATCGAGATTTCACTGTGACTAACCAATCCAGAGGTGGAGGTGTTTTACTCTGTGTTCATCAGTCCTATAAATCAAGTAGAATTAGTTTTGACAGGGGTGACTTATTGCCTGGTACTGACATTGTGGGTGTTAAGGTAAGTTTTGACTATTTCTCAATCCTATTTTTTCTAGTCTATATACCACCTCCTGTCTCTGTTAGAAATTTGGAAAATTTATTTGATTTTTTTCTTTCTTTAAATATTATGTTTGGCAAAAATATATGTATTCTTGGGGATTTCAATTTACCGGCTTATTCAGAGTTTTTGGATTGTAAAACCAGAGACCAATGTGCTTGTTTACTTAATAATTTTTTATCCTATATGAATCTCACCCAAAATAATAGCGTAAGAAATATTAACAACCGAGTCCTAGATTTAGTGATACATAATAATCCGCAATGTTTGATTAATAGGGCCTTGGATAGGCTAATACAAGAAGATAACCATCACTCTGCCTTGGAAATATCATTTCAATACTCTCAATCTGTAAACCGTAAATGTGATTTGGCTTTAAATCTTGAAAACAATTATAATTTTCGCCAAGCAAATTTTCCGGTGATGTATGAAACATTTTATAATATTGATTGGTCATTTCTTGAACGGGCAAATGATGTAGAGAGTGCATGTGCCTTGTTTTATGACAAAATCTATGAAATTTTTGATTCATGTGTACCGAAGTATAAAAAAATGCCTAAACGTAAAGGATAAATGTCATAAAAATACATAAAATATGGTTGTTTGGAAAGTTTGGAATTGTTTATGAACCTTAGAACAAAAATAAAAACAGACATTAAAGATAGTTATATCTTATATATACAGAGAATCGAGACAGATATTAAGAGTAACCCTAAAAAATTTTGGTCATTTATAAAAAGTAAAAAAGAAATTTATAGCATGCCTAACAATATGTTTTATAATAATAAGGAATTAAGTGACCCTTTAGATATTCTTAATTCTTTTGCTTCCTATTTTGAACAATCGTTTTCTAATTCGGATACAAATTTTGTAGAGGTGAATAATATTTTTTCCAATCTAAATATTGACGTTCCATATTTCTCCGAAGAGGATGTTATAAAAGCCTTTAAACTACAGACCGGTGTCCATTATCTGTAATATTTGTAAAGTATTTGAAATCTTGCTGCATGATTCTCTTTTTCCTCTAGTTAAAGAACTCATTCTACCTCAACAGCATGGATTTTTTAAGGGAAGATCAACAATTACCAATTTGCTTTGTATTTCGCATGATATAGCCGAATCAACTGATGCAGGCAGTCAAACAGACGTTATATACTTAGATTTTTCAAAAGCGTTTGACCGAATTGATCATAAAATTTTACTTACTAAACTTAAAAATACTGGATTCTCTAACAGATTAATAAAACTCTTCAGTTCGAACTTATCAGGACGTCAACAGTATGTCGCCCTCAATGGACATACTTCTAGCAAATACGTTGCAGTTTCTGGTGTACCTCAAGGGTCTGTACTGGGACCGCTATTTTTTATCCTTTTTATCAACGATATTGCTTGTGACCTAAACGTAAAATTTTTAATGCTGATGATATCAAAATTTATACCAATATCAGTGGGATTGCTGATTGCATTGAGCTACAAAAGAGTCTGGATATTATAAATAATTGGTGTTTTACTAACAACTTAATGCTTAATATAGGGAAATGCAATGTAATATCATTTTCTAATAAACTGTCAATTTGTAAATATGACTATTCCATAGCAGATAAGGCTATTTCTCGGTGTGACTCATTTCGCGATCTTGGAGTTTTATTTGATTCAAAACTCTCATTCGTCCCTCACATGAATATTATTACTGCCGGAGCCTCCAGAATGTATGGATTCATTTTACGCTCTATGAGGGACTTTAAAAACATCAGTGTACTAAAGCTATTATACAATTCTTACGTCTGCTCAACACTGGAATACGGCTCAATAATTTGGGGACCTGAGTACAATACACACAGAGAGTCTAGAAAGAATACAACGTGGATTTTTAAAATATGCTTGTTTTTTGAAAGACGGTATATATCCCCACCAGGGCTATCCGCATGAGCAGCTGCTTAACAACTTAGAATATGATTCCCTAAAAAATCGTCGTGACTACCACTGTTTAATTACATTAGTTAAATTGCTTAATTATAAAATTGATTGTTCATATATACTAGGAAAACTGAATTTTTGTGTACCTCGTTTAAACTCACGACAACATAATTTATTCTATTTGCCTAAACCGCGCACAAACACTCTAAAATTTTCACCTCTGTATTTAATGTGTGATAAATATAACAAGAGCTATCACTTGGATTTTTCCATAGCTAATGCTTCTGATGTGCGGCGATCGCTATTGCGTTAACATTATTTCCACATATAGACGCATGTCGTAGTTTTTAGTTTTAGTTTTAACTTAAGTTTTTTCATCTTCTTTGTTTTTCTTGATTATGTTATATAATATTTTATTATAATTATAAGTGCTTGCCCTGCTTTGTAATTGGGACTTTGTCCTGTAAAGCGGGTATTTGTAAATAAATAAATAAATTACTGTTTTGGAATTTTAGTTATTATGATTGTTAGTTAGGATGATTATTATTATTTTATAAGTTTTAAGTGTAATTTTAAAACTATAGTTTCCGTCAGTTATAGAACTTTTGTCAGTTGTTATACTAATAGAATATTAATTAATATCTATATTTTACTTTTAACTAAGGTCGTATTTGTGAACATAATTTATAAATTACAGTTAAAATTTCTTTTCAATGTATGTTTTTTAATTTTTGAAATAATGCCAAGTAATTCCAAAGATTTTTAAACAATTGATCCATTATGTCACAAACTTCATATAATATACATATACATATATATATACATATAGATATGTAGTACTAATTACCTGTTTCAATAATATTAACTGCCAATGAATTTTCTCCAGTTTTCAAGCTCTCAGTAACTTCTTTGACAGTCTCTGTACTAGCGCCATCAACTGAGTCGGCTTCTTTATTTATTTGGAAATAAGGATTAAAGCCGGAGCTCCCATTTTCATTCACATTTTTGAACATTGTTACATCACTAAAAGACCTTGCATGTTTTACAATTTTAGGAGAATTGTTTGTCATTAATAGACTATTTCCAAATGGTTGACTTAATTTGGGTGCCTCATTGTCACCGTTTTCTTTTTCTAAACTTTCTATACTATTGAAACTAAAATTATCCTCTTCTGCTATACTTTGAGGAACTAAATCCAATTCGTGTAACAGCTTAATATAGGTCTTGCTTTGTTTGAATTGTGGTAAACAGTCATTTTCCATCTTTTCAAAAAGATATTCTTTAATTTTGTCAAACCAAAATTCATTCGGCTTCTCATTTAGATTCCTTATTTTAAAGTGAATACTCTGGATTAAGTCTTCATTTATGTGGACTCGCTCCTCTTTCTTTCCGCCTAAGTATTGTTCATAAATACTAAGAGCAGTGGATCTCACCATATCATATACTACCAAGACGCTTTCAGAAGACACTCGTGATAACTTTAATTCTGATAATTCTTTCCTTACAGAATCCTTCCAACCTAGAACATAAAAACAACTTTTCAATTTTTGTCTAAAGGATACAGCCATATTTTCTTTTTTACAATAATTTAGATTTTTGAAATTGAATCTCTATATATTTGTTTTCTCTAAAACATTTCGAAAAGGTATAATGTTCTTATACATTTCTTGGTATGTATGCTTAAAATTTACAAAATATTATAGTAGACCATGCAGGTCTAAACATCGTAGGTTTTTTGCAGTTTTTGCTAGTGTTAAATGGCAAATATTAATTCAGATTCTTCATACACTATAATTCACAGTGGATATAAGCAATCCAATTATTAACCTCAAAAATAATATCATTCTTATTTTGGGATATTTTGAGGTTTACCTTTAATTTATAGTATTGCGAATTTTGTATTTATCAATGAAAATATTTTTTTAGCGGCTAGTTTTTTTTTGGCTTTGAGAATATCTCATTTAGCCACTTAACGCCTAGTTTAAAACAGCGCAAACAGGATAAACCTAGTGTCCTAATAAAATAATTTGGCCTGAGAAATCAAAATTTGGGATTAAGTCACCAACTACAGGAAACAACCACGACGCCCAAGAAATTGGAACATCTATCATGCAAAATTTGAAACCATTAGTTTAAATTCTTAGAAGCAAATGGTTTAGTTTTGTGTGCAGAATTTTGAACGTTCTACTCTAAATTTATTTGTATAATATTTATTGTTGTGACTATTTTAACAACTTAATTAGTTTTATGGTTTTATTAATTGATATTATAATACAGTTTCCGAATTTACAGTTATAGTACCATTAGTGCAACAAGAATTACCATTATAATCATGCATGTAAGTATATTGCCTAGAAACTGCAAGAGTATGTTTTTATTCCCGTTTCAAGCACAAATATTCATTGAAACGACAATAAAACCGCACGAATGCAGTTTTTTAAAGACAACATGTTTGAATGCTAAACTATCTAGGTAAATATTGATGCACGTGTGGAATTCAATATAATATTTCCCGAGAAATTATCACACAACAAATAAATGATTATGAAGAATAAAATCAAAATAATATCATGAAAATGTTAAATTTCTGTCAAAAATGCGTCGCTACGTAACGGAGTAAAATATCGTTAGTGACTATTGTTGAATGAGAGTTGCTAGCGTTTCCTACTATGCAATTTAACATTCTAATTCCTGAAAAATGCACACTAGCTATAGGCTTTATACATAGTTCACTTTGGTACCAATACGGCGGAGCACCATGTCATAGTACACAGATAGTCTTCAATTTTTTACAAATGACTTTTTCAAATCGTTGGATAGGAAGGTATTCTACAATCCCGTGGCTAGCCAGTTTTTTTTCACAGGCCATTCCACCATTGGCCATTGATCACCTGGAAACAGTCATCAGACAGTGTGTACAAGAAATTACGCCAGCTATGGTAAGAGCGGCAATACCAGAGTTCAAACCATAATTTGTATAGGGTACGAAATAGCGCTCACGTAGAAGTATAATTTTTTCATTGTTCATTCTTAGTTGATTTTTTTATACGATATTGTTAAACAAAACTTTTTGTATACCCCGTACATTGCATTCAGATTTGAATTTCTTTATTTTATAGAATAATTCTCTTATGGCATTTTTCTTTAGAACTAAACTTATGGGTAGTAGTATCTTCAGGTAATTTTAGATTTTCTAATATTTTAGCAACCCTGTACAATATTAAGTTTTATAATTCCAATAGTATTTTCGGAGGAAACAGAACTTTTTATGAAAAGCAACAATTTTTCATAAAATGAAAAATAAAAAAGTTTTCCATTTGTTAAGACCTTTTCAGCTATATATAGATATATATATATATATATATATATATATATATATATATATATATACAATTTTTTTTAACAATTTTGATATGGCATAACTTTTTTATTTTATTGCAATGATTTTTTAGCTGGCCAATAGACCAATCCATTAAGATTGCGCTGCGGTTTGTCGTGACGAAATTTTGTTTGCTTGAATGATTATAATTATATACCGGGGTCGGTCAGAATTATCCTTGATTCAACATGAGTTGCGATAAAACTGGATGCGTTCAGAGTACTTTGTTTTTTAAATCATCAGTTTATCTCGTTTTTTCTACAAGCTACGCATTTTTTAAAAGATCGATAACCAAATAAAATTAACATAAAATATTTAAAACCCACAGGGAAAAAGATAAATCAATTTTGCGCATTTTCTATTTCAATTCAGCCTGATAACTAGAAGGGTGTTCTTTAATACTAGATAGCAAAAAGTAGAAGAACTTGTCAAGTCCAAACATATAAACATTTTAAACATACAAGTACTGGAAAAGATCATAATCAGTTCAAGAGAAACCAGAAAAATCCTTGATAATACAAGTAATAATACCGTCACCTGTTTTAGTATAGTACTATAATAATAAAAGAGACACCGATTTACCTCTTATCTATTACTGATTTTTAATTAAGGTGTATGTTATTTTCATTGAATTTGTCGGCACGGCAGGATCATTTATGTTCTATTTATTGTTTTTGTTTAACTTATTCCCTTTACACACTTATACACACACTAATTTGCATTAAAAAAAGTAAAAAAACAACTTAAAACGCACCTTAAAAATAGATTATTAAAAACAGAACAAGCAAATAAGTTCATGTAGCCCTGCACAAAAACCAAGAAAATATCAAGTTTACTGAAAATTCTTAATTTTGAAGTATATTAACAAAACTTCATATCTAATCGTAAAAACCAACACAATTATTGTTTTGTAAATTACGAGTGGGTGAAAAGCATTTTATAATTTAAATTTATTCCCCTAAAAAATAATGAAAATGTAACTTACCAATTTCTTCTCATATAGTCTTCAATTGGTAAGATTCTAGTGTAATAATCTAAAGGCGGAACCTTAGATGGTTCACAGACTAAGAATAACGAGAAGAAACTAGATTTTTCGTCTGAATTACAAGTAGTATTAATTACCTTCAATATTTAAATAGAAAAATAAGTCCAGCTGTTTTTCTTGAGTGGAAACAAAATCCATGAAGTATGACAGTCCTAAATTGTCTTTAAGTATCTGTTCTAAACTTAAATCTATCTTCCTTATTTTCTCTATTGGAATGAATTCTAGGGAAGTTTCATCCATACAATATGAATTTTCCATTTTTGATAATCTTGCATCTATCAATTTTATAACATATGACAAACTACTTAACTGTTGTTTAGCAGATAGGTCTTCACCACCAGCATCTCTTGATCTCTAAAACATTAGAAAATGCATAAATTTTGCTTGCATATAATGTATTTAATTACCTACTTAATTTATTTAGTTTTATAGAAAAATCATTTTACAAGTACATACAATAAACAGCTCATGATATATAAATACAAACTACAATATTACACTTAAAAAAAAACAATAAATAATATAGATTAAAAAAGCAGAAAATCATCCTATCATAACAACATCTAAATATCACATTATAGGTAAATCTTGCAATGGCCGTTTAAAAACGGTTAACCCATACCAAAGGGGGAACCCAAATTGGTGAATAAGAGAGTTATATGTGAAATAGGTCTGTGGTATTCATAATGTGTGCTATGATCCGGTACAACAAATGAATTACTTTTCCTAGTTCTGTACACAATGTTAAAGTTCACATCCCGCAGAAAATCAAGACAGTATTTAGTAATAAACAGAGACATCAGATTAGCACAAGTCTTCACTGAGTTAAAGTCAATATTAAATGTAGTAATTACTATACTACAGGAATTTTGTCGCGGACATAATCTGGTTATGTCTGTTTAACCTAAGTTAGGCTGACGATAATATCACCTCACCCCCATTTCTAGTTAATCTAAGTAATCCATTGTATGTCAGACACGATAAATAAATTAAAAAATAAACCCAGCAGGGATGTACATGACATCAATGTTGAGCTGATAAAAGTACTTATCAAACAGTTAAAAACAAATCAATTTAAAACCAATATTAAAAAATTACTCATTTCTTTCTATAATTTTGAAGTTTCTCACAGCTGATCTATCTGGGACAGTATCTTGACGGCAACTCCTGACCCTGTGGATTCATATTGGAGGGGGCCTGCTTGAAACTGCACAGTGCTTACAAATTCTTTCTCCTTCATAGCAAACATTTTAACTGCAGATTGAAATTTTATAAACCTGTCTTAGTCTTTTGATTATTAGTATGCAACAAGTTCATGTTTGTGCTGTATACTTATTTTTAGTGATGTTCAAATAGTCTTTATCTTTGTTTTATACACCTTTTAAATGTATGTTATACTTATTTTAATTGATTTTGCAAACTACATGTTAATATTATTGTTTAGTTGTGACGTGTGCAAAAATTTATAGAAATTTATCGCATAAATAAATGAAATGAAAGCAAAACGACTACGATCATTCGTAACTACTGTTTTTTTAAATCTTCTCATTTAAGCAAAATACAATATGGCCAAAAAAAAAATATATTTCAGACATAACAAATTTCTATGAAAGGTAGATAGATTTCTACCATAAACCGTTATAACATGCACAGGAACAGATTATCTTTATTTAACAAAAATGACAAGAACGTTGATGTCATCGCGCATCACAGCCTCTTCCCTTACGTTCAATCTCAAAGAAGATTATGTCGCGGCAAAAAGTCTTATAATCCATACAGTAATTAAACTCGTTATAGACATTAATACGTGTTTTAAACGCATACATCTTCGTTGAATGTTCTTAAGAATATCAATTTGATATTGGCATAAGGGAGAGACCAGACTGTGGAAGCATATTCAAGTCGAACATTGGCACCATATCTGGATAAAAAGCCCAGTTTTTTAAATCCCTCTTGAAAAATTTTATCAATATGATTTTAATTTAATATTTATTATATAAGCTATGCGTCCAGCAGTACGCCCAGATCTTGAACCATTGTAACTGCATTCAACAGTACTCCATTCAGAAAATAAGAGTCTGCATTTCCTTTATATCAACTAAACCTTTAAGAACATTTAAGGATAAATCTTTATTTTCTGACCATAAATATAACCCATTCAGATTGGATTCCAATTCATCAGTTTGGTTACAGATAGAGCTGTAAAATTTCAGATCAATGGAGAACAGTACAAACACAGACTGTCAATATATACTTAAAGACATTTGTATCTAAAAACTCAATAACCAGTCCATAACAGATTCCCACCCATATATTTTATTTCATGTAAAAGCAAACTGCAAATAACTTGTGTGCCTTTGAGAAAACAATGTAGGTACTAAATACATACATTTTC
Source organism: Kuschelorhynchus macadamiae (assembly GCA_030620095.1). NCBI lineage: Eukaryota > Metazoa > Arthropoda > Insecta > Coleoptera > Curculionidae > Kuschelorhynchus > Kuschelorhynchus macadamiae. The sequence continues at coordinate 109,628 of JAUTXW010000550.1, read as the reverse complement.
CTATTCTTATACTATATATACAGATACAGGAATTTTAGTGTGATATTTGGATGTCCCGTAATTTGTAGTGTTTAAGCAAGCATCTCTCTTTATAAAATTCAGTTTTCCAAAGCAATTTCTGATTCATAACCAATTTTCCAAAAAGTTTACTTAAATAATGTGGGTAAATATTCAACTTATACAACACATTATCGAACATATGTGCTGTGGAAAGTTGAGCTCTAGAAAGATGAGTCTTGTATCTCGATAAAATTCCGATTAGTTTTAAATTGGAGAACAATAAATAATGTATTGATTGCCTTAACATTAAACCTTTCGTCCCCAATGTACACATATGTGTACAAATATAAATTTTTGTCATATAAGTTTTTAAATACACACCTAATAGTTTATGTCAATTTTTAATTACACACTTAACAGCAGAAATTAATGTAATACAACTACTTACTAAGTTATGCATTTCACTTGCTATCAGATCTTTGGTACTTTTTAACTCTTCCTGATTTTCTGTGAGTCTTAGAGTCGTTAGAAATATTTCACTGGAAATCTGGGTGTTTCTTAAGCACTATAGAATTATAAAAGTTATTAGTACTTAATATAAAATACGAAATAATATACTTACAATCCAAAAGATTACTTGGTTAATGTAGTCCGGATCTGTTATTATATTAAAAAGTGGTAAGATAACTGCATTAGAAAAAATATCCCTTAATATAAATCTCAAGGGTTTACACTGAAAATCTTCTTCTGGGAGTAAAATGTAAAGCAAAACTTCCATTATTTCAGTTAGGAATTCTAAAACAAACAGAAATTGCTCAGTATTGTTGTTCTAAAAAGAGCCATTAATTGAATATTAACACACCTTAATTCATAAAATCCTAATTTGAAATTAATATATCAATGTCGTCAATGTTTATCAAATTCAATAATTAAGATGGTTCCCTTTAATAAGTCACTAATCACTCAAAAACATAATTGAATTTCCTAATTATAGTTTTGCGGTAAAATCATTAATGTTTTTTCAATATTTTCCAATATTATTAATAGATATTCATTATCTTTGTTATTTAGAATTAAAAAGATTACCATGGATATTAAAAATTTTTCTCAGATCTTATTCAGCTATGATCCTAACAAATAATTCAATGTTTTAGATAATTTTTTCACAATTTAATTATTACCTGAATGTGATGTTTATATTTCATATATCAAAGTTTGTATCAAAATAATAGGAATTAGAAAAATATCAATCGAAAATATTTGTGTATATGTATATGTATATATATATATATATATATATATATATATATATATATATATATATATATATATATATATATATATATATATATATATATATATATATATATATATATATATATATATATACATAATAATATAATAGAATAATTAATCTTAACTATTTTATTCACTTTGTTTAAAGAGGAAATGTGGAACCCATAGAATTTATCTGAAACTAAAGAAATAATCATTAACATAAAAAAATTAAAAATTATTTTCAATACTTGTGAATGATAAGTTACTATCATAGTACATTTTAAGTGTTTTAGTCTGATACTGATAATCAATACTTTAATATTATAAGGATACTGTTCCTCAGTATTAGCATAATCACTCTTTAAGAGAATATTGGAGTAACTCTGAAACGCGTAGAAATTTCATACATTTTTCTGTAAAGAAATACAGAAGAAGAAAAATTGCCCAAAGTAAAGGTATGTTATTTTTTCAGTATTCTTTTCAAATTTAATTTTTTCTGTTTCCAAAAAGTTTAGCTATTTACTTCCCTCGCGGCATAGCTCAAAACTACTTATCCGACTGACTTCAAATTTTGGTCAAAATCAAAATGGTAAAAATCCAATATGGCGGAACAAAATGGCGACCTCACAAAATTTAAAGAAATTATTATTTAGAAACTACTTAACGGATGGATTTTAAAATCTGTTCAAAAAAAATGTGATATATGAACAAACTCGTAAAATTTTTGTGTTAATCCAGTATGGCGGAACAAAATAGCGGCCAAATGAAATGTTTAAAAATTCAGTACCAAAAAATTACTTATCCAATTGACTTAAGATTTTGCACAAAAATCAAATCCTATTTGGCAAAACCAAATGGCGACTTAATAAAATGTTCAAATAATCAGTAAAATTTAATTTCCTGGAATAAAAACCTTCTTTCTTAAATTAAAATTTGAAAAACTTAATACCAAATAATTATATGCATATGTAGACTGTTAATTGAAAAACTGTTGATTTTCCAATATCGGATTACAAAATTTAGATAAATTGTATTTTAACTTAAAAAAAGCAGTTTTTACTAAACAACGTGTTTCAAGGTAAATTGCAATATCTTGTATTTGACCAAACACCCGGCCCGTTCGTTAGACTAATGAGGTTTCTGCCGGTGACCTACATCGATGTCTCACTGCAGCTGTCATGTGATTTATATGCAGTTGCAGAACCAATAATTTAATAAACTCCGACACCCTATTTAGGATGTAATAACAGCTTTAATAATTGTCTCATAAACGTTATTCATAAGTAACTTTTAAAACATATTAGTAACAGAGTGATTTTTTTTAACAAAAGGGAAAATAACAGACAAATTACCCTTTTCATTTGCTACGTCAGTGCAAACCACATCTCTACATATCAAATTTTTCTCCATTTGAAATTCCAGATCAAAAAAATGGTCCTCAAGGGAATACTTCTTGGTATCAGGTGAATAAAATTTGGAGTTGCCGACAGCCTTTTCTACTTCTAAAAATAGTATCTAGTTCAGCACATTATACCACAAAACTCACTTATAATTAGCTCATATATAACATACACTTGATTTTAATGTATATTTAATTATATTTTTAACCCATCTATATTTGTTAATCTTTAGATTGATTTATTTACCTCTACGATGAAAATTAAAAGCAAGTATAAGATTTCTTTATGGTCATTTATCATCAAAATAAAATACAAACATACTTAAAAAAAGACGGTAAACTATGTTATTGATTTATTATTACCACAAAAAAGGATATACCTTTGAAAGTTGTAAAAGTATGTTCAAAATAAAAGAGATAACAATGGAATTCCCATTTCTGTTAACATAATGTTTTTTTTTTAATCATGGCAAATCATAATTTTGTTCGTAACTCAATAATACGACAAAAGAATGTTGTTAATAAAGTTGTAAAAAATCTGTACTTACAAAATATTTATATTTAAATTCAGAGAGGTTCGGAAGAAGGAAGTAACAACATAAAATAAATAATTTTTTGTACTAGGCCATATCTTTTAATTGCATCCCCACTAAACCATATTAAGGACATAAAAGAGAAAATGTTTCTCTTTTTCCACATGTTTGTTGAAATAAACAATTTAAGTCAGTACCCAACAGTCTTAAATATAAACATACCCATGAAACCTTGAACATTTAAAGAAGTACTAACTTAAACATACAGTTGCACTCTATGCCTATTATCCATTCCAGTTTTGAAAACAGGTTTGTGAAATTGTTAGTTGGAGTGGAGTGTAGTATGATCAATATTGTGAATTGGATTGCAAGTAGAAGATAGCATTATTAATGTGAAGTACAATAATCTGGGCCTCTGCAATGAATTCAGTGGATTTGTTCCAGTTGTGAGTTAAGAACGTAAGAAGATCTGTAGTTCTTTGGCGGCGAAAACCGTATTGCTTATTACACCTTACAAGATGATTTAAAAAATCTGCACTGATATATCTCTTCATTGCCTTACTCGTAATTGTCTGCAGTTAGATAAATGTTTTTGAGGAACAGGCTAGACACACTTAGTTTTTATGATGGTGAGAAAAATGTCCCTAATTTAGAATACTTGCCATAACCTGGTAAGGATAGAAGGTTCACTGTTGCACGTTTTTAGGATTATGGCTGGAAAACCATCCAGGGCAGACAACTTTTTGGTGTTAAGTATTTTGGGAATATGCCGAACCATTTTAACTCTAACGGGGATACTTGCATATTGCATGGTGAGAATATTTCTTGCATATTGCATGGTAAAGCCAGTACTAATGGAAATGGGAAAGAGAAATTAAATTAAATTTGCAGTGAACTGTTTTGCAAAAGGTTTGGTTTTTACTTTAGATGTGAAACAGTTTCATTACTAAAGTTAAGGCTGAAAAAAGCTCTTGTCAAAGTTTTGATTAACTTCTTTGACAAGCGATCAAACGCTTGGGCTGCCATTTTGGCATGAAGAACTTTGCTCCTTATGCGTGTCTTAAGTGTCAGTAAGCCTTGGCAATAACACCTCAATTATCCAAGCAGAAATTATGCTATTTAATGGTGTGCTAGAATGTAGCAGGATCAACAAATAACACATAAAACGATACAAATTTTCTCAGATAGTCAAACAGCCCTTAAAGCACTTGAAGCGAGTCAATGTACATCCAAAACAGTTTGGAACTGCCAAAAGGCACTTGTTGGCTTGGGAAGCATTAATAAAATCACCCTTATCTGGATAACAGGGACCTGGAGGGAAATGAGTCTGCAGACCTTCTAGCAAAGAAAGGAGTAGAGACAAGATTTGTGGGACCTGAACAAGCTTTAGGAGTAGCCCACGAAACGATCAAGTGCATAATTTTGGACATGGTTGAGGAAAAAGCCAATTTCTATTCTACTGCCAGGTCTGTTTCATGCATTTATCTCCTTTCCCATGAAGAAGAGGATAACAGAAAGTGTGTTAAATATGAACAAAATTAAGCTCAAAACAGGAATAGGCCTATATGCACAGGATGGGGCTTGAAGATGAATCTGAATGCCGCCTATGTATAGAGGATGACGAGACAGCCAGCCATGTGCTGTGTGAATTCCCGGCAGCTGCCAGGATCAAGTTCTCAATATTCAGTGGGGATATTCTGCTGCCCGAGGACTTGAAGAATACCTCCCCAAATGCAATGATAAAGACTCATTGAGGATTTAGAGTTTCTTGGGGAATGTGTAAATATAGGTCCACAATAGACAACAGAGTCACCATGGAGGGTCGGTTTGCTCCACTTACTTTTAATCTAACCTAACCTATGTGTGTCTTGAATGAATTTTACTGCACCTTGACTATTCAAAATACTTTTCTCATAAATGTCAAGAACGCTTCAACTTCATTGTGAAGGTCAGTTTGATCGAAGAAGTTTATTGGCATTTTATACATTGTGATTGTGATACACCCCATAGCCACCACTACCCTCCGAAAACTTACCTCTTTTAAATTCAGGTGCTTTCCCAATATACCATGTCACATCTGTCTCACTCTTGTTTCTCTTATGAACATTTCTTCTTGGTGATGATTTTGAATCTTTAGCAGGTGAATTTTTGTTTTCTCTGGCTTTTTCTTGAAGTTTAATTTTTGCCCTTGCTTGTTTATATAATCGCAAGTGAGTGGCAGCATCATCTACTAATCTTTGTGTTAGGTATGGTATCCAATCTACTTCCTTTATTCTGAAATTACGCTGATCACTATACATATTAATCTAACTACATATATACTTTACTAAATTAAAATTATTATTTTCCCCTAGTAGGTTTTTACCATGTATTTGCAAACACGTATTTTTTAATACATAGTTATTACTTCAAGACAGACAGACAAAGACAGCAGGAAAAGCTATAATCAACAAAAAATAGACAGATATTCAAATTTAACAACAATTTAGTGAACAAATGAGTGGTGGATCACAGGGTAAAGCTAAAGAAGCAACATTTCAAGTAAACTTTGGTATAAAATGCCCTCTACCAAACATGTTAAAACTCTCAACATTTTAACATTTTTTTAAGATAATTCTAAAACAGCTTTAATATAATTACTATTATTCAATAATATATATTAAAATTCAATAAATTATCTCCCTGCTGAGGGCAAAATTAACTTTACCCCACAACAACTTAATGACAAAATGTTCCTGAGGTGGGTGAAAATGGATGGATAGCAAGTAACAAAAAAATTTGTAATTGGGAAAAATAAAAATGTTAATGGTATTCATGCAGTACCCAAATTCACCCATCTACATGTTACTAGACACCCCAGGTACAAATGCAACATATACTGTGTGGAACAGCCCTACAAGCATCCCAATTTTATACCTTCATGACAATTACAATTAGGCAAAATGTTTTAAGATATACATGGAAATATGGGCAGATGTTACAGCTATGTGGAGCAATTTTTCTCCCCAATCAGGGTGCTGACAATGAAGTTAGGCCCTCTAGTAGAAAGCTAAATTAAAAAGACTACCTGTTCAGAAATCCAAATTTATTATCAAAATTGGATAGAGCACAAAACATTTACCCAAAAAATCAACTGTACACAAGTTTAAATGACTTACAGGATTGAAGCAGAGGCAGCAAAATGATTAACAACTGATATCTGCATCAGTATCTAATTGTCCAGTATACTTCCAGAATGTGAGAGAACTCTGCACAAAGCTTTCACAACTTCATGAAAACATTTCTTATTCTCAATATCAGCTAATGGTTTAAAATGAAACTTGACTGACCGGATATATATATATATATATATATATATATATATATATATATATATATATATATATATATATATATATATATATATATATATATATATATATATATATATATATATATATATATATATATATATATATATATATATATATATATATATATATATATATATATATATATATATATATATATATATATATATATATATATATATATATATATATATATATATATATATATATATATATATATATATATATATATATATATATATATATATATATATATATATATATATATATATATATATATATATATATATATATATATATATATATATATATATATATATATATATATATATATATATATATATATATAGTTGGTTTTATTTTGAATATTTTTTGTTTTTTTTTTGTATGATTTTTTTAATATGACTTTTATATAGGTATAAGAATATTTTTTTAATTTATTTCATCTATGTAACATTTGGACATATAAGCCTTTTTGAACTTGACTTTAAATAGTTTCTCCTTGTTGTTTGTACAAATTTAAAAATTTTTCTAGTATAGGTGTAGGGTTACTTTTTTTATATTGTTCTTCAATTTGCAAATTGTATTTATATAACACCCATAGATAAATAAATAAATATTCGGGACTTATGTATAAAAAAAAACAAAGTGTTTTAGCATGCCTTAAAAATGGTTAAAAATTACCAGAGGAGGTAGATTAATTAAGGTCTATAAAAAACATTTACTATTGAAAGAGGTGATTTTAACTGATTTTATATATATATATATATATATATATATATATATATATATATATATATATATATGTATCCCCTAATATTACTTATCTTAGTCTCTTATTGTTGTGATGTCACTGAGGATACAATATCAGATAGAAATATTCAAGTTTGGATTACATATTTATCATTATGCCAACGGTGACTTCGATCTTCTATATATGTCAATTGATCTACACAAAAAAACCAGAGAAAAAATAGATGACAAGCTTGTTCAAGAAACTGTATGCATGTGGGGCTCAGTTTACATAAAATAACAACATGTAAGAGCCTACAGAGTTTTTGCAACAGTTAGATTAGTATTTAAGCCTTGCGGACACCTCAAAATGTGTATGATTACAGATAAAGAATTTATAGCAGAACTTAAAAAGCTAAATTATGAAGTTATAGAGGAGCTTGGTTAGTCTGAGTATTTGCAAAAAATTCAAGTGATTCTTCAAGCTTCACCTCAAGTTGTCAAGTGGTTTTTGAAACACGGCCAAATAAAGGATCTAAGGATTGTGAAAATAACTATTGACCAATAAGTGTAATTAGTGTATTCTCAAACATGATGTTTCCAAAGCTGCCAGGCAAAGGATAAATAATAATGATGATGATCAATGCAATAAAACAAATATTCATTTTAATGACAAAACCATAAAACCTTAAATGTAAAGCACCTGAATATAGCCACAACCATGTGATATATGATTTTGATTTTTAATTTTGAAAAAATATATACAATACCTACTTAAAAAGAGAATGCTAAAATGTATAGATAGATTTATTAGTAGTAGTGATGACTTACTGCAACAATGGATGTTTTAAATCTAATAACATCAGAACTAGATAACAAAAAAATTGTAGGAACCATTTTTGTAGATTTGAAAAAGCATTTGATGTGGTCAATATTGGTGTGCTGCTTGAAAAGTTGAGCCATATAGAATTTAGAGGTACCATTTTGAATTTATTAAACACATATTTAGTAAACAGAGAACAATATATAAAATTAGAACCTGAGGTTAGCTCTAGATTAACAAATAATTGTGGTGTCCCTCAGGGTTCAGTGCTTGCGTCATTATTATATTTTTTGTACTGAGTTTAAAATGCACTGGCTAAAAGGTCGATATTACACATTTGCCGATGATATAGTTCTTGCATATAGTGATGAAGATGGGCCATTACCTTGAAGCGCTCATTAATTGTGATCTAAAACTGTTGACTGATTGGTTATTAAAAAATAAATTAAAGATTAATGCAGAGAAAAAAGAGAAAATTAAAATAAAAGATGTACTTCTTCAAAATGTATCAAAAATAAAGTATTTCAGGTTGATCATAGATGAAAATCTTTCCTTTAATGAGTATATAGACAATATATTACATAGGGTATCTCATATGTATGTACAGGGCCAGAAGTTATCTTAGTCACAGGATTTACAACACTTACTTTTTGTCCCATTTCAGATATCTAATACCAATATGGGGTATGTGCAGTGTGGTTTTGTTTTGTAAGAAATACTAAAAATTCTATTTCATTTTGATCACACAAGAACACAAACAACATATATCACGGTAGCATAAAAACAAATAAAGGTTTAAACAATCCATATTTTTGAGCTACAGAGGCTTTTAATGCATTACCAGAAAACATAAAAACTCAAACTAATTATAATCGAGTTGAAATAACAATTTAAATAAGTGACAATATAATCTTTTCTTTTTTTGTCTTTTTTTTCCATCTGATCATATGAGGCCAATGATGTGCTTAGGTATAAGTTTTATTAATACCAGAATACATAGTATAGCTGCGTCTAGTTTTTAAAATAATAGCATGCAATTCATGAGTGTTGTCTAGGAATATATTGTATTCTCAATACTAGTGTAAACATTGTTTTAGGAATTTGTAAAATCATGTACTGTTATTGCTATGATTAAATAAAGTGTTTTCAAAAAAAAATGCTCTGGTTAAAGCTTATATTTAGGTATATCTTAATCTGACAATCTATTTCACGTGTACTGGATTTGAACAGATGTCAAGATATTGCAAGGATAACTAACTGCAATAAATCATTCTGCTAGAACCAATATTACTTAATAACAATAATTTTTTATAGAAAACGAACTGACAATCATAAGAGTGAAATAAAAATGAATACGACCCCTAAATAATGTGAAAATAATTCATCAAAATGTCCAATTATTAAAAAATTCTGTAGAAAAACTCAATGGAAATTATATGACAATTTGCCATAGTTAATGATTGAAAAATTTAAACTAAGTGCAACTTGCTATCGAGAACATGGAAAACATGGTGGGAGCACGGTATATGTACATAAGAGTATAAAGGGTCATTCACAAAACACAATTAATAAGTTTCCCATACAAAACAATTGAATGTGCAACTGTGAAGTGCAATTTTAGTGGTACCCAAATTAGTCATGTTAACCTCTGGTGTAAAACTATTATTTAATTCCTTAGAGCAACTATTTTACATCTTTCTGGTAAAGAAAATTACTACAAATATTTTCTAGACTGGTCTCATCACAAAAATTATCTGTTAATACTACAAAAAACAGCTTCAAAAATGACATGAACTGAACAAGAATCACAAAATCAATAAAAATTTCAAAATTACATGCCTGTTCTTTTTTTTTTTTTCACATGAGCAGAGGGCATTTGTACTTTTGGAGCTGCCAATACTTCTGTAGTATCTTTTATTCAGAAAACTAGTAAATTAAAAACAGAAAAACAAATTTTCAACTTACCTATTAGAAATATTAATTGCAAAGGTTTGTGCCGTTTGCCGAACAGTTACCTGTGGAAACTCTGGATCTATAGATATTAAATTATACCACAGCTCTATGTAATCTCTAATTATATATCCTAAAATTTCTTGTAAGGAACTATCAATTAACTCACTCCCTGTAACTCTACTATCTGATTTTGGTACTTTCTTTGGACTTGATAATTCTTTTTTAATTGACTTTAAACCTCCTTCATTTTGCAGCTTCATCGTAAGAGGGTTACCAGCACATTTGGCATAAAATTTCTCTACATTACCTAACTTTAGATAAAGAAGCGAGAAAGCTCTGTAAATAAAGTTAACAATTAAGCACCCAATTCACAAAATTTTATAAAGCATAAGTAAACATACCCAAAGAAAAATACTAATACACTAGTAAAACTAGTCAGCAAACCAAAAACACCAAAAGAGCTTATAAAGAGTATCACAATTAAACCAATCCAAGCAGAAGTTTGGGTTTCCATCTTCCCTACATATATTAGAAAACCATTTTAAATTTTTCTCTATATTGCATTTTTCAATTTTGTCTAAACCCATACACATTACAGTTTGCTAATAAAATATAATTAATTTCATGTCACCTTCACCTATCATGATTAATATTTTAAATATGGAAATATACTGTTAAAAATAATGTTAATTATATTTATTCCTTTTTATTTACGTTCCACATACAAACGTCACAATAATTGTAGTAACCTTTAAATATGTCTTCTCAGTTCTCTCTTTCTCTTGGTTTTAGATACCGAGCTGTTTCAACCAGTCGTATAATTATAAGTGGGAATAAGAATAGTAACGCTTAGAACACAACGGACCGTCCGTGAACGTTTAACGTAAAAACTAATCTACAAAAACAAAGTACACACAGATTTGTGGTACAAAAACGGGTAATAATTTTGACAAATATTGAACAGAACTTTTTAAGATTTAACATCTGATAAAGCCACAATGTTGGCGAAACAATTGTCATGTATTGTATTCTTTGGTAAAATAAATTAAATGGAAATTGTAAACAAGACGTGTTTTCTTTTACTTAGTGATAGTTTTGACGCTCGAACTAAATAAAACCCTTTATAACCCATATCTCAAAAAAGTATCTAACGAAACACCGAAATATACACAAAGAAGAATAAAGTTTGATGTAAATGGATGGAAACGAATGACGTAACTTCCCTTGTGTTCGTAAATGTTGTATATATATATATATATATATATATATATATATATATATATATATATATATATATATATATATATATATATATATATATATATATATATATATATATATATATATATATATATATATATATATATATATACATATATTAAATTGCAAAATGTTATAGATTGTGTTCTTTTGTAATAACGTAATAGTTTCAGGCCGAATGTAATAGATCTATTACAATTGTAATAGCTCGAACAAACCTGCCAAAGAATATACACTTTACAGCTTATACGCGAAATTGATGGCCAATTTCAAAAAGTAATACACAGAATATTCTTCTGGGCGCCGGATTTTTAAACGGTCACGCACTAAGCCTTTATACAGTTTTCTACGTTTTTCTGGTTTAGTGGATTTAGTGAAGACTCCCTTGTATTATGTTTCTCGCCCTTTTCCATTTAATTGCGGTGTTTATTTTTGTTGGGAGTGAAGCTTTACCTACTGTCCTATGGTGACAAGATGTCGATATATTAACGCAATAAAGTAAGATGACACTGTCTATTGTGTAGGAACGAGGCGCGTAAATTTAAAATGTATCTCTGTCGACCCAAATGAGATTAATGTTTTGGGTTTCCCTAATATTTGCGCAGTTGGGAGAATGTCATATTCGAGAGGGTTGATTTTTCGCTTTTATAGAGTGCAGTTCTTTTTGTTATGGCTAGATTTATTGCTACTCTTAAAGCGATAATTACGCGAGTGGTTTTTGCAGCACATGGTTTTGTTGGAATTTGGCAAGTGACGATTTTTAAAAAGAATTCTTTTTACTGGTATTTGAGTTCACCTATTTTGTTGTTATTCTTTGAAGGAATATTTACTTTGACTATAAAAAAGAATCAAGAGTGGAAATGGTAAGAAATAATTTTTTTTGAAGTGTTTTTTCGTATTTTAAAATAATACTCACATTTTCATACAACACGAATTGTGCTTTTTACTTCCATCTAACGTTAAAATGTGTTAAAAAACAGGGTAGTGATATTCCCATCCCATTGTATAAGAATAAAAATCATATTGAAAAATAAAAACAATCGTTTCTTTTCATTTAATTGTAAATTCAGAGTTTTAGATGCATTGATACATTTTAAAATATGAAGATAGCCAAAAAAGGCAACCTCACGAATTCTGACTATAGGATGTATTTGTATAAATACCTATATTGAATTAAAAATTATTTAACAAATAGTAAACAATGTTCTTAAATTGAGTTAACAAGAGGAAAATGTTTTATTGCTAATATTCCAGCGAAAATTTTTTGCTAGAAAAATAAATGATGATAGTGAGTTCTATTAATTAATTACTATTAGAAAATTAAAAAAACTTCAATAAAAAGAAAAAATATTAATATGATTTAACACGGAACCTAAAAGATTAAAAAATAGGAAACCGATAATACATTTTTCCCCTTTTTTTTCTAAAAAGAAACCAGGAATAAAAAAGCCTTAAAAATGAAAAGACCAAATGCAACATTTAGGCTCATTATTTCATTGTTAAGGATATTTATTTTTTTTGTAGCTATCCCGTACATAGGACATAATATTACCTAGCAAAACGTATTTTGAAACTCCATCTTATAGAAAGTACATTTTAGTTTCTTCGCACCTGTAGAAGTTCCAATTAAATCGTTTTAACATTTTTTCTTTGTATTGATATCTCGTGATGTTAATTTAATTTTTTAAATATTTTATCTCCCTGTACATCACATATAAAATTACTTATTAAACTTATTTTTCAAGCAAAAAAAATATGAATACATTTTTGCCGAAAAATTAAATTTTTCCTCTTATTAACTCAATCCGTGGACATACCGTGTAATAATATAAAAATGTAAGTAAATAAAAATAAAACTCTGCAAATCAGCATAAGAAGACAGAGTTATTTGGTTCCTTAAATGAAACTTGTAGAAAATGGTTAATATATAGCCGATCCCCACTTTTTTTCGCCAAAACTTGTAGCCATAAAAAATTTTTCATGACTATGATTCTAGATTCAGTAAAACTTACTTATATAGAGTGAGACTCTTAATTAACTAATGTCTTTTTAGTATTTTATGAATCTCTATGTAATAGAAAGTTCATTTAGAAATCAATATTAAAATGTCAGGTGAACTGTGATCATTTGTGTTGATTTAATTAGACTTCTATAAAGGAATCACGAATTGTTATGTTTAGAAGTCTTCGAAAAAACACTTTAAATTATAATGTTAAAAAAATGGGTAACTTTCCTTTACCCGGAACTTCCCTTATAATGAATCTTTCCTTTTATTACGAATAGTGAACTATATAATGTATTTTTAAACATTTTTATTGGGCGCCATTTTGTTCCATCATATTGGATTTCTACCAATAATTTACCAGTTTCTACCTATGCCACACTTGATTTTTGGGACTAATTTAAAATACGTTCAATAAGTGGTTTTTACATTGACACACACCGCCTTTTTGATACGTCATGTTGAATTAGTACCAGTTTATCCCTATATCACATTTAATTTTTCTGCAAAACTTAAAGTCAATTGAATAAGATTTTTTACGTTGTTTTAAAAAATATATATATTTGGCTTCCATTTTGTTTCGCCATCTTAATTCGTACTACAACTTTACCAGTTTATCTCTATATCACAAGTAGTCTTTATGTCGCGAACTGACACACACACACAGGCAAACCGACAGACAGACGGACCGACGGAACTGATAAAACAAAATTTGTTGCATTTGGGACGCTAAAACTGATATGTAAAACGTCAGAGATTTCAAAGATTTTATTTGGCCGCCATTTTGTTCCACCATCTTGAATTAGTACCACGGTTTTACTAGTTCATATCTATACCAACGATATTTACACCACGTCATCTCCATATGACCCTTAATTTTTGACCAAAATTTGAAGTCAATCGGGTAGGTATTTTTTTTAGCTATGCCGCGAACAGACAGCTAGACAGACAGACCGACGGAATTGAGAAAATATGTTTTTCGGCATCTAGGGACCCTGAAACATAAAGATCTTTACAATTACTTAATATTACAAAGTGCACTGTAGTGTGGGGGCATATGTCTCCTCGCTCTCCATCAAGTCATCATCATTTCCTCTCAAGTATTGTACTTTTCTTTTCACAATTTACATTTACTATACATAAAATTTAAATATAATTATTGTATTATTGTTTTTCTTTTAGGAGAAAAGAAATATATTTGTTTAAAAAAATATCTTTCTTTGAGCAAATAGGTAATAACTTGCACCTATGAAAGGTTTATGCATCCTCCCTTAAAGTAACTTAAACTTCATTAAACACTTATTCATTAATCTTTATTTTTTAATTCGGTTATTATTCATTAGATTAAATTTCATCAAGGTATAAAAGATTTTAGCTTGACCTTTTCAAGTAAGGATAGGAACATAACTATGTATGTTACAAAACATAATAATTAAAATAAAGTCAGAAAAACCAAATTTCCCTGATACCTGTTAATTAAAATAATACTCGAGTAAATTTATTTTTTTTTAAAGTGTTTATTAGTTTTACTTGATTTTTAGCCACTTTAAAACGTCAGATTATTTTACATCCTTATCAAGGATCGATGACCATGCAATGATTTGATAAGTTTGCCCCATTATCCTGAACAGGATCGTCAGGATAAAAAAAATTATATAAAAAAAATTAAAAAAACGCGCTTTAATAGTAAATTGAACTAAGAAGAAAAAAATTACTTTTGTACAGGAATAAAGTGATTAGCAAGAAAACTAATGTCATTGTGAAAAAAGCGTCGGGTGCCTTTGTGCCGTATATTCATACCGACTTTACTTTCAGAAATTATACCGATAGAATATTTATAACAACTGATATCAGGCACCCCACGTTTTTTTCACAATGACATTAATTTTCTTGTTATCACTTTATTGTCTTCTAAAGGGTTTTTTTTTGTTCAGTTTACTATTAAAGCGTGTTTTTCAGTTTTTTAAAGTATAATTTATTAGAATTTCTCCACATATGAAGACATTGATATTTTATTAAGTTTGAAAACAAAAATCTGTAACATGATTTTAGCAAAAAAAATTATTAGCATATCACATCCTTATAAATCAAGTTTCCGTTGTAGGTCTTATTTCTAACTTTGTGGAAGGACATCAATCAGACTACAGGAACAAAGTGAAAAGTTAATTATAATTTTGATTGTTTCTTCAAGCACCTTATTTTCTCTCTTTTAGCTTTATCTATTCGGTCTTTACAAATAAAGTGCATTTTACTCACAAGGTACAACTAAATGATCGTTGTAAAATTTTTTTCGTGTTGATCACACCCAACAAAAGGAATAGGTATTTCTTTTAATTTATCGAAAATATCAAAATGTGTATCTTGATATATGTGGTTTGCTGACAAAATATCTGATACAGTAGACTTCATTACTGATTATACACTCTATGACTAACATTCCCAGTCATTTACATTTTTTATAATTTATTAAGTTTCATTACCCGTTTTGGATCTTCCTCTACTTGTCATAAAAGTTTGTAATAGACACATTAATATATTGAAATTACTTGGCAGGCCGGGGTATTATTAGACATATTGGCAACAACTTCTAATTAATATTTTGACTACCTAGTTTCCTGGGGACCTGGGACATAATATGAAAATATGACTTTTCTCATTCAATAAAATTTGTTTCAGTTTTCTGATCCTGTCACTTTTATTCATACACTTCTTATTTCTAGACACATTGGTAATTAAATTAATTGGATTTTTCCTATTTTATTAAAAATAATTTCTACCCCTTCCAAAATCCTCTGCATTAATTCATAATATATATATATATATATATATATATATATATATATATATTGTTTCCAAACATCGGGGTAATAGCCCCCTATAAATATTTTGGCTTGCACTGCCATCCGTGGGAGTCTACTGGGGGTAAAATATCCTTTTTTGTATTTGTTAAAATCTATTTAAGTTATCTACTTTTTAGAAATTCGCTGCACTTTTAATTTATACTTGATATTATTTATAATGATGTTGGTAAAAACATCCTATAAATAGTTTGGCTTGCATTGTCGTTCGTGGTGTCTCTACAAGGGAAAAAATTTAATAATTTAATTATTTTTTCCTCATTTATTAAAATTTCTTTGTCTTCTACCTCTTTTAGATTTTATCATACTAGATACTATTTCTAGACATATTGCTAATATCTCCTATAAATAGTTTGGCTGGCATTGCTGATGAAAGGCATCTACCAGGAACAGACTATCCTAAATATTTAAAAAAGTTTTTTCATCTATTTATAGGAGGTTATCTAATATATAAAATTCTCGTGTCACGGTGTTTGTTACCAAACTCCTCCGAAACGGCTAAACCGATTTTCATAAAATTTTCTGTGCTTATTGGGTAGGTCTGAGAATCGGCCAACATCTATTTTTCACACCCCTAAAAATTAAGGGTGGTTCACCCCAAAAATTTTTTTTTTAATTTTTGGACAAAATTGTTTGTTTTTATTTTTTCACGATTCAGCATTAAAAAATACAAACAACCCTAAATTTTCACCCTTCTACCATCAACCCCTATTTTTTAATAGCTATTTTTGTATTATTCACGTTATTTACAATTTTTTCGAGTCCCGTTGTAAACTTTTTTTTTTTTATTTTCTACCACATTTTTTTTATATTTCCTTAAAAATCGGGTATTACATATTTAGTTTCAGGTTTCTTTTTAAAGAAAATTATTTTTGTTCTTTTATGTTATTAAAAATATTTATTGATTTAGCTGGCGGTCCCGCATAAATAAATCATTTTGAATTGAATTTCCCGTACAGCAACGCAACCGCAACCCCACATACCTACACGGGTTATACGCGCCTGCGCAAGTATCAAATCAACTCTACGGAGTACTCAGAAAGGATGAAACCTGTATTGTTTTGTTTTTAATATAGTTTTTTTGTTTTAATTGTGTCTCGACTGATACGCCTCTCAAGTTAATTTACTTCAGTTCAGTTAATAATTAATAATAGACATTTATTTTGTGCCAACAACGCCCTTACTTTAAAGGTATGTGATTTATTATACTTTAACATTTTGTGGAAATAATGTGATGGACAGTTGTTTTGCTAAATAAAATTTATCCAAATTATCTGTTTTAAACGTTAACTTTTGAAGGAGTTGAGTTACCAAATTGAAAGAGAGGGTTGAAATAAATATATTCTAACAGCGAAAAAAATGAGTAATATATTTTATGAGAGTGTTAATTTCAATTTTAGGACTCACTTTGCAATTGAACAAAAAATTCAAGACATTTAATAAATTTATTTTATGAAGGGGTTTTATGATGTTGAAGTAGCTATTCCATCGACAGCGGTTTTTAGGGTTCCGTACCCAAAGGGTAAAAACGGGAACCCTATTACTAAGAGTCTGCTGTCCGTCCGTCCGTCTGTCACCAGGCTATATCTCATGAACCGTAATAGTCCGTCTATTCTATCTGACCAAAAATATTGTACACTCCATTGCGCTGAGAGAATAATCTTTGTTTATTTTTTAAATGCCATAATAATTAGTAGTAGTGTCAAGCTATCAAAATCTGTAATTTAATATATTTGGTATTTTAATAAAGATTACTATATTAACTTAAATAAAGTATGCTTCAATTGTCTACAACGCTTCATTACTCTTTCAAATTCCCACACACTTATAGTGTCAGATACTTGCAAAAACATTTCCTATTGTGTATGGCAAAACAACGTTTGCCGGGTCAGCTAGTTGTCATATAATAATATGTAGAATGAGTAAAAGTGGTAACGGTTATACCTGGTAGATACCCCCAGACGACAGTGCAAGCCAAACTATATACCTAGAAATAGTATCTAGTATAAGCAAAATTGGCAGCGGGTCTCTAACGAGGTAGAAGACTTCAACAAATTTTAATAAAACAGAAAAAAATTCTAACCAAAATTTTAAAGATGGGAAAAAATTATTAGAGTTTTAAAATGTACCCACGTAGAACGTTGATCCAGGTTAAACCATTTATTGGAAGTTATTACCAATATGTCTAGAAAAAATCTCTAAAAGGGTAGAAAACTAAAAAAAAAATTCAATATTTCCAATTTGTCTATCTAGTATGAATAAAAGTGGCAAAGGGTCCTAAAAGAGCTTGAAATCTTAAACAAATTTTAATAAAGGACAGAAAATCTTACGTTTTATATTTTATCCCGTGTAGACATTCCTTGATGACAGTTCAAGCCAAATTGTTTATATCAGGTTATTACAAATATATCTAGAAATATTATCTAGTATGATTAAAAGTGGCAACCAGGCCTTAAAGAGATAGAAAACCTAAACAAATTAAATGGCATCCCCGGACAAGGCAAACTATTTGTAGGAGATTTTTGCCAAAATATCTCGAAATAATATCCAGTTTTAACAAAAGTGGCAGCGGTGGCATAGTTACAAAATCTAGTATTTGTAAAATTTAATAGTTAATAACCTTGGTAAATATTCTCAGATGGCAGTGCTAGTCAAAATATTTTAATATCAGTTGTTACCAATATATTTAATGAGATATAATATGTATAAAAAAAATGCAGTCTTTCGGCCGATAAAATTCAATTTAACCCATACATCAGCAACCCCCGGGCGGCAGCATGATGCCAAGTATTTATTGTAACTTACTAATATACCTAATGTGTCTCTTATAAAATTTTATTACAAATAGAGTAGGACCCTAAAAAGGTAAGAAAACTTAACAAACCTGAAAACGTAAACAAATTAAATGGCTGAAAATTTTCTTCACCGATAATACTAGAATAACATGCATATTAAAGTTCTGGTGTTTTCGGAAAATTGGCTATCAGCTTTTTGTCGCTAGCTTCACGTAAGATAGCTCTAACTTGTATTTTTGTCTTAGGTACGTTTTTACGGAAATACAATTAAAATTAATAAAAATATTAGTTTTAAAAATTGTGAGCTTAACTATATTTTCTTAATGCATTCAACTTCATGTATTCTTGTTAAATGAAGAAACCAAATAAATTCTGTAGAAAATGTTTTTATTATATTTAATATCGCTTATTATGAAATAAAAATCTTAAATTTAATTAAATTATTTAATTAAACTAAAAAAAAATTCTTTGATTTTCATGTTTATTTTCTGTTATTCATGCACTGCTAAAGTATAAACCTTAAATTAACGCCCTTAAATGTATATATAATTATATGTAATTCAACAGCCGAATTGTAGTCTTTTCCTTGAGTAAATCCGTTTTCTGCAATTAATGTAGGCAATTAATATTTTACACAAGTCATAAAGCTTTTATCACAAGGATAATTATTAAATGTGCAGTCACTGGATAACGCATCCAAAGCAAAATTTGGAACATTTATGTGAACACTACTAGAAGTCGAAATTTAAAAAAATTTTTATTAACATTCGAAAATAAAATAATAAGACATCTGAGGATGAAAATTCTTGGAATAGGTATATATATTAAGAAAAAGGCAGATGTTTTGCATTTCTTTCTCTTTTCATCTTCTGTCCTTAAAATACATAACGGTACGGTTGCCTACTGCGAAGATAAATTGTAACACATCTAGAATCTAGACGCTCACTGCATCCGATAGTACCTACGTCGAATACGAGCTATCAGTATTGGTCAGTGATTGGCCAGTGCTGACAATACGCACCATGTAAAACGGAACTAAGGGAAATGCAAAGTATTTTCTTCTAAGTTTAAACGTTTGGATGATATCGACACCCGACATTGAATTTTGTAAAAACTACATGACATATCGTATATTATTAACAACGCTCCATATACAATTATTCTGCATGGGCAGTTCGCCGCACTAAACCAGTGTACCTTTTTATTGAGTAAAGTTATTTATGAAACAAAAGAATATTTGGTAAAGATAATGCATTTTGTAAAAACGTAAAATGTAATAGATTATTAGGTTTGCCTCCAATATTGTAATAGAGTAATAGGCAAGGTGGAATTGTTATAGATTCAGTACATTTGTAATTGCAATCCCAACACTTAAATAGTTAAATATGGGTATACGCCACGTATTGCATGTACAGGGTTATACAGAGAACTTTAAATGGAAATATCCCGGTTAATTTTTAAATAAAAAAAATGTTTCAAACAAAAGTTGCTTGGTTTACTCTGCTTGTTTATATGCTTATATTTTAATGCACAGGTTGTCTAAAAAAAGCAAGGCAAGTACCAACTATGTTTTTTTAAATATAATATAACACATTTTTTAAATTTTATATCAGATTCTTCATATATTTTGTATAATATACCATGTATCAGAAATTTACAGTTTTAAAAATATGGAAGGTTTTGGTATTACGAAACACTACGATTTATTAGATATAATTGCTTACCTATTTAGATACCTGCTGATACCTGGAGCATGGAATGCTTGGAGATAAAGATTTATTTTTCGAATGTCATGACAGTCCCTAGATGACGAAAAACATGTTTTCTCAATTCCGTCGGTCTGTCTGTCTAACTAAAAACTACTTAAAAGATTGACTTCAAATTTTGGTCAATAATTAAGGGTCATATGAGGATGATCTGGTAACATTTTGGTAAAAATTCAAGAAGGCGAAACAAAATGGAGGCCTAGTGATATATTAAAAAAATTATCATTAGAAAACTATTCATTCAATGTATCTCAAATCTTACAAAAACATCAATTATTATGTTGAAATTATCTGGTAACATTTTGGTACGAATCCAAAAGTTAAAAGTTCTGCCTGAAAAAACTGCTTATTGGTTTGATTTCAAATTGTGAGTTATAACTAATTGTCATATGGGGATCAACTAGTAATATAGTGATACTAATCGAAGATGGCCGAACAAAATGCCGGCCAAATAAAATGTTGGTAATCGTGAAAAAATCACCCTCTCAGGTTTTACACATCTTTACGTTTTAGCGTCGATAGATTCCAAAAAATATGTTTTATCAATTCCGTCAGTCCATCTATCGGACTACTTACCCAATTGACTTCAAATTTGTATAAAAAATTAGGAATCATATGGGGATGACCTGGTAATATTTTGGTAAAAATCCAAAATGCTGAAACCAAAAGGCCCCCTAGTGAAATGTTAAAAAAAATATTATTAAAATGTACTTATCCAATTTATCTCAAATTTTGCACAAACATCAAAGTATTATGTTGGAATCAACTGGTAAAATTTGGGAACGAATTCAGGATGGCGAAATAAAATGGTGGTTTAATAAAATATTTAAAGTTTCAGCGTAAAAAATTACTAATCTGCATGAACTTCATATTATCAGTTTTTACCTACTCCGTTGGTCCGCAGATATTAAGTTTTTAAATGGTTATCCTTAATGATCCTCTTGTTGTTATGTTAGAGTGGTGTATTATTTTGGATTAGACTTCAGTAAAAAAAACAGCAGACTTTTTTTTAAATTGTCGACGTTTCGCAACTTTATTGTTGCATCCGCAGGACACATATATTCTATATCCTGCATGAAACCCATATTATCAGTCTTTACCTACTACGTTGGTCTGCGGATGTTTTCCAGATATTAAGTTTCTAAATGGTTTTCGTTAACGATCTTCTTGTTGTTAGAGTGGGGTATCATTTGGAGTTAGGAAATATCTGCGGGCCAACGGAGTAGCGGTAAAGACTTAAAATATGGGTTTCATGCAGGATATAAAATCTATGTGTTCTAAGGATCCAACATTAAAGTTGCGAAACGTCGACAATTAAAAAAGGAGCTTTTATTTTTTATACCGGATCCTAACCCCAAGTAATCTAACATAACAACAAGAGGATCGTTAACGAAAACTATTTAGAAACTTATCTCGTTAACGAAAACTATTTAGAAAAAATATCTGGGAAATATCTGCGGAGCAACGGAGTAGGTAAAGACTGATAATATTATGGGTTTTAATTTAAGGTGAAACAAAATGTGTGAAATCTATGTGTGTCCTGAGATCCGTTAAGATGTGGAGTTTGGAAAATGAAATTGAACAGTTTATCGATGAACTACCACTTCAAACTCGGTAAAATATAATTTGACATCAAGACGGAGCACCACCCCATAATATTGTGACAGTGAGAGGCTTTCTTCAAAATAATTATCAAGTGTGGATGGGGAGATATGGAACAATTAGCTGCCCCGCGACCAGTTCAGATTTAACGCCCATGAATACCTTCCTTTGAGGATATTTGAAAGATATAGTTTATAGACAAAACAAATAATAATATTGAAGAAAGTGAGAGAAAAATTGTTGAAGAAATAAGAAATTTAAACGAAAATGAGTACGAAGCAATTATAAATGCACCAGAACTCCAAAAAAAGAATTTACAATAAATGTGATGAGGTTATTGGGGGACATGCAGAGCATCTCAGACTCATAGTTATTGTTTTTTGTTGTTGACTAAAAAACGGTTCTATTTTTTTTCTACGGGGGGGGGGGGTCAGATGCCCGCAACAATAAAAAATCTAAAAGGATATTATCATGTCAGTACTAATTATTCCTTTCTTTAATACACCCCATTAAATCGGCCGATGGCTAAATAAGCTGTTAATGTTCACGCTACAAAATTTGGCAGTTGTATATATACCAACAAATCAACCTTTTTGATCCCTCCTGAAGGGATCTGGAAAAAATGGAAAAGAATTGAGTAAAATTGGGATAAAAAATGAAATACCTTCTTGTGATTGCTATAAAAAAAATGTATCTAGGGTCTCGTTATTGGGTTTTGGAAGGAATTCAACAATTAGTTTAGTCGTTCGGTGTATACTAACTCTTAATTTAAACGCAAAAAAATTATTTCAATCCGACATGTTTTATTGAAGAAGCAACTATTTTTCTGAACGGCACAGGTGATACTATCGTTACTGGATTGATGGAAATCCTTATTGGTTTGATGAGGCTCATTCGCAGCATCCTCAGAAACTTAATATATAGGCTAGAATTATGGCAAATAACGTTATTGGTCCATTTGTTATTAATGAAACTCTTACCGGACCCTCATTCTTGCAACTTTTGGAGGAGACTGTTACACCTGCAATTGTTGCAAGTATTGATAACGATTGACTATGACCCAGTTTTTTAGCAGGATGTATCCAGGGCCCCCGCAATGGCTATAGGCGCCCGCGTGCCGGAAATATTTTGGCGTCCTTTAAATATCGCTTTATTTTTTTTACAGTTTAAATATTTTAATGTAATATACAGCTTGTTTAAAAAAATTTGCGCCGATGTTTTTTGAAATACAGGGTGTTAAAGTTTTACAAAAAAATATCACTTCTTTAGTAATTCCGAAAAACTAAGATTTATTTGAGCGATAAAGCCAGTAGTTTCTTAAAAAATAACTGGCGTACCATTTTTTAAATGAAGGTCGAGGATAGGGTAACCATCTAACAGTAAAAACTGTTGAACACTTTAAAAATATAGCCCTAAGGTACGTACGAGGTTGTTCCAAATACTAAATCAAATATATAACGGTGTATTCAACAATATTCGGTATAACTAAAAAAAGTCACATATGTTTTTAAATTTTAAACATCTGCGGACCCATGTTCATATGAACTTTTAGTCTTATTTACTCACAAAGAATCTTCCTTTAAACCTTGGCACATGTTTTTTGAAACACCCAGATATATTTGATTTATTTCAAATTTGTAATAAAACAGAAATTTCAAAAACTAAAATTTAATACATTTTTAAAGGGTTACAAATGACGGCCTAGTGAATTGTTAAAAAAATTATTACTTAAAAACCACTTATCCAATTTACCTGATATTTTGCACAAAAATCAAGTTTTACGTAGGAATGATCGATGGTGAATCAAAATGGAGGCATAATAAAATATTTGAAAAATTAGCCTGAGAAAAACTGCTTTTTAGATTGATTTCAATTTTTGTGCAAGAATTAAGTGTAATATAAAAATGCTGATAAAATCGTGGTACAAATTCAAAATGGCGGAATAAAATGGCTGCACAAATAAAATGTTTGTGTTCCAGAAAATAATCACACTCCCGGGATCTTCGCGTTTTAGTGTCCCTAGATGCAAAAACATGTTTCTCAATTCCATCAGTCTGTCTGTCTGTCGGTTTGCGACATAGCTAGAAAACATACCCGATTACCTTCAAATTCATATTGGGGATGACCTGGTAATATTTTGGTAAAATCTTGCACGGTACGAATCCAAGACGGCAAAATAAAATGACGCCCAATATAAATAAAAAAATCAGCCTGAAAAAACTTACGAATTAAAGATGGAGGAATAAAATGGCCGAAATAAACTGTTAAAAAACCTCTTATTTAATGGAGTTTTAATGTTTGTGGAAGAAATAGATATGACATATTGGTACACTGATAAAATTTTAGTATGAGTTCAACCTGACGGAACAAAATGGAGGTCTAATAAATTTTTTAAAATATCGGAGTAAAAAATTACTTATTTGATTTATATTACATTATATTCAAAAATCAAGTATGTTATCGGTAGAAACTGATAAGATATTGGTACATAGCCAGTATGGTGGAACAAAATGGTGCCCAATAAAAAATCTGAAGACGGTATATATGTGTTACTAAATGACTATGTCCCGCACTAAATTAAGTCACACTTCACTAATCCTAATAAAAGAAAAGATTCATAACAAGGGAACTTCCGGGTAAAGAAATTTACCGATTTTTAATATTGTAAATTTCTACACCAATCCTCATTTATGATAATTAATGTCTTAATTGATAATACGGAATCAATATTTGACGAATCGAATCTCGTTTTCTTTGGTAGGAATTTTTTAGAGCCTTGTTCGTTGCAAATTGTTTAAAAATTAAAAATTCGAGTTGCATAATAGTAAATGTTCTTTTTATTTTTTCCCAACGCAGCTTCAAACGTCCGGTTTGGCGCCCTTGTAGAGTGGCGAGTAAGCACATGTGGAGCACACCCGTAATGAACAACCCCTACAGTTTTAGAGACTCCAAAATAAGATCAAATTCCATATAATGTTGCATTTAAAATTCAAAAGTTCAACCCCTTTTCGTCATCCCAGAAGTAGTGAAAAAAGATTTGGACAGCTGATTTGGTGGTACATTTGTAACTTCGAAATTTTAAAATTTCTATCTTTACTATTATTCGAGATATTAGCCCATATTAAAACTTTTCAAACACGCTCTATAAAAATACATTATACCTAATATAATACCTATTGTTTGACCTATGTATGTATGTATGTAGGTGTGTTTAGTATGACTTAACAATCGCGTCAATCGTAGTATATATTGTTGCCAGAATAATGAAAATAGAACTTTAATCGAGAATATATATTTGTGAATAATTCGTTGACATCACACGAAGATTGACAAGAAAACTAATGGCCCTCTGACGCTCGTGGCTAAAGTGACGTCTCATCGTTATGACCAATTTCCGTGCGATTAGCAAGATGTATTTTGTTTGGCTTCTACCTTTTTAATCTTTTGAATAGGGGAAAGTAGATCAATGATTTATGTTTTAAAACCTTTAATACTTCGGAGTTTGTATCCGTTCTTTATATTATACTGTGTGATGTGTTCCAATAAGATCATGATTTTATTTATGCAGGGTGTTAACAACTATTAATTAATTGTTGTCTGTATTTTTAAATATACCTAGGCTCTATTCTTGACAAAAAACTTATAATTTTAAAATATGTTTATTATAATTTTATGACCCTCATCCTTTATAATTTTTTTTTTGATGTTCCCGAAAACTGTCTACGTTTCTACGAGCAACGGTAAAAAAAATTAGATTTAAGGATAGAGAGTGATCAAGGATTAAGGATTTTTTAGATTTTTACTTCTCTCGTAAAAGGCAATTATTGCAATCGTGAAAAAAATCGCCCTTCGAGATTTTTACAGATCTTCACGTTTCAGAGTCCCTAGACGCTGAAAAATATGTTTCCTCGATCTGTCCGATTGTTACCCGATTGACTTTAAATTTTGGTTAAAAATTAAGCGTCATGTGTGGTGACTTGGTAACATTTTGGTAAAAATCTAATATTGGGCAACAAAATGGCGGCTTAGTGATTTGTTAAAAAAATTATTGCTAAAAACTGATTTTTCCATTTAACTAAAATTTTGCAGAAAAGTCAACTATTACCTAGGAATCAACTGGTAAATTTTGATACGAATTCAAGATGGCGAAACAAAATGGCGGTGTAGTAAAATATTTAAAAAATTTGCCTGAAAAAACTACTTATTAGATTGATTTCAAATTTTGTACAAAAATTAAGTGTGATATGGATTATGCAGATGAACTGGTAAAATTGTTTATGAATTCAAGATGGGCGGAACAAAATGGTGGCCAAGTAAAATGTTTGTACCTAATCGTGAAAAAAAATGACACCAGGTTTTACATATCTTGCGTCTAAGCGTCCTTAGATTCCAAAAAACATGTTTTCTCAATTCTGTCGATTTGTCTATCTGTCAGTTTATTATATATGTATATTTATGTCATAGCTAAAAAACTGCATACCCGATTTATTTCAAATTTTGGTCAAACATTAAGGGTTGTATGGGGATGTCCTTATATATTTTGGTAAAAATCCAATATGGCGGAACAGTATGGTCGAGTGAAATGTTAAAAAAATTATTATTAAAAAGCTAATTATCTAATTAACTTTAAATTTTGTACAAAAATCAAGTGATAGATATGAACTGATATCATTTTTATACCAACCGAAGATGGCAATAACAAAATGGCGGCTTAATAAAATATTTAAAAAATCTATTTAGATTAATTTTAACCTTTGTGTAAGCTTTAAGTGTGAACAAAATGGTGACCAAATAAAGGGTTTAAAAAAACAATCATCTTATTCAATTCACTTTAAATTTTTGCACACAAATTAAATGTTATAATGGGATAAACTAGTACAAATTCAACATGATGGAAAAAATAGCGATCTTAAAAAAATCACTCTAAAAATTACTTATTCAATTTATTTTAAAATATGCCCAAAAATGAAGTGTGGTATAAGTAAAAACTGTTTAGTACGAATACAATATTGTGAAACAAAATTGCGCCCAATAAAAATGTTTATAGAGCGTGTAACAAAAGTAAGGAAACGATGGATCCAATGGTGAGTTCCGCATTGCTGCCAATTTTACCGTTTTTTTGTTATAAAAGGAAAACAAAACTAATGGCACACCCTATATTATATTACTTTTTAAAATCTGTGTAAAATTCTCAATACTTTTTGTTAAGAGCACTTTTTATGAAAGTCAACAGTTTTTGCGAAAATAAGGGTCTATTATCCATAATTTAATGTATAACCTTTTATTAAAATATCTTCACACAAAAGGTTATTTGATATGTTTGACAATGTCAGTTTTGTTAATTTACAAAAATGGATCATTTAACTGAAATCCAAAGAATTAAAATAAATCTCATCATCATCAAATAGCCTGTCTTGTCCACTGCTGAACTCCCTTAATTCCTTTCATCGAGTACGATTTTGTGCGTCTTGCATCCAGTTTGAGCTGATCATTTTAATATCATTCGTCCATCTTGTAGGTGGGCGTCCTTACTTTTTGTAGATCTTTTTGTGGTCGCCACTGTAGAATTTTTTTTGTCCATAGCTCGTCCCCAAGTCTAGCTACATGTCCTGCCCAGGAATTTTTTTCTATCACATCGGTTACTTTTGTCATTTGTCTTATTCTATTATTTGAAATTCGATCTCTAAGGGATATGCCTAGCAATGAGCGTTCCATCTTTCTCTGCGCTATTCTGAGTTTTTCAGCTGTTCTTTTAGTGAGGGTGAGGGTTTCTGCACCATACGTCAAGACTGGAAGCACATATTGGTCATAGACTTTTCTTTTAAGACATATAGGAATGTCCGATTTAAATGTGTTACTCAGTTTTCCAAAGGCCGCCCAGGCAAGTTCTATTCTTCTCTCTAGTTCACACGTCTGGTTCTCTCCCTATCCGTATTTCATGACCAAGATATTTATATGAATAGACCTGTTCTATATCCAAGTGATTGATTTTTATGTTGTTTGAGAGGACGAGGTAAATTTACTATCAGTAAAATGATGCTGTTCGTTCTGGTAGACCTAAAAACGATAGGCGCTTGGAATTTTGTGAAATCATGATAGTACGTTGCAATACCAATCTAAATTTTGTCAATCAAATTATTTTTTCAAACGATGCAACTTTTTTTTGAATGGAAAAGTTGACAGGCATAATTGTCGATATTGGTCCAGCGAAAATCCAGATTGGATACATGAAAATCATACCCAATTTCACCAAAAGATAAATGCTTGGTATGGTATAAAGGCTACAAAAGTAATCGATCCCATTTTTCATGGGAGACATATTAACTGAAGAAAGATATTCGAATCTTTTAAGGACCGAAATTGTCCCAGCTATTCCAGAACTATTTTCGAATAACCGTAAGTTCCTTACTTTACCTGTTGTATTAAGTATTTAAACTGAAATTTTTCAGGTAATGATATACCAAATGATGAAATATGGTTTCAGCAAGATGGTGCTCCATTTTGCTCGGAATGTTCGGGAATATTTAGACAATATTTTTTTTGGAAGAGGGATTGGACATATTTATTTATTTTGTTTTATTGTTAAACGACTTTTTACAAAGTATTAACATTATCAAAACTAAAAATGATTAAGTGATTAATATTTAATATGAAAGTTTTTACAATTAAAAAATTAATTAATACCAAAAACATACTAAAATATAGTTACATATATTTAAAAACAAACAAAATGAACAGATCACAAACATGCTGCACATAACAAAAAGAATCTTATCAGTCATTAGTTAATATTCTTTAAGATCATAAAATGATTTTTGAAAAATATAGTACTTCAGAGCTTTTTTAAACGAATTTATTGAGTTTTGGGATTTGATTTCATTAGGCAATCTGTTAAAAACATAGCTATAAAAGCAATGATGACTTTTTTTATAAGTAGATAGTCGAAAATTTGAAATTGCTACGGCATTAGTCTGCATTGTTTCATAACTAGGGACATTAGCAACACTTAAAAATGTTGTAATATGCTTCTTGATATAAATGGCAGCCTCCATAATCAATATACTCGGCACAGTCAAGATATTTTTCCTTAGGAATGTGGGTTTACATGTTTCAGTTGGATTCAAGGAAAATATTTTCCTAATGATTCTTTTTTGTAGAATAAAAATACGATTAATTTCCGTGGTCTGTCCCCAACATAAAATCATATATTTCAAGTGACTATAGACCAAAGCATAATAAACATTAATCATTTGGTTGTTGAATAATATGTTTTTCCCATGTAAGCTGTCTATCAATATATAAGCCAAAAAATTAGCTTGAGATGTTCTTTCTATCTCTACACCATTCATCCTTAGAACAAAGTTTGGTACAATACGCCGTTTATAAAAAGCTATATATTGAGTTTTACCTTTATTGACTATTAATCTATTATTTGAACACCAAGTCCTAAACATTTCGAGGATCTGATTTGCAAGCCGGATCAAGGATATTAGATTCTGGTTCAGATAAAACAATAGACGTGTCATCGGGAATTATTGTAAAATTATCATCTAATTCCAGAAAATTGGCAAGATCATTAATAAAAAGCAAAAAAAGTAGGGGCGAAATATATATTTATATATAATATATATATATATATATATATATATATATATATATATATATATATATATATATATATATATATATATATATATATATATATATCCCAAATATATTTCAGAGCGTGGGGGGGGGAGATCTTTATTATTACAGCAACATTTTTTATTTTTTAATAGGTTTAATGCTCTTCCACACTAATTTTTGCCATATATATATATATATATATATATATATATATATATATATATATATATATATATATATATATATATATATATATATATATATATATATATATATATATATATATATATATATATGTATATTATATATATATATATATATATATATATATATATATATATATATATATATATATATATATATATATATATATATATATATATATATATATATATATATATATATATATATATATATATATATATATATATATATATATATATATATATATATATATATATATATATATATATATATATATATATATATATATATATATATATATGTATATAGAGTTTATGTTCTCATTAATATTCAGGTCAAAGAGTTGTAAGTTTAAAAGTGAAACAAATTTATTTTTAGTATTCGAAGAATAATAGTCACAAAATTCATTCTCAATTTCAAGTGGAGTCGTAAGGATTGTATTTTTAGTTTATATATTAGAAGGAAGTCTATTCGTTTTAATTCTGCCTAAGTTGGAATTAACTGTCTGCCATAGCTTTTGAGGTATTGGCCGAATTTATTATTTTTTGTTAGAAGAAATGTTTCTTAGTTGTTACTATTTTAAGTTTAAATGATTTTTTGCTGCCTTGTATAGATCATTTAGATCCCTAGAATTGGTATTTTTATTAAGCCAAAAAAGATTTTTTAGTTCTTCACTTTCTTTTAGTATACCTGGATTTATCCATTTGCTTTAACATTGTGATGATGCAGTCACTTTCGATATTGGGCATGTAAGGTCTAAAAAATAAATAATACTATTATGAAAATAGTTCTTCTGTTCACATTCTGAGTGGCGTAAAGGTGAGAAAAGTCATTTGTTGAAACAAACTGCTTTAAATTATATAAATTTGAATTACTGAAAGAGCTTTTATAGATAATAGGTTTGGGAATATTTATTTTAGTTTCTTTTGTGTAGTTATTCCTTATAAAAATTGCCACTCCACTATGAATGTAGTCAGTCCTACAGAAATGGGTTACAAGTTGATAATTGGTTATAGGATATAAAGAGATCTGGTTTGTCTTCATCCAATGTTCCGAAATGCAGTAGTGTTACTAGCGTTTCTGGTAGTAACTTCTTCTCGAAATATATCCCGGGGAAAATGTTCGGTTGTTTCTGTTGTTTAGGCCATATCGACTAGCTGGGCCTCGAAAAAACTAAATCTCTTGACACTATTTCCATCCGGCCAATTAAATAGATTTAGCAGCATTTATTCTATAGTTGGATCAGTATCGATTTTAAAGCTAACATATTCTTCTGACTTGACTGTCTGCTTCTCAATCTTATAATTGTACGAATCCCCAAATTTGTTATTCAGATATTTAAGAAGAGTTTCCAGATGTAACATTTGAGGCCAGTTTACTTACAAAAACAGAAACTTTTGGAATGGTTGGGGCTGCTGATATTATCCCCTCTTTAAGAGGATTACCGGGAATTAATGTTTCATTATTTTTCTGTTGGTTAGAACTTTTCAGTAAAGCAGGTGTTGGCGATTGGTTTTAATCGTTATTTGATGCCAGATCTAATCAGGATTTCGTCGTTTCATTATTTCTGCCTTTAGGACGATTATCTCAGACCCCAGAGCGTCGCATTTGTTATTTAATTAATTGTAAATAGTTTTTAAGCATGAAATTTGAGCAGCAACATCCTGGTCAACAGTTGGTACAATGCCGGAACTGGAACTACTACTCTTGTTTTTAGAAATTTTATTGTTAGTATCTGAAAAGTCTTTTAATAGATATTTATTTTCTCTATTTTTTGAAGCAGATAGGACTTGTTGTCGTTTTTAATATTGTTCAGAACTTTACTTGTTGATTCGGCATACTTTATTATTTTATCTCCCTGTTCACCTTTGTCAATAAAAATCTAGTAAGTTCAACAAATCCTTTCTGAATTTGTTTCAGTAAGGAACTTTTAACCTCTTGCAAAGTGTCCTTGATGTTGATTTCTGGGTGCTTTTGTTGAAGGCATCTCTTGCAGTAATATATGACAGTTTGTGACCTCTTCTTAACCGTGACCCCCTTGTGCTCTGATGCACTTAAATTAGAGCAGTTTATGCATAAAAGCGACTCACATTTGTCACATTTCGCGTGCAAATATGATTCGGTTTCAACGTTTTTACACTTAAAGCACGGTGACATAATAATTTATTAAACTGGTTCAAGATCCAATACCACAACTATACAGTACGTAACAAACCACAACAAAAGAAGGGTTTTTTTAGGATGATTGTTATTTAAAGTTCCATAAATTGTTTGGAGTGTTCCTACCAATTTGCATCAAAATACGATATTTTTTTCACTGTTTAATTAGCAAGACATGTAGGACACTAATGTTTACATGTGTGCGAAATTCCGTAATTTTTAGTAATCGCGAACTACTCGAGATATCGACTTTTCGGCGGAGGGTAACAGTACTTCATGTTTATATATATATATATATATATATATATATATATATATATATATATATATATATATATATATATATATATATATATATATATATATATATATATAAATACAGTGTAGGGACGCCTTAAAAATGTGGTGTATAAAACTAAGCCTTATGACCTCGAGGATTTAAAGGAATGAATAGAAAACGAATTTAGACGAATCGAGGAGGCTAGCATTCTTTTCAACGTATTAAATGTTTTCCCACACTATTTCGCCTTCTCTCAGAAAGTAAATGGACAACATTTTAAACACCTTACTTTTTCATTAATTTATTTTAAGATTTCACGGCTTTGGTCAATTAAGAAATCATGGTTCCTGGATACTAATTCGAATTTGACACGGTCTAATCCCAAGGACCATGATTTCTTCATAAATGTATGGTTTGTTGTATTAGGTATTTCTCTTTTGTAATGTATTGTTTCCGTTGTTTTTTACAACCTACGTTTAAACTTGAGACGTTGTTTTCTGTTCCTAGTGTTTTGGTAGCAAGATGAGGAATTATTGTGCTTTCCGGTCGGCCAGAATGTACAGTATCTTTTACCTTTCCAGGTTCACGATGTATTTTTGTAAATCAACAAAACTGACATTGTCAAACATATCAAGTAACCTTTTGTGTACAGATATTTCAATAAAAAATAATACATTAAATTATGGATATTAAGCCCTTCTTTTCGCAAAAACTGTTGACTTTCATAAAAAGTGCTCTTAATAAAAAGTGTTGAGAATTTTAAGCAGATTTTAAAAAAAGTAATATAATATAGGGTGTTCATATTTTCATTAAATTCAGGTAAGCGTTACCCCAAATATTTCGCCGTTTCCTTACTTTGGTTACACGCTATATGTGTTACTAAATGAATATATGTGGAACTAAATTGAGTCATACTTCACTATTCCTAATAAAAGGAAAGATTCATAACGAGAAAAGTTCTATAATATGTACTTACATTTTTGAAGTCATTAGCAATTTTCGCCTGTTATTTGCATTCCTTTGTATCCATTTTTTTTACTAAATTAGATTGGAATTTATATATTCTATTAAATGGGCACATGTAAAAATTAAAAAATTATACAACTCGATATTGTACTCTCTCAACAGCTCCACCCAAACTTGAAATGTATTTAATGAGAAATTTATCTATATGAGTAGATGTATATATTGCTTGCACGTACAGTTTTATTTGACGTTTATAGTTTTTAAAAGAATTTGTTAATTTTAGGTTCTGCCCATCTGTGTTTTTGTATTTGGCAAGTATAGTTCCCGCAATATGGCTTTTGGAATTAGATAAAGTTGTAAAACGAATGAAAGCCAAAGAAGAATTAGAATGGCCTATGAATTTTACAGCTGATTCTCAACTTAAGGAATTACATAACCTAATTGGAGTACGTACTAAAATTTAAGTAATCTAAAAGTACCTACAGGGTTTTTCCTTACAATTCCGCCTTCTTTTAAAGGCATTATTTGAAGGAATACAAACAGTTTTTAGATTCATTTAATAAGAAGATTTTTATATATCGTTGTTCCGGCAGAACTGCAAAAAGTAGAATTTGTTCCCAAAACTTTTCATAAATAGTTGTAACTCTGGAAACGCCATATTAGTAGGTTAATATGCGTTACTTTAAATAATATATAACCCAATAAATATATCTGTAAAATATGCCCTCAATTTTAAAGTTACGGCATTATTTCCCCAAAAGTGATGGATTAAAAATTGACAATTGTGCAATAATTTTTATTAGTAAGTTTAACAATAATCAGAGTATTAAAAAAATACAATTCTACAAACAACTCTAAAAAAAAATAAACTGACCTCGTTACCATCTAAAGTTGATGTTTCTTAACTTAAACTGACTAAACTATTTTTAGGAACTGATGAACTGATAAAAAATACTTATAGTTACGTAACTACCAAAAATATTCTAAAGTAATAAATAATAATATCACCCATACATTTTTACAAACCATAAGCAATCTAGTGAATGTTCAAAGAAAAAACACTTTTTTTTAAATATACTTCATTTTGTATTGAAAAAGTATAAAACAATCAAATAAATTATTGTGTGCCCTTTTTTCACTTGTATTCGCCGGGATCGGTTTCACGTTTGAGGGTCCAACAGTAGTCCGCTAACATGTTTGGGGTCCATGTTCAACTATACCGCTTCTCTATTTGAGCAATTTTCTGGTGAAATTTTTCACCGTGTTCGTATAAAGCTGAACCTAAATTGTTAGGGAAGAATTCCAAATGAGATTGAAGAAAATGCAGCTTAAGTGACATGTTGTAACCGAACATTTTGTAAGACTGGAAAAGATCTTTACCTAGATTTTCGTATTTCTCCGATTTCTTGTTACCTAGGAAGTTGTTACATATATTTTTGAAGACAGTTCAAGGTGTATTTTCTCCTCTTGAAAGTGTACTTCCAAAATTTTCGTTTTTAAAAAGTTGTTGTGCTTACGGCTTAACGAACATCCTTTCATTAAGTTTTGCCTCACTTATACGCCCGAATTGCCCTCTCAAATAAAGAAAAGCATTTCTTTCTTTATTTAAGACTTTAACAAGGGGTTCATTAAGGACGTTTTCCAGATCGGGCAAAATGTTTTCACGTAACGGCCATTCCTTAACGACATAACGTTGGTTTCTGGCTTTGCTATCCCATTCGCATAAAAAACAACAATATTTGGTATAGCCACACTCCAATCCTGTTAGTAGGGCACGTATATTCAATTTATGATCTTCGTATTTTATGCTTTGAAGTAACATACTAATGTTCTCGTACGTTTCTTTCATATTTACAGCATTACCCACGGGAACACATGGTTTCAATAAACAATACTGCCTTTAGACTTGTCTTCGAAGAGTCAATAAATAGTCGCCATTCGGTAGGTTTATAGGAAAGACCAAGTTCGTTCATTAAACCCGGAATATCATGACAGTAAACTAAGTTATTTGCCACTGAGGAAAATACTGCCAGCATAGACTCTCTTTTCCGAAACCTGGAGATTTTCACCCATTTTTAAAAGATTCCACTGCTGTAAACGAGATCCAAGCCCCTGTGCCCTTTTGTCCCTTATTCTTTAGGAAGAACAAATAAGATTGTTGAGCTCTTTCTGAAATATAAAGGGAATAGTCCCCCTTTAGGGTTACTACATTCATAATGGTCTTCCTCTTGAAAACTTGGACCGGCTTTTGTCGGTAGTTTTTTTTTGTTCTGTAGGCTTAGGAACAAGTATGCTAGATGCATCATGCAGTCCGGGTCTCATGGCTGAGTGAGTATTAGGATATTCAATTTTATGTTTCCTTCTACTAGAAAACGCCACTATTTTTGTTAAGCGAAAGTAGCAATCATCGTGATTATGAGGGTCCCACCAAATCGTTGATATTCCAAACTTCATAGACTTGTAAATACTCCGTAGCCATCATGTTAAGTATCTTGCCAAGTGTTTTGGTAGTCCAAGTTCTGTCTTGATCGCCAACTTTGCACCCAAAATATAACTCTGGGCTTTTCTTACAACTTACAAGTGGGGTCAAAGTCTTTCGTTGAGCTTTTAGTGTCTCACGTTCTTCACATATATAACAGAAACTGTTCGTTTAATAATTAAAGTATGTCAATTTTACAGATTAGGTAAATATCTTAGCAATAAATTAATTCGATGTAGATTTTCAGATCATGCAATATGTTACAAAACTTGTGTATTAAAATGTATTGTCACTGTAATGTGACAATATTTCGCTATAGTTATTTAATTTCTACTTAAGTTTGACTAACATATCACAAATTCCGCAAAATCTAACTGTTCGTTTTAGCATAATAGAGACTTTAAGAATTAAAATTTTAGCGTTTTAGGTCCAGTCAAATATAAAAAAATACCGAATTCTGAACTACAGCTACACCTTGTATACGTTTATATTTACTAATACATACATTAGCTTCTAATCGAGAATATTTTAAGCAGTTGATTTATTTGAACACGTATTCTGCGTAAAATATGGAAAATGCAACATTCAAACGTTGATACCCTATATGTCAAAAACTAGCAGCAGGATTAATCTGTGACCAGAGAGATTTTGATCATGAGGCGGAGGTCTACAACATTTCAAAATTTCAGAAAAATTGACAGAAAGCCATTTCTAATAAGAAATGTGCGAGATCCTAGAATCTCGTTAAGTAAACTAGCTATATGATTACTCAAATATATTTAATATTCTTATTAGTTATTCTTTTTCAACATACAAGTTTCATCTTTTACAAGTAATGCCCCAGTACAGCTGAATATGTTTTGTGTAATCATTTTTCTAGTTTTCTGTATTCAAGTAAAATTTTCTCTTTACAAGTCAGGTTTTCTATTAATTTCTTAGTTTGTAAGATTTCAGATTATTCCCTTCTAGCTACCTTCCCTAGCCCTTCTAATATTTATTGTTACATAATAAAGGTTACTGTGTGTCAAAATTGGAATTACTTTCCTACGTTTCGCCTGAGATTGCAGTTCTGGTATTTATATCCGATGCTCACTGACACATTATGTTGGTGGTTTCCACGCATGATGTAGCATTGTATTGTATTAAAAAAAGATATTTGCATTTAATACAATAATAGTCAACACCTCTAAATTAACAATTTACATCCACTTCACCGGGCGAAAGTGTCCCCTATACTCTTAGAAGTGACATCTAAGATATTTCGAGATTGGCTGGGGAAGCAGTGCTGTGAGACTGGATACTTAATTTAAAAGGTCTTTCGTCTTGATTATATTTGGTTTACCGTTGGAATATTTGATTATCAGATTGGTTTCCCTATTGCTATGCCTGGAGTATCTAAGAAGAAATACTTATTAAAGCTCGAATGTTGCTTTCAATATACTGCCACATGGCACATGTATGTTAAATGACCATCAATTTTATGACATGATTAGTAGCAGTCAGTAAAATTGAAATATAATATGTTTAAGCAAAATGTTTTTATTTTATGTTTGTACTTAATATTTTATTGCATATACTTATTAGATATGACACTTGCTTTTTAAAATAATTGTTTTACGTTAGCACTAAAATTAAGTGTGCTACGTGGTGAGGTGGAAAAACCTGCGTTTTTCTATTCTACGTCTATTCGAAACTAAAATAATAAAAGTTTAAATTTCCAGTTTAAATTAATATTTTATATGGAGCAGTATAATATATTCTCTTTTGATGCACATAATTGGTCATTTGACGTATTTGCCTAATTCATTTTCTCTGCCAATTTGTTTTTCGATCAGTTTGTTTATTCAATTTTTTTTCAGGGAATTGACTTTCGGCAAATTGACGGTATACCTTGAATAACATCTTGAAAAAAATGTTCAAATCATAAACATTCATTTTTGACTTAAAGAAAATATTAATATATTATTCTTTGATTAGAAAACATGCACATTAAAGTGTTTGTTTGTTCGAAAAACATTAAGAGGATTTCGGAGTAAATTTAAATTCTCGATTCTGCTGCCGCACATATATTACATATCTGCAGCAGGTCAATGTGGGTCACGAACAAAAACCGTATTATTTTAGCCATTAGCTCGTATATCATTTCAATTGTTTAGCGAACGAAAAATTTAGCTAATTACAAAGTGTGGCTGTTGATCTCGTTTTTCCTTTAAATTGATATAAAATATATTTAAAGTTTATAACAGAATGTCGGAAAGTCCACAGTGTTTCAATAAATAAAACAAATAAACTTTTTGAAACAGAAAAAAATAAAATGGTAAAAAAATATTGGCTTTCTGATAATTTTAATGAAAAACAGCATACATAGAAAGAATGGAAAAAGCCAAATTATGCGATTTTACAAATAGTTTTTTGGCAAAATTTATATTACTTTTCTTTGCTAATATCCATTATAGCCTTCTGCCACTGTAACGTTTAATGATTGTTCACTTTACACTACTCTCTGCAAATAAAGTGGCAGATAAAAGGTGAAAACAGTGAGCAGCGTAAAGTGTCGGGTTTGGGAGGTTCAAGAATTATGACATCAGCAGTAGCAGGAGAAGACCTTGAATCCCATACGGATTCCGCCAATTACAGCACATATTTACAAAACGGAATCACAAAATACTTTGCTGGCTAATGTTTAATGAATATTTTGTAAACATTGCCATAAAATTGATGCAAACTATCCCGTTGGTTCCCGATGATCCTTTGCAAAAACTCAAGGAGAAACTATATGAACATCACAATTTCAGTTTTCGTCAGGTAACTTTTAAGGAGGTAAGAGATGTGATTGACAATATAAAAAATAAATGTAGCAGTGATATTTACGGACTTTCAACCAGACTACTAAAACAAGTAAAAAATATTATATTGATCCCCTTGGCAAAAATTATTAATTTGTGTTTTGAAGAGAGTAAATTTCCTTCTGTACTAAAAAAAGCTCTAATTTCTCCAATTTTTACAAAAGGAGACAAACATGATGTCTCAAATTATCGTCCTATAGCACTGTTGCCTGTTCTTTCAAAGGTTATTGAAAAATGCATGTCTATTCAAATTACACATTTTTTGGAATCAAATAATATCTTTACCCCCCATCAGTTTGGTTTCAGGCAGGGGAGAGACACCATTCAGGGAATTCTTGATCTTTTGTCTACTATCATGGACTCTTATGAGGGTTCAGAATATAACAGTGTATTATTTTGCGACCTTAGTAAAGCCTTTGAGAGTGTCTCCCATTCTCTGCTTAGTAAAAAACTGCACTATTATGGATTTTGCCCAAAAAGTGTGGCACTGATTGATTCCTACTTAGGAAACCGTCTGCAGGCTGTCAGGGTTGGGGGTGAATGTTCATCTGAGAGGGCTGTGAATGTCGGAGTTCCTCAGGGCTCCGTGTTGGGACCAATATTGTTCTTGATTTTCATCAACGATTTGCCTTTGGGGGAGTCCGATGCTCACTACACCCTCTTTGCTGACGATACCACTTTATCAATCACTGGAGTTAACATTAATGACATCGAACAGAGAATGAGAGCGGCGCAGGCAAAAGCAGAACTTTGGTTTACCCTAAACAGGCTGTTACTTAATAAAGACAAAACGAACAAAATGGTCTTTACATTAAGAGACACTACACAGGTACGAGCAACAGTAACAGATATCCGTTTTTTTGGGTGTACAGCTTGACTCAAAACTCAAGTGGGACATCCACATAGATATTCTATCGGGTAAGCTTAAGAGTACCATATTCTTGCTGAGATGTTTGTCTGGGCGTGTTGGACAGGAGATCCTAAAAATTGTGTACTACGGACTGTTTCATTCAGTCATGTCGTATGCGTTGATTGTGTGGGGACGGGCTGCTGATGCACACAGAGTCTTCCGACTTCAGCGAAAAGCTGTCAGAATTCTGGCAGGACTCAACTTTAGGACTGTCAACAAGCTTTTATCAACTTAGGTATTCTGGCCCTCCCCTGTCAGTTCATTTTGGATTGCTCTACCTACATAAAAGCAAATGAGAACGGACTCCAAAAGCACAGCAATGTTCATGCACATAATACTAGAGGCAGAGAAAATCTAGTTGTTGCCCGGTGTAGATTGGGAAAGTGTCAGAATCGGCCTGAGTACATTGCAGTTAAAATTTACAATAAATTGCCTTCAGCTATTAAAGAGCTGCCACTGCTCTGTTTAAAAAAAAAGGTTAAAAACCTATTGATCCTCAATGCATTTTACAGTGTTGAAGAGTACTTTAACTGTATTTTATAAATGTACTGTTTTATGTATGTAATGTATTGTAATCTAAAGTCTTTTACTAATATTTTACTTCAGCATAATTTTTGTATCTTACTTCTGTTTGTTTGACTTCTGTAAACAATTGTATTGACAGTAATATATTATCTTATCTTATCTTATCTAATACCACGACCGGCAATGAATTACGCTGTTGATTCGTGACTGTGGTTGGGAGAAATAATGTGAACGCATTTTTCTTTTATGTTACACCAACGTCACAACAAGGATACGATGATCCCTGTCTCGAACATGTTCTGCAATGCCGCAGGCGCGATGATCCGTTTCAGTCAAACAACGATCGTGATTTCGCTCTTTTGAGACACATTAGGCCATTTGTTGGTGTAACGTAAAACAAAATCCCATTAACATTATTTCTCTCAACGAAAGTCAGGAATCAACAGTGTAATTCAATGCCGGTCATAGTATTAGTCAGAGGATTAGTCGTTTCTGTGATTCCATTTGGTGCCTTTGCCCTACACAGGGCTTGCTAGCCTATGACCGCCTCATGAGCTCAAAAAAGAGCGAAATCGCGATCGTCGTTTGAATGATGTAAATAAGTGAATCTATATTAAAACAAGGATTTTTATTTAATAAAACTCATGCTGCTAGGTGGATCTGTCCCATCAAATCCATAAAATCACATGCTAAGCTAACCTCAAGTGACCGAAAATCAGTATTGTTCAAAATAAATAGTTCACTTGTTACACATCTTTACTCTCTCTCTCTGTGGCAGCCTGTATGTTATACATGATAAACAGGCTGAGTCATAACACTTTAACCGTTAGAAAGTTAAAAACTTAAAAAACTAAAATATTTTATTTCCAAATACATTGGAGAAATATACCAATGAAACATTTTATGCTACTAGCCAGATTGTACAAATGTTAACAAACTGTATTATTTATAGTCTAAAGTAAAAATTAAGCCATGGAACATTTGCATTTATTAATGCGTCGTAATTTTCCTATCGTAAAATGTACTCATGATAAACTGCATTCATTTCAGGTTGGGATCAAATTACCAGATATTCCTCTCAGTACCGAAACATGGATTACTTTAATTGAGCAATTTTTAATGCTCATCCTCATTATTGGTAGGTGGATGTTGCCAAAAGGTGATCTCACTAGGGATCAGTTGAGCCAACTGTTGTTAGTTTACATAGGTATGCATTTGTTTGAACATTTTATCATGCAGAAAATTACATTTCTTTTTAACAGTCATATTAAACAAAGTTCATAAAATGCTATTTGTATATTTGAATATATATATGCAGTCAACTAGAGCCAAAATGAATACAGAAAACAATACCAGTCACCAACAGTATCAAGTCCGGCGAAGTTGTACTTGTCTTTCAACTAGTTGACTGTACTTATGAACACCTTAAGTCAGTATATATATATATATATATATATATATATATATATATATATATATATATATATATATATATGTGGGTGTGTGTGAGTGTGTGCTGATTCTTAGTTCTTCACGGATGGAAAAATACTTCCTTCTCGCGTCCGAATAGAGACGAAGTCTTCGGTAATATTTAAAACAAGAAAACTAT
The DNA here is from genome assembly GCA_030620095.1 of Kuschelorhynchus macadamiae. Lineage (NCBI taxonomy): Eukaryota > Metazoa > Arthropoda > Insecta > Coleoptera > Curculionidae > Kuschelorhynchus > Kuschelorhynchus macadamiae. Next base: position 67,672 of record JAUTXW010000550.1, on the reverse strand, counting down.
TCTTATTTATATTGTATGTTCGGTGACTTATTTTTGTATTACGAATTTTAAGACGTTTTCTCATGTTTTTTATTAATATCCTACTACATTTGTCCATAGGCGCTAGAATGTAGTACAATAAGACGAAACTGCCGAATACACGAAAAATTGAAAATAACACTACTTAAAACATCTAATAAAAAAACTACATGAGTAAAACATCTGACAGTATTGACTTTATCTTCAGAATCCATTATCCTCTCCATGTTTTATCAAAAAAGGGAATTTTAAAAACTAAGATATATTGATTTATATTTCCTTACTAATGATATACTTAATTCGATTGATTTATAAATTGAATTATAAATAATGATTTCCTATAACGAATTAAAAGAACAACCGAAACTTAGTAATATACTTGTATTATTTTTTTATCTTTAATGAAAGTAAAACTAGTGTGAAATAACTTGGGTTATAGCCAAATTAAACCAAATTTGCTTTACAGTTAAATCCAATTTTGTAGTATCTATTTGGACGATATGTGCATTTTTACGTAACGAAAAAGCGACACTGCCAAAAATGCGTGAGTTTTGTTGCTATTTATGTGCATACCGGAAGCAATACAGTCGTTAAGCAAAACTGTGTAAACGAATAAAACTATTTTTGTTTATATTTGAAGGTATGACTAATAGAAAAAAAAATAAATCTAGTTGAATCATATCCTAAAACTGAATTACTTTTTTCGTCACTGATGTAATAATTTATGTATATTTACACAAAACAGGCGATATTCTAGGTCAGTTGAATGTATATAAATATCAGTAAAAGCTGTTTTTACGTCATTTCAGTAAACTCAGTAAATGTTTTTTTCCAAGCAACCTATTTTATTCGTGTACTGCTAGTTGAACCATTTGAGCTCCAAAATCGATCGGAGCAAAGTTACATATCCTAAAGCAGGCCCTTTCTGAAGTAGTGGCGGAAATATTTCATCCGGTCCTGCTGCCTTATATGGTTTAAACTCATTTAGGGCCAACTTCACGCTGCCCTCAGTGATGACTTTCTCAGCCGTCCTCCAATCGGCTTGGAATCCGTCCGCCGCCTCTAAAGGATCGTGTGCCGTGTGGCTGTTGGGGATGTGGAGATCAAGCATATGTCTTACGGACTCCTACCTCGAGTTAGTCCACGTCCCATCCTGCCTACGCAGAGACCCAATTGATCTTGTCCTAGGGGGATAAAATATCATCTTAAAAAAAACAAAAATATTTCATTTTTTCATAGCGCTAAGCTTCAAATTATTTCAGAGGCATTTACCTTGCTTATAAAACAGTGAAACACATCAAATTTCTTTTATTTTTTGTATATATTTTTTCTGCTATACATTAGGCATTTTAACAAAGAGTGAAACGAGTCACCTTTCCTGTATTGTTTTTAATATAAATAATTCTTTCCGTTATACAGGGTAGATTTAAAGATATGAAGCAGCCTCCGAAAAAAAGAAAATATGTTTTTGTTTTGAAGCGTTTAGCTAAAAAAAAACGGTTTACCATGTCAAATTTCTTTTATCTCTTTGGATATGAAACATCTTTGCCGCTACACAGAGTGAGTAGCTCTAGGGGTTATAAATATTTTTTTGTTGTTTCCAGAACGCTTAGCTTTTTAAAAAAATGGAAAAATAATTCTCTTTTTTTTACATACAAAAGCATTTTTCTTCGATAATCAAAGTGGTGAAACAGCTTCCTAAAAACAAAATTAAAATTTTAAGTTTATCTTAAGGGTGGAAAACTCTTAATATTTAAAAAATGAGTTTTTGGTAAACCTTCAAGTTTAATGAAATTTTAGTATGGAATAGTCTCAGTCTTTTGATTAAAGTATTTGTGGGCATAACTCAATTCTGTGACTCGTTTTAGAGATACGTGGTGTTAAATTTTCCTCAAATCCCATATAAAACACATGGAGAAAACAACATGACACCAAATCACTTGTTTCAACATATTTAGCGAATAATACTTCGTAAAATAAAAAAAAAGTTTTATATGAACATAGGTCCGAAAATAAATAGGGTGTTATACATTGTAAACTGTATTTGTCGTATATCTAGAAAACAAGGCTGTTTTATAGATATACCATGTATATCTAGTATATATGCTTATTTTTCTCATGTATGTATTTTACACATTTAGGATTTGGGTAAACTTTAAAACCCTCTATCTTTGAAACTCATCATAGAGGTCAATCAGGAGGTCGAGATCTATAACATACTAAAATTTCATAAAATTTTGGGCTCGGTTCATTACGAATTTTAAAAAGTTTTTTCATGTTTTTCATTAATATCCTACTACAGTTGTCCATAGACGCTGGCATGTAGCACAATAAGACGAAACTGCCGAATACACGAAACATTGAAAAGAACATTATTTAAAAAATCTAATAAAAAAACTACCTGGTAAAATATCTCACAGTATTGACTTACTCTTCAAAATTCATTATCCTATCCATGTTTTATCAAAAGTAGGAATTTTAAAAACTAAGATGGGATAATGTATTGAGTTATATTTCCTTACTAATGACGTACTTAATTCGATTGATTTATTTGAACAGCTGGAATTATTTTTTTTTCTAAATAATGATTTCCTATAACATATTAAAAGAAGACATTGGAATTAAAATTGTATACATGTCAACCAAGGAAGCAGCTTATTTGTCTTTTAAAATAGCAATACTGGGTGTCCCATCAAAAGGTATCACATTATATTGATGAATAGCTCAAAAACTAAGAAAGGTTCAAAACGCGGTTTGGACAGAATTACTAAGAAATTGTTGCCAAATCCCAAAATTCATTACGGTATATTTTTCAAATAAGTATTTATGTTAATTAATATTACTCGATTATTTTAAATATAACAATCTGTAAAATATACAACAGAAGAATGCCAGACCTTTCTATATTTCAAAAATGTATACATTGTTTTAATTTATTATTGGTTTAATTAATTTATTATCAATTCGAATTAACTAAACTAAATATCATAAACTAATTAAACTTAAAAGCGCAAATTATTAAATCATTTGTTGGAAGTGCCCGCCATTAACATTTATGCACTTATTTAAAATTACATTCAGAAGATGAAATGTGTTTCGCAGAATATATCACGTTTCGTATGTTATTCATCAGCACCTGCATTGTGTGTGGGATCGGATTATAACATCACTCCTTCACATAACTCCAAACAGAGACACACATATCAGGAGAATAAGGTGGCCATTCTATTGAACCTGTTCTTCCTATCCACCGGCCAGGAAATTTTCTGTTGTCAGATTCTCGAGTAACCATCGAATAATGCGCTGGAGCGCGATCTCCAGTCTCGCCCTAATCAATTTGTGGGTAAAAAAAGCTTTCTAATATATCTGTGTAATTATCTCCTCGTACGTTTTCCATGAAGAAGAACCATACATGTTTGTCGAAGAAATGTCACACCACACAGCACTTTTGGTGAATCTCGTTTAAGTTTATTAAAAGCGCTTGGATTCTCACTTCCTCAAATACGACAGTTATGCTTATTTACTCGCCCAGTTATGGAAAATAGCTTCATCTTCATAAGTTTCGTTCTAGGGTTTCTTAGTTTTTGAGTTATTCAGCACTGTAATGTGATACCATTGGATGGGACACTCAGTATTTTCCAAAAAATCTGCATTTTTGATCATAGGGTAATGATGGATAAAATTTCAAAAACGCACAGAGAAAAATCGATCAAGAAATGGAAAACGCCAAAATTCTATTTACCACACAGTGCAATATGCAAAAATACAAAATAAACCAAAACAGATTACTGATTATTGTTTTCCAGACATTTCAAATAACATTGTGTAATTCTTCTGGGAGTAGTTCAAACAGCGACATTTTTTCGCCAATCCTGCTTCATATTAAGAAAATATTTGTTTATTAAAATTAATAATATCTAGTTAACTCATTTTCAATTTTAAGTATTAAATTTGGGAAAATTTAAATTAATTGTAAACAAATTTGTATAGTGTGACAAATGTCATCCTAGTAATGGCAACCTGGGCGGATCCCATTACTCATCCCCTTGCTACGCTACTGCCCCTACGTAATAATATTATATGAGGGCTGTTATACCGGGAAGTTGCTAAACCTACGATTAAGAAATAATTTTATTCAAAATCGGCATTCTCTGAACGTATGTTATTAATTATAGATTATGCGATCAATAATTTTAGTATGTATGAAAGAATAACAAAGTTTGAAAATAGCAAATATGATTTATTTTCGTACAATTTCTGCTAATTATAACTAACGGATCCTTCAAAATTGATTTTTGGACGCAATAAATACATCGTCAGGTTTTTAATATATCTTTAATTATATCTTTGATGTATTTCAGGAACCGCAGCGGATATTATCGAGTTTTTTGATTCCTTTAAAGATGATAAGATTGCTGCCGAACCAGTATTAGTACTTTTGACGTTAGCCATTTGGTATGAATGTAATTTTTATTGCATGCTTTAGAACACTTATTCAAAGGGGCACGAAAAATATCTCAAGAATGAATATCATCTACATATAAATACTTTATTATACATTCTGAACAAACAATCATAATTGTTTATAATTATTATATAATTAATTTTAATAAATTATCGCATTTATGAAAATTTAAATAAACTTGCTGTTTGTCACAAAATACCCGGGCATATTTCGGATAAATTCTGTTTTATCCAAGTCTTATTACGTTTCTTGTCCCCCTCTCTTCGTCCCTCTTTCTGTATTTCTCTTTTGCTGTAGATTCAAAAAAGTTACAACTATTTTTTTGAAATCTAAAATATACATTCCTAATTTTTAGGGCTGCTTTTAAAGTTTTATAAATAGATAGACAATAATTAGCAAACGCCGAACAACCCCATACCATATATATATATATATATATATATATATATATATATATATATATATATATATATATATATATATATATATATATATATATATATTATATATATAATATATATATATATATATATATATATATATATAGATACTAAAAAAATCGATAAAAATGCGCTCTCACACATCTTTATCAAAAGTTCTTGGCCGGAAAAGATATATATATAATAGCAGAAATATATAATTTCTGCAGGTGCAAAACGGCCTAAAAGAAGAATTGCTTTCGATTATGTCACAGGGTACCCTCCTGCGATCATGATTTCTGGGCCTCTATCCTCATCAGGCAGGCTTGTACCCAGGGAGATCTGAAATAACAGATTGCTCGATATAACAAAATCGAAAACGAAACGTCTATCATACTGAAACAGTACTAACAAGTTAAATGTAACATTTAGCACCACCTATCGGAGCTCCGGTGATTTCCGGCTGCAAACCCGTAGGTAATTTAAAAAGCATGCACTAGCACCATCATGCGGAGAGTAGATACTAAAAATCGATAAAAATGCTCTCTCACACATCTTTATCTGCTAAATGTTACATTTAACTTGTTAGTACTGTTTCAGTATGATAGACATTTCGTTTTCGATTTTGTCATATCGAGCAATCTGTTATTTCAGATCTCCCTGGGTACAAGCCTACCTGATGAGGGTAGAGGCCCAGAAATCATGATCGCAGGAGGGTACCCTGTGACATAATCGAAAGCAATTCTTCTTTTAGGCTGTTTTGCACCTGCAGAAATTATATATTTCTGCTATTATACATATATATATATATATATATATATATATATATATATATATATATATATATATATATATATATATATATATATATATATATATATATATATATATATATATATATATATATATATATATATATATATATATATATATATATATATATATTCTTTCTTGCCTCCGAATAATACAGCCTTGGAAAATTCCGCCCTTCTTCTATGAGGCCACTCTGGACTCTGAGTAACATTAATAATGTGTTAAACGTGTGAGCTTTAAAAGGCCATTCAAAATCAGCTATTTTATAATACGATTGTACAGGCCAAAGGTTCACGTCACCTCTACCTCCAAAAGGAATGGTGCGCCGTCCATTATTTAGGTATCAGAAGATAGAACGAAGCTTTCCCTTTCTAACGCCATCTTAAAACCCAGGACTGAGTGACGGACTGACTTTCCAGACTTCTCCAAAAGAAAGCGTGTTAGTAGACGATACTTGAACCACGTGCCCCACTCACATGTTATTCGCATCTTCTACAATTCACTCGGAAATCAAGGGGGCACTATCCCTCTTTGATACCTAGTGAATTAGGAAGATATATAGGGATGATCTGAAACCTCATAGATGGATAAAACTTACATTGTCAGAATATGATATAATAATAATGATCTAATTAACCCCCGAAGTCAGGACAGGGGGCTTGAGGCAATTATATTTATCATTATTTGGTCTATCGGTTTAAGACGGCGCGATATGTTAGGAGGCCCTGGAGAAAACAATTTAGATAAAACTACAACTCTTGTCCATGCCTCGCCTTGCGCCGGCCCTGTTATCACCAGACTTATATAATTCGCCGGACCGAAATCGCGCCGTTTTGAATTAAAAACTTACTCAACTCCATGAAAGTCTAAACTGGATAGACTACGAACATAGGGTTGAACCCGAAGATATCAATTGTCGGAATTAACGAATTAACAAATAATTAAAGTCCAAAGCGTACGCCCGCTAAGAATAATTTGTGTAATAACCCGTTAAACATTATTGTGCTTATGTAGGACTCGTATAGGGATCCCGCCAATGTGAAAAATATCCCCAGAGCCGCGAGGAAATCAAATGAGCCACCCGGAGCAAGCTAAAAAGATAACACGAGATATGATTCGAACCATGCTCCTTATTGCCGACACCCCCAACCATTCCGTAACCGAAATACCTTGACCTTGACCTCCACAAAACCAAAATTTACCCATTGCGTCTGGACTTACCACGAGATACAGGAATAATCCATTTCCAACTCTTGTACTTAAACATGGTTAACCTTATTCTCGGGTATATGAATATCTATTCAATAGAATGATTTAACACGTTAATCAATTTGCTTAATCTAAAATTAAATAGCGAATGACATGAAGACTAAAGGCTTCGCATCAATCGCATGAATTTTCATTAAATTTTTTAAGAGTTTAGTAATACCTTGAATAATTTTATATATATAGTTAATATATTGTACATTTTAGGTCTTGGAGTTTAATGCAATTTACCGTCGTATTAACAGCTACAAAATCACGCAAATCAAGACTAACTTCAACTAGATCATCTATTAAAAAGTGAGTATAATATTTAAATCTAAGTATCTTTCTACATTTCTTTTTTTATATATATTTACAACTTTAAACTGCCAGTTGAGACTAATTTCCAGTTTAAAGTGTGAATTAAGGCTAATTCCCAATTGAAAGTGGGAATTAGGAGTAATTTCCAGTTACAACTCTTAATTAAGGCTAATTCCCAGTTTAAACTGATAATTATGACTAATTCTCACTTTAAAGTGTAAATTAGGCTTAACTTTTAGTTTAAACTGCCAATTAAGGGTAATTCCCAGTTTAAAATGTACAGGGTATCCGAATTTCGATGGTTTTGCGGTGTATCTCCCTTATTACTGAAGATAGAGAGATGCGGTTTCCGCAACACTGTGCTACTTTTTTGTGAAACCAAAGAAGCCACACAAATTTTTTCTAGCCCTCTTCGTTTTTGAGATACAGGGTGAAATTGAAAATTTTGCGTTTTTAGGTACCCCTAGTATCCGATGGCCTGGCAACTTTGATAGCGTTTTTTGCGTAGAATCCAGTGGCGTAGTCAGTTTTTGGTTAGCTACTATCGTTTTCGAGGTATAGACTAAAGTTGGGTTTTTTTTATGGGATACCCTGTATATTTTTTAATATTTGGTTTCCGCTCATTTTTAGCTTCTCAAAAATATATAACACTTGATATTTATTTCAATCCGGTATCGACAATTAAGTCAATTTAAAGAAATTTTAATCTGTTTTTCTAGTAGGCCATGAAAATTGTGTGTTAGTTTTCTAAATCTGAATTATCATAGAGCACCCCCCGATATGGCCAAAATTAGCTTATGGATGGTGATGATTGGTCTTTGTTTTCTTGTATGAAAATGAATTGTTGCTTTCATCGATATTAAAAATAGAATTACATGTGTAAAATATGGCAAGTGCGAGACTATTTATGGTACCCAGGCTTGAGCATTTCGAAGGTTAACGACATAATGGCCCAGATGAATAAAACGTAGCAAATGCTTTTACTATAATGCTAACTCTTTCTGATTTTGTGTTGTACTTAAATCTTTCTCAAAAAACTTTAGCAAAAGCACTTGCTACAACTTTATTCACATGGCCCATTATTTACTTTGCTGCTTCCCGACCATTTCGCAGATATCAAATCAATTCAGTTGGTGGCGGAAAATCACTGTCGTAATATGTAACTTTTGAATTATATATATATATATATATATATATATATATATATATATATATATATATATATATATATATATATATATATATATATATATATATATATATATATATATATATATATATATATATATATATATATATATATATTATGGAAAAACTATAATTAGAAAAAACCTGAAAATTGGCACTATACCATTATGAATGGGGGCCATTCAGCTAAAATATTTTAAAGCTGGCGGCACTTCCGGTTATACCGGAAGTAGATGGCAACTTGCTTATTTTAAATTATTATTAAAAATTTAGGTTACTTTGTATAAGGACTATAAGGTTGTCTACCCCAAATATTTTTAGTTTCCGAAACTATTGCCAATTAAACATATTTCTATTGTAATTAATATGCTATTAGTCTACGTCTTATACTTTCTGTTAATGTCAGTTGGCCATGACAGCGTTAAAACAAAACAAATGCTAGAATAATATCACTGTTATTTACTGTTTAAAAATTATACACACGAGGATTATTTAAATGTGTTTATTATTTATGGAGAATGTTGCAAAGTGATATCAAGAACATGCGTTACATTTGCTATTAGATATCCGCAAAAACAGAAACCATCTCCTCACACCGTTACAAAAATCATAAATAATTTTAAGAACTTTGTACTTACCGGTTAAAACTAAAAAGCTGAGAAATAAACCTATTGTTAATAATGAATATATTGAAATCTCTATTTTGGGATATATTTCCGCATATCCAACAATGTCGGTAAGACAAAGTGCCTTATAGTCAAGATTACCCAAATCACAATGCACATGATATTACGCAAACACAAATTTCATCCAACTGCATTTTCCACTGTTCATCACCTAAAAGAAACTGAATTTCCAAGAAGAGTAGCATTCTGTGAATTTATCTTAACACGGACGCAAGGAAACAATTTCTTCATAATACTCATTATTGGAGTGATTTAAATTAACATGTATTTAGAGAGCGAAATTATCAAGAATCCTGGCAGTTCAATGTTGATCTGTTTTTAATGACCGATGGATAGCCTACAATGGTTCTTTTATTTGGCCACCCCGATCCCCTAATCTATACTCGATTTTTTTTATTTGGGGTATAATAAAAAATGTGATAACAATGGAAGACTGCATGCAGTGAGTCAGGGACGTGTTCCGAAATTCAAATTCAGAATCTTATTGCAGCAACCAATGAATAAATAAGTCAGTTTCAACATAAATTAAAAAAATATTTTCTTTTTAAATTTAATGTTCTTTAATTTTATTTTTTTATACTAAGTTGTTGTAATTTGTAATTGTATACGATTTTTTAAAACAGTGTGAGGTGATGGTTTCTGTTTTTGAGGATATTAAATACCAAATGTATCGCATGTTCTTGATATCACGTTGCCACATTCTACATAAATAATAAACACCTTTAAATAACCGTCGTGGATATGATTTAAGCGTCCCGGCATGATTATTGATAAGTTTCAAATGGTAATTACTCTAGTACTTATTTTGTTCTAACGCGTTCGTAACCACCTCACATTAACTGAACGTATAAGGCGTAGGGTAATAACATATTATTTGCAATAGTAAAATGTTTAATTGGCAATAATTTCGGATATTAAAAATATTCGGGATTGACAACCTTATGCGAAGTTACCTTAATTTTTAATGGTAAATAAGATTATTAAAATGGGTGGTTTCCATTTAAAAAAAAAATATTATTGATAGTTTGTTTTTCAGTTTAACAGGATGGAACACCCTGTACTAATAATTATCAAAATCGCACACAAAATCTGCTAAATAAGTTTTTGTCTACAAAGAAAGTTACTCAAATTATGAAACAATAAAAACTTCCTTATAGGAAAAATTGTCATACATTTTTCGGCATGCAAACGTCATCTTTAACATTAAATGTCAAAAATGTCAAAAACGGGATATTATAGATGAAATATGTTTAGAATGTTTTTATATAATCCAAAAATAAAATAATATACAACATGTTCCATTTAAATTAAGCAGGTTGACGTCTACTTCAGGTATAACATTTTGAAAATATTTTAGCTGGATCGGCTCTTTCGACAATAAATGCCAAATTTTCAGATTTTTGCCAATTATAGTTTTTCCATAATCAATCGATGCAGTTCCCGGTGGGACCTAGGTTAGTTTTTGAGAAAATTAATGGTAAATATGTAAAAATAACGTATTTTTTACATATTCACCATTAATTTTCCTAAAAACTAAGTCTATTATCAAAAAATTTCCAAAAGCTTTTTGACTTGTATTTGCAGCTTTTTTAATTTAGTTGGCATTTCAAATTTTTTTTGTTTACAAACTTCTGTTTTTCCATTTATTTTGGACCCTGTTTATAAAATGACATTCTTTTTTAAATTTAATAATCCGGATAAATGCAGTATTGACCTGAATGAATAGTATTAAAATATTTCGATAAAATTATGGGTTTAGTTCGTGAAAAATTAAGACGAGACTTAATCTTTCTTTCATAATAATACATTTTTTCAGGAATATTCCTGAAATATGAATGAAAATGCCGAGCGGCGTCTTTTTATTACTATGTAAAAATGTATTTATTGTCTTCGAAATGAATGAAATTGTTTGGCCTCCGCGTTTCGCGGTCAGCCGAGTATTCTCCGGAACGAAAACAGGAAAGTTTGATTGGGTTTACGTCAGAACGCTTACAATTTTCGGAAATATCAAAAAAGTAGAAAATCTTTCTCGATGGCAAACTTTTTATAAGTATATTTCCTGATTTGTCTTAAAGTATTAGATATATATATATATATATATATATATATATATATATATATATATATATATATATATATATATATATATATATATATATATATATATATATATATATATATATATATATATATATATATATATATATATATATATATATATATATATATATATATATATATATATATATATATATATATATATATATATATATATATATATATATATATATATATATATATATATATATATATATATATATATATATATATATATATATATATATATATATATATATATATATATATATAAAATCGCATAAACGACTAAATAGAATAAACAAAAAAAACAAATTGTAGCTAAAAGCACCCTTCTGTAGATATTTTGAAACGTGGTTAAATAGCAGAGCTTTATAAAAATCATAGGACATTCAAGATTTTACCAAACAACAGAGCAAAAATTCTTCTGAACCCGGTATATTTCAAAGGAAGTTGGAGATTCTGCATATAGCCAAAATGTTTTAAAAATTATGCCCCTTTTAAATCTACTAAACCGTTAATCACAAAAAAGTCCAAGTTTTTTTACAACAAATTACGTTAAGTTGACAGATTCGTATATAAGTTATTGGACAAAAGTAATGATTACGATGTAGTTTTTTAGATCCTCTAAAAAACACAAATTTTGTGTTTTGCAACAACTAGGTCCGCTAGGTGGCGAAAAACGGGCTTTGAGGTCCGTTAAACGATCAAAATGGCCGCCGTTGTCAAGCGACCGGATTTAAAACCAAATTCAGAGCTGTCAAACAAAGAGTGTTCCACAAGATATTTAATGGTGTTATCTTTGAAATAATAAAACTACTGAGAAAAACTCCAGTACAAAGGCTTCTATATCAATCAAAATATCCATGGTTTCCATCAACATCCGGCTATTTAAATTATAGTAATTTGTAGCATTAGAGCGCTTGAGATTTGTAATTTATATCAAAAACTACAAATTCTGTTGTAGTGAAAAAAATCGATAAATCAGCGTTTATCCGGAAATTTCCTCGTAAAGGATTCTACTACACACTGGAGGCGATGAAGCTGAATGCCTTCAGAAACCCCAACCATGCGAGACCAGCAATTATCCGCAGATCTCTCCAGGTAAGACACAATTAACCCCATCCAATAGTCATTGACAGCCTGCGGCAAGACGATAATAATCTCCCCGTCTAAGAGCAACCAAGTCAAGGGCATGTAGAAATAAGGGCAATGTTCCAGGAACTTGTGTCAGAAATACATCGGGGTGACAATGAATGCACGACCAGCACTATCAAGGTCAAGCCAGTGTCTCAAAAAATAGTGGCAGCTATCAACGCTGCACTGGCAGAAACATTTAAAGCATCCGAAGATCTGGAAACCCTCTGTTACAAAATCTACTTTGCAGCATCAGTGGTTACAACCATACACAGCCCACCATCAAGCACACCGAAAACGATACGCTCAAATAAGCCTCCATGGGAGAGAAGGCTCGAAGCCAAGATAACAAATTTCTGAAAGGAAATTGGAATCATGGAGAACTACTTGAAAGGTGTAGATCATAGCCGAACGGTGGCAACACTATACGCAAAGAAGGCCAACATAAGACCCAATGAGCCAAACTTCACAAACAAACTAAAAACGCACACCGAACATCTAAAACAAAAAACTGCGGCATTGGGGATAAGACTCAGGAGGTACCACAAAAACCACTGAGAGACAAGCAAAACCAGCTGTTCATAAATAATCAAAACTGTTCTATAGAAGCCTTGAAACAGACAAGATAGACCAGAGCAACGATTATCCGAAGCCGAAGAAACCGTGCAACACCTTGCTGGAGAATGCACATTGCTAGCCCCACCAGGTATCTGGAGAGGCGCAAGAGCATGGGAAATTTCGTCCATTAATTACTTGGTTTCAACTGGTGAGTTATACAGGATTTCACGGCATACCACAAATACACTCCACAACCCGTGATCGAGAATAATGAAGCAAAAATCTATTGGGACATCCCTATTACAGGGTAATGAAGCACACTCGACCGGATGTGGTGATGTGGAATAAGACCGACAAAACGGCAGTACTTATTGCTTTTGCTGTGCCACCAGACTACAACATGGCGCAAACCTACGCCGCAAAAGTCAATAACTTTGACTTGAGAAATTAAGGACATGTGGAACCTCAACAGAATTAAGATCATGCCGGTGATAATCAGCACTAATGGGCTTGTACATGTCAACATGATCAGACACCTGAGGTAGCTCGACTTGCCTGAAAATGTCATTCTATGGATGACGAAAGCCAACATAAAACCCAATGAGCCAAACTTCACAAACAAACTAAAAACGCTCACCGAACATCTGAAACAAAAAAATACGGCATGGGGGATAAGACTCAGGAGATACCACAAAAGAACACTGAGATACAAGCAAAACCAGCTATTCATAATAAAGACTGTTCTATAGGAGCCTTGAAACAGATAACACAGACCAGAGCAACGATTATCCATCCAAAACTGACCTAACTGACTTTTGGTCGCGAATATGGTCTACGGAAGTGCGGCAAAAATCAATTAGATAATCTGAGAACATGTTGGCGAGGTAAAGCTCTGCATGGAAGATTCCACGCCAGCATGAACCAACCAGACGTAGACATAACTAAATCGAATACTTACCCTACTGCTGCTCTATTCTCTGAAACTAAAGGAGCTCCGCTGGCTATCCAAGATCAAGTAGTCCCAACCAGAAAGTACACCTACCATTTCATGAAGCAACATGTGGGTAGCACGAAATGCAGAATATGCGATATAGCCGAAGAAACCGTGCAACACCGGTATCCGGAGAGGCAATATAGCATGGGAAAGGTCGTCCATCACTTACTTGGTCTCAACCGGGGAATTCACGGCATACCACAAATACACTACACAACCCGTGATCGAAAATAATGAAGCAGAAATCTACTGGGACATCCCTATAACTACAGACAGTACAATGGTAGCACAATCTACCGGATGTGGTGATGAGAAATAAGACCGACAAAATGACAGTACTTATTGATTTTGCTGTGCCACTAGACTACAACATGGCGCAAACCGATGCCACAAAAGTCAATAACTATATAGCTTTGGTTGTGTCACTTTTCTTGATAATGGGAAAATTTCATTACGAGAAGAGTTCTGTTAAAAGGGCTGTATGATGTACCCAAATATCCAGAACTTACCTTATAATAAAACTCTCGTATTATTACAATTTATACAAAATCTATAGGTTTACTGTTAAATAAATATTTGTATATATAAACTGTATTATCTGCTTGTGGCGGAATTCGTTATGAGAGATGTTCCGGGTAAAGATCCATTTTTTTATTTATTTTTCATATTCATTTTGCACATACTTTCTTACGTTTTTGCAAAATTTTTATAATGGGTTTATTTAGCTGAAAGTCACCGTTCTCTTGAATAGTTTTTATGATAATGCATCTGTTTTATCTACATATCAAACATTAATACATAAATACATACAAACATTTATTTACTTGTCATACCTACTTAAATATGCTTCGATACTCCAGTACACTTTTTTTTTTGTTTGTTAATTTATTTTTATTTTAATATTTTTTATTTTTGCAAATTTATTTACCTAATCTATAAATCAATTATGACATTTATTATTTGACTCCATAGGAAGAAGGTCTCTTTTATTCTAGGAAATGGAATTTTTTTCATCATAATGGTTTCTCACTAAAAGTTTATCTCTGTTACACTTGTCTTTTGTGCTAAATTTGAGGAAAATCCGATTAGTAGTTTCTTAGTAATAATTTTTTAAATATTTTATTAAGTCGCCATTTTGTTCCGCCATATTGGATTTTTACCTCATCCCCATACGACCAATGAGTCAATCGGATAAGTAGTTTTTAACTATGCCGCAAACAGAAAAGCAAACTGAGAGACAGGCAAACCGACCTAATTGAAAAAACATGTTTTTCGGCATCTAGGGACCCTTAACGGGAAAGTAAAAAACTATGTGACATGACCGATTGTTTCTTTAAGAAATCCGAAGTTTTATGGGGAACGGAAGGTAATGTTTTAATTATATTTTCTACAATAGAACTAAAATAGTTATTAAAGCCTTCAACGGAAATGTTATTATTATGGAGAGGCAACTCTTTTGTTTATTTCTCTCAAAACTACTTCCTTCCAACAATCTCTTGATTTGATCATTTTATTGGTTTTTGTAAGTCTTCCGTAAGTTTTCATCAAAAATCTACCAATAAATGAAAAAAATCCGTCATTTGTTCTTCGAACCCTATTTTTTGAAGACCTAGCAAGAAACGTTAAATAAGGGATTCGAACGCCAATTGATCCTCTTATAAATTTTAGACTGATTAGACCTCTTAGCGAGATACCCCTCCGAAAAATCTCGTAGACGTAACATAGTCCGTTCGATAGGTTTCAAAATTGAACTTTTTTTCACATAGTTCTTAGTTTATCGTATTACAGTGCTGTACTCGGAACCTACCCGTCGAACATTTTGTATCCCGGGTATCAACAACGTAGTAAAATTTACCCCTATCTGCAACCTTTCAAAACGGCTACTGTGCAAATGTCAAAAAAAACACGTTTTCGAGCTAAATTTCTCCGATCTTAACGATATTATAACAGCCCGCTCTGGTCTATAACAACAGTAACATTATTTAAAAAAATACATCTTCAATATTATCAAGGTGAAGCTTTTAATATATAAAAAACTTTGGCTGAACCAGTACACTACTAATTTATCATTGAGCTAGAAATTATAGGTACAAAAATTACATCATTAACGGATTGCATATTTTGAACCGTTTTACGTGTTGATATCCAGAAATAAACCATTGTTTAATTAAAGTTTAATTTTAGGTTTTCATGTTATTCCAATGTATTAATAATTCTGTGTGAATTAAAAAAGAAAAAGCTTTTCTGAAATATGAATATTTGAAATTTCCGATTTTACGCAAAGATAATTTTTACGTTTTTAAAAAATGTAAGCTATTAGTTTTGCATTAGCTACACACGAAAACATAGATCGTCACCAATCTAAAAATATTTGAATGATTTTCAATAGCAGCTCGAACGCAGAACTGTTCATTTGTATATGGAGTAGATGTTTATTCTGCTCACTAAAAAATGTTACATTTCAGTACATAACTTTTTAGTCATTCTTCGATTGTGAGAAATCCCAAACTGCGTGGATGCAAAAGCTTATTATTATTATTTAAATTTCCCTACAGACGAAACAGTGCCAGGATTTTCGACACTCACCAGCCCTATGCAGGGATAACTCACATGCCTCGCTGCGCCCAGTTGCGTAACTAGAGCCCAAGTAAGGGGAGAGCACTAAAAAAAATAACAAAACAACATGTTGTGAAACTCCTCGAGCAATCTCAGCTAATCAAGGAGGAGAGGGACACGTGCGCCCTGTGCCTCCTGATTACGCTACTGGGTGTGCCCGTATAGTTACCAGGTGTAAGTGGCCAAGTCACGTTCCGTGAGTATTCGCAATGATCACAAGGCGACTGCTTTCTGTATCCGGCTTTCAAGTATTAGACCATATCACTACCGGCGTAAATCACATATTTGAGGTTTTGCACCATCAAATTATTTTGACTGTATACCAAGGTATTGTTGGCCAAACTGGTCATCAGTCTCTTATTGTCCATTGTCCAGTTTATAGAAATTCTTTCATTGGCTTCGTTTATCTATTCTTGGTTTCCATTCAATTAGAATTTTTGTCCACCTGTCATATTTTAATCTAGAGATATGTCCTGCCAGTCTGTCTTAATGCGGTCTATAATATCAACTACGCCAGTTCGTCTGCGAATTTCTCAATTTCTCATCCTATCCCCGAGCATTGACCGTTCTATTCTGCGTTGCGTGAGTCTCAGTTCTTCCGCTGATAGTTTCGCAAATGTTAAGGTTTCTGTTCCATAGGTGAGAATTGGCAAGATGCACTGGTTAAAAGATTTTCTTTTAGATGGATTGGGATATTTGATTTAAATACTTCACTCACTTTCCCAAATGCGGCCCATCCTAAAGTTGTTTCTCTGAGAACTTCGAACGCCTGGTTGTCTCCGGTTAATTTTAATTCGTGTCCTAAATATTGGTATTATTAAACTAGCAGTGTGACTGTTGTTTTGTCGAATTGTACTAACTCACTGGGAATGAAGTTGGTCATTATTTTAGTTTTGGTGAATTTTATCTTTAGCCCAACACTCTTCACTACAGGTTGCGATTATTAAAGCATGTTTTTGATTTCCTCCAGATTGTCTGATATAAGGACAATATCAACCCTATATCGGAGATGGTTAAGTTTAAATGTATATTCCATGACTACTATGAATAGTTCATGTATTTATATGTCTTCTTGTCTGAAACCCAGTTCGATCTTAATCTAATTTGTCGTGGAATTGAGATTTACAACTGTTGTTGAATTTTCATAGATGTTTCGGATACTTTTCAAATACCTGTGGCAGATTCCGTTATCCGCTAATGATTTCAGAGTAGCTGAAGTTTCTAACGTATCGAATGCTTTATGAAAGTCGATATAGATGAAGGTCAAAGGTCTATTATATTCGATCGATTTTTCAATTAATAAGAGTTTTCAGGCCCTGTATTTGGTCGTTTGTTTTATAGCCATAGGGAATATATTCTACAACTGGAAAACTGCAGACCGATAACTGTTTAACCGTCTATATAAACTGTTCACTCAAATATTAACAAATAGATTGGAAAGACAACTTAAATTATATATATCAAAAGGGCAGGCAGGTTTCCGCTCGGGGTATGGAATGAAAGATCTCTTTTGGAGTAGTGTCTCTTTATTCAGGAGACAAAAACTCGATAACAGATATGGTTTTAGATTGTTTATTCAGGCGGTGATCTGCCTGACATGCAAAATGTGCCTATTGATGCAAGTCTAAATCGCATACTTTACGGTAGCCTAAAGTATTAGTGACGCCATCTTGACAAACCAATATAATCCTAAGCACGGATTATTGTAAAAATGAAAAGGTGAAGTTTTCTGACAAGCCTCACATGTAACGTTCTGATATGTACTAAGGAAATATTGTTCTTAGTGTGTTTATCGATCTACACACAGCATTTGAGGCAATAGACAGGGACCGGCTTATTGAAAAACTAATCACTTACGAAATAAAAGATAGTGTTCTCTAATGGTGTATCGACTATCTTAATGATCGGTCGCATGTGACAAAAATAAACGTTGTAGTGTCTAGCGCGGTAGGAAGTCATATAAGCGTGCCGCAAGGTAGTGTTCTGGGGCCGCTGTTGTTTATACTCTACAAAACGACAAATTGATTTGCGGATAAAACTTTATTGTCTGTATCAGAAGATCTATACAATGAACTAGTTGATACAATGAACGACGAACTAAATTTACTTAATAAATGGTTGTGTGTTAATAAACTGAACTTAAATGTATACAAAACAAAATATATGCTTTTTGGTACTAAACAAAATTATAAAGAGAACACAAAGGTCTGAAAGATACTACAGATGTTAGATCTAAGGATGAACTCGATATCCAGTTTGCTGGAACAACACATATGTATGCAAAAGAGCCTTTTTAGTGATAAATTAAGACTTTAAAATAGTCTATTAGCAGATATCCGAGATTCGCCAACTGTTAAAGTTTTTATGCGTAGATTTATAATGATTCTTTTCTTCTTCTTGATGTTAGTGATAATGTTGTGTTAATTTTACAGTTTACTGATTTATGGATGTTATTATATTAGCATATATATGCTAACATTGCTAACAAATAAACCATTTCATTTCATTCCTAGCAGCCAGTTTGCCTTCTCCCATAAGCTCTTGATGATGCGGTGCCTGTAATTACGGCGAAAAAACTAGTTTACTGCGGTTACATCCTGAATATGCTTCTGTTCTCTATGCTCAGTTATTAGTATAGGTTTCCCGGAATCCAGTTTCTGAAGAATGCTTTCGTCCACTAATTGCTCGTCGAGTCCAAACTTATCACATCAACCTTTCCTAATATGGTACGTTCTCTGCACACTTCTTCATACCGTATTGCGTGTTGATATCCCGTGTTTACTCCAGTACTTTAATATTGGTTGTTGGAGGGAATCTTCGTTAGAGGAATGCGTTAGTTTATGCCCCCAGGTACTTACCTATCGCTTGACAGAGATAACCAATGATAGAAAATGAGAACTGAACCTTTGATGACGTCCATATTGTATGGGTCTGATTTTTTTTGTTGAATAAAATTCTGCAGGATATTAAAAATATCTTTGAAAGTTATTTTCTTCAGCAATACTTTTATGAGGGAAGTAAAAAATACTGTGTAAAATGACACGGTTTTTATTATTTTTTTCGTGTCGTGAACTGCCTCAAAAAAATGGTAAAAACTTAATTATTGTCGTCACTAATTTTTCATTTTTTTAACATAATGCCAACTATTTTTTTTCTGGGATAGGTAAGAAACCCGTACCATCAGCAAAATGACATGCCTAAGCAGTGATCTAATACTTGTAGGCACCCCACACATTCCTGATTCTACGTAAACTTTCGCTGAAAAATCTGAATTGTTCTGGGACTGTAGGTAGCCTAAAGTTCGTCAGTGCTGATCTGGAAAAAGTAACATGTCTAAAAATAATAAACATTTACGATTTACTCACATAATGATCAATGAAAACTTTCGAAAATCTTTAGCGTTGGAATGAAGTCTGTTTAATGTATAAGTCTCCTGTTTTTATAGTTCATTTGTTTCTTTTTTTTATTTAGAAGAAATATACGATCTATTTCGATTTTTTTTATAATTCATTTCGTATGTGTTATGAAACCGTTTTTTCTAGTTAAAGGCCAAATTTAGAACTAAAAATGCAAATTTTAATAAAATACACTTCTAATAAGCATAACTCTACAAACCCTAATACTGCGTATTTCAATCGTTTAAGAAACTATTTTCGTTCCAGTTTATTTTTTTTGCCAAACATTTGACATCTAGCCAAATTTTAAAATATTGAACTTGTATGTGTCGTTCAAATATAAATCGATAGCAGCCATACTCATTTTTACTTATGTTCTGGGATTGTCATTCAAATTTAATCCTATTTGTTATATATTAGACCCTTCTTTAATTAATGACATATTGTAACAGATAGAAAAAATACTAATTAATTCAACATTGAATACATTTTGCCAGCTATCAATGTATAGTATCTTTCTAACACGATTTTCTTATACAATTTCTCAAATTAAATCATAACAAATTTACATGTATGCATTGTAATTAGTTGTTCTAATGATGTAAAAACTACACATCTATAATACGTAACTATAAAACTTTATGTCTCTTCTATTGATAAGAAAGATACAGTTTGTATTTCAAAAATGAAAATAAACGTTATAACAATAGTTGTGTAAGTCCTTCAGATATTTAATTAGTGTGCTATGTGAATACACTTTGCATTTATTTGCTTAGAACAAAAGAAATAAAACTTGCATGGCTATATATTTGTACTTAGAGTAATATTTTTTGAAAATTTTACCCAGAGCCAAACGGTAGGCCCAGAAGCATCGTGACTGAAAATGGTTCTCACTCGTGTATGGGAGTTAAGTGTTATTTTCAAAACTTGTGATACAATATACTTTCCATTCCAGATTATACAGATATATTATAAAATACATGATAACCCAAAATAGGCAATTACTTTATAGTTTATTAATATTGTGTCAAGACATTGACGCTAATAAGTACATACTATCCGTAGGTTAAATGATCTATTTATATTCTCTATAAAATGTTAATAATTTCCGCTACATTTGGGAAACTGACATTCAAGACAGAGAAAAATACTCGAACATTTTAAATTCTATTCTTTCTTTCTTCGGTTTTACGGCCTTAAGCTGGTAGGACTATACGCTCGAGACGTTTTATATGGAATGTCCGGATGGCGAGTTCTAAACTCCCTGTACAACCCGTTTATTTCAAAGATCTTTTAAATTATTTTTCTCTTTAAATTTTTCTGTGTATTCTGAAGTTCTTGGCTTCCACTACCTGTATTGGGCCAACGAACAGGATAGAATGCGAGAACAACTAGGACTCACAGGTTCACAGTATCTGCTCCCTTTCTAGCAGGGTCGTTAGCAGTCTGAGCGGTTGCGTCTCCCGCCTCCCCCCGGAACAAAGCAGCTGAACCGAACACGTGGAACCACATATGTTAAAAACACAGAGCTCTTCCGCGAGACGATTCGAAAGACTTACATTTTAAATTACAAAAAGTTGAGTTAGGTAACTTAATATTTAAAAATAGTATTAGAAAAATATGTTTAGAGTTTTATTTTACGTATTAAAAAAAAGGTTTCTAAAACATATTTAACAAAAATGAAATTTCAGTCCCTCGCAGGGGGGAAGTAGTCTAATCGTAAAAATATCACCATCCGAGAATTTTGCAGATCTTCACATTTCAGGGTCAAATGCCCAAAAACATGTTGCTCAATTCCGTCGCTCTGTCGTTCTGCCTTTGCGCAGCCTTACTCAAAACCTACTTCACCGATTGGCTTTAAATTTTACTCAAAATCAAGGGTCATATGGGGGTGGAATGGTAACATTTTGGTAACAAATACAATATGGCGGGACAAAATGGGGGCCGCCCAAAATTAAAAAAAAATTATTATTAACAAGCTCTTCTCTCTCTGTATGAGATGAAAGAGTGGTCTTCTCTCGCCGAGAATTTCTCGTTTCTAGCGAACTCTCTCGTCTCTCGAACATGAAAAAATCGGTTTTTTTTTGTAAATCTAATGTTAAATAAGACATATTATTAAAATAAAAGAAACCCGATGGCTTATGTAAACTGATCTCAAAAAATTAATCATATTTTTAAAAAAATCGAAACTTCTAGATCTTGTATCTTTCTTAAAACAAGACTTATTTTAATCTGCAATGCATGACATTGTGGGAATAAAATTGATGGTCCTTTGTCATTTATGGTAAAATTTACAAAGGCTTTAAATTAACCAAATGTTGGGAAAATGCCTCTGCGCATATAACAAAATTAATTGTCTTATATTTGTGTGAAAATTTGAAAACAATAAAAAATTTTGGTTTATTATGTGGTAGAGCAAGGTATCATCTTTACGTACCTAAAAGGAAAAAAACTCTGTATTGCTCATTAACTTTTTTTTTGCTTTGCTAGAAGACGCGACGACCGCTACCAGAATGAACATGTGGCATCAGCATGATGGTTGTCTAGCCCATTTTATTTTTATTTATGGAGACTGATCAAAAGTTTGGTTTATGAAAATTGACCAACGACCGAGAAAAAATCATTGAGAGGGTCAGAATTGCCATAAACAGAATCAAAGAAATCAAAGGCAGAAATTGAAACCTCTTTCAATGACACTCTGAAAGCTAAATCGGTGCGTCCTAAATGATGGAAAATATTTGAAGATTACAGTTTTTAGTTTTCTTTGCTATCTAGTTACCTACAAAGTGCTGTTTTTGTTGTTTACTTGTGTTTTCGGATTATTTTTAACTGCTATATTGTCGTTACCTTGGCTTATTGGCCTCTAAACACGCTCGAAACTTCGGTTCTGACAGAGTTTGGACCACCTCTAAGTCTAGATACAGTCTGAAGGAAGGAAAGCCGAAAGTAACAAATAATATTACATTGTTGTTTAAGCTCTAAATAATAATCTGCAAAGTATTCAAAAGTAATATTTTTTTCATAGCCCGTTCAACCAAACCTAATTAATACCATTTTTATGAGTATATCGGAGTAATTCCAAAAAGCATTGACTTTTCAGGGTCTTATTTTTCGACGAAGAAAAAATGATCCGGGAAAGTTTTTTCGTTAAGATAATCGGAAAATTAAAATTTTTCCCATAGCTTATTTTTTTCTGTTTCAAAAAGTTTTTTATTCAACCGCCATATCTTGTATTTGGCAGATATCATGTAATTTCTAAGAGGGGTGTAAAGAGGACTGTGCTCCCCCAATATATTAAGCAGTTAACCAAACTGTGGTTGAGTTTGTAATTTACGAGACAAAATTACCAACAAACAGACAGACATCTACATCACGATATCCTCGTTATTAATCATTTCGTCGAAAAAGTTATTCCTAATATGTTACCAGACGATACAATTTTAACATTAAAAGCATATTTCTTGCGCAATCAAATAATAAAATGTCCTAACTGGACTGCGCCATCCATACGTGCAAAGATCTAAAATGCCAATTTGGGTTGGCGCGACCCTGTATCTTAAACATTAAGGGGATATCAGAGTAACGCTAAAAACTGTCGAGTTTTCAACGTCTTATTAAACGACGAAGAATATTCTGTTTGTGTTATAAATAATTCAATTAAATTATTAAAATGCATGAGAATTGAAATTTTCAAAACGTTTGTTATAAACATCGTGGAAAAAGGTTAAGAAGTTGTTAGTAATAAGTAATTAGTTGCACTGTAATCAAGAAAAAAACAATATTTTAGAAATTGTGTTTTGACAGTACTAATAACTAAAAGTTAGTTAAATAATAATGAGGGTTTTAGACATGCAGAAGCGATTGCGCAGACAAGTTCAATATAATAATAATAAATTCATATCTAACGAATATTATGGTGGACATATTCCTTTTTTGTTTATTTTTTTTCAGATCCGAAAGTTGCTGTACTATAGACGTATGGGGTATAGCACTCAATATAACCCTCCAAGATGCACCATTTTTAGTGTTCCGCCTTCTTCTTATAACTCACTTTAAAATTATTTCATACATGAACGTATTTTTTACCTGCAAAAATACACTTGTTATCCTTCTTCAACTCTACAGGCTCTATGTTGTGCACAGTGAACATAGTAAGAAAAAAGATGACGTAGAACTCACTAATATTTCCATAATATCTAAAGGAGACATGTACGGCGGAAGCAGAAAATACCGTAGCAATAAAAAAGAAAGGGAGGTTAGGAAGTATAAGAGCAGAAAAATTGCAGACTTGGAAAGGTCGGCAGAGGAGGAAGATAGTGAAGATGTGTGCAGAAATAAAAAGTAAGTAAAAAACTTTCAATCACAATATTTGGCCAATTCCAATCAAATCGAAAGATTTAGATGGATTATTAAATCCGTCTTTATTTAAAGTTATAATAAATTAAGTAAAAGATCACCCAATAAAGGTGGCCTATTTTTGATCGCTCATTGTCGCCATATTTGTGAAGATCTATAATTCGTATTTAACTAGGGTTGACATATTCATAAGTCTAAATTCCGGGACAGCCTCGCAGAGTGGGAACATAACTCGAGGGTCACCCTCTCGCCCCTTAGAAAAGCAATCAAGTGCCTCTATAACGACTAAAAAAAAGTCCTGCCTTTTGTACAAGTAACTACCAATTGTAAACGAATGTCAAAAAACGTTATGTTTGAAATTTAATAAATAATATGGGAAAGTAAGAACAACTTACAATTACGTATTTACGGGACAATTTACTATCATTCCGGCAGTCCAGTCCCGAACGTCTGGCAACCCTATATTTAAAACCTGTTCTGAGTAAGTCTTGGCAAATCATCACGGAAAATATACGATTCCACAACGTGTTGAACAAATTGTTTTTGATGGAAATCATCTTCTCTCAGGAGAGCAATTTTTCGCTTCGTTAGGAAACAAACTGTCTGATCTGAAGCAATGAGAATCCAAAGAAAATTCTTGCTAATATATGGTTCCAGCAAACAGTAGATTAGCTATAAAACATCATATGAGACTTTGATGAAATTCAGCCCGCTTTATGCGAGACTGACATCGAAAATTTGACGTTGAGAATGCACAACACCTAGACGAAGCCGTGGCGGACATTTACCCGTAGTTCTTTTTTACACATACAATGCACATCAAAATAAAAAACAAATTAAAATAATATCGTTTACACAATCTGTTTTATTTAGGTTCAAATAAAGTGCGTGACACGAGCGAAAACCGGGCAGTCCTTAAAATAAAGGTTCATAGTCTTAAGCAAGCGGAAAAGTAAAATTTGTGTACGCAAACAAATTTTATGTTATTTTATTTGTTGTAATAGTTTGCCGCTTCACCTATAAAGTGCGCCAGCTAAGCGGTACGGAAAATTAAACAAAGATCGCAATGGTCTAGTTGTAATTGGGATGTGCCTTGAGTCTCCATGCACTTGCCGCTAGAAGGTTCTAGCTATTTCCAGTGGCGCCTATACATTTCGAGCATTTGTTTTCATTTCAATATAAATGCGTTGCGTTGAATTTGAATTATTATTTCGAAGTAACGATGGCGAGCAAAAGAGGAAAAACAGTTCGAAGCGGTGCACGTGAAGTTATTGCGAGCGTTATAGAGGCCTGTACTAGAGAAGCTGAAAATAACAGTTTGACTATTCCAATTCAAAATCGAACAGAACGCGCTGCATTTTACACTGGTGTTTCGGAAAGTAGTGTAAGAAAAATTCAAAGAGAACATAACGATCGCTCATGTTCTACTTCACCTTAAAATCTCCTGGTAAAAAAAGACCCCGATTATCATACAAAGATAAAATTGACGATGGTGATTTTCAAGTAATTCGACGAACAATAGAGGATTTTTATATAAACTTGAAGAAGGTTCCGACCTGCAAACCCCTACTTCGTGCTTTAAAGAACAAAATAGATTTTTCGTACGGGTATAAAACCTTAAATCTGCTTTTATGATGAAATGGTTTTGTTTGGCGCAAGTGCCAAAATAAACGGAAATTGCTCATTGAGAGACCAAATATTTTTCACTGGCGGGTGAAATATTTATCAACTGTAAGGCAATATAGGCAAGAAGGACGCAATATTGTGTATCTAGACGAAACCTGGGTAGATAATGATATGACAGTGAACACATGCTGGCAAAAGCTCATATGATATCGTGGCTTAAATCGAACAATCTTGTATATGATCCAACATGGAGAAAATATCAATTATATGAAGTAATATCAGCCAACAAGCCTAGAGAAAAAAAGTGTAAAATTGACGGTCTTTTACGTAACCTCGGTCATACACCTTTAAGGCTGCCTCCATACATGTGCGACCTCAACCCTATTGAACTTGCATGGACAGGAGTAAAAAAATATATTCGAGAGCGCAACACCGGTGAACTTTCAATAAAAGATTTAAATAAAGTAACTGTGGCGACTGAATGTCTCCCACATTTGTCTGCCAAAGTTAAAATTTGCGCATATCACACTGTATATATTTGTTTTTCTTTTCATCGTTACTGCATAACATACTGTACATATTTATTTTATTTTACATTTACTTTTTTAATCTAGGCTAATTATCTATTGCTATTGAGAAATGTAACAATTTGTAGGTACTTAGGTTTCTGTACATAATTGTGGGAATTTCCATCGGCATTTAGAGTCTAATTTAGTTTTAAGGTTCTTGTATGCTATTCGTTAATTTTTATTTTTACAACACTTCTTTGTACGATTTTAAAATATGTTGTTGCACGTTCGATAGTAGGAACGATCACCGATAGTAAACTGTTTATTGTATTTAAGGTTTATGATGGAAAATACCGAAACGACCTTTCTTAGTAAAGCTTTCTCCAAATTCCCATTTTACAATTTGTAATGAATGTTTTTATTTTGACCATGGGAAAGTTTACGAAGATAGAAAAAAACCCCTTTTGCCAACGAATAGGACCAATCAAAGCGAGGAATTTTGGCACAGGGGGTGGAACTTTATGTTTCTTGAGATTTGTATTAATATTAGAGGAGGATTCTGTTTTTGGACTTGCAAGAAGTCGGATGTGAATTTTGTTGTTCTAGTTCAATAGACTTATTTTATTCCGTTTTAACAGTGTTTCAATAAACTCTCACAGTTCATATAAAAAAGGAATGTATTGGATATATAGCTAATCAAGCACAAATACGTTCCTAAAGTGGTGACCCCGACGTGATTTGTTTTGTGAGAGCAAGTAGTGTAATTAGTGCTTCAGTGTTTTAGTGATAAATTGAACAATCAACGTAAGTACCTAGTATTACAGTGAACTTTTTATCATTCCTTTTGTGGTAGGTTGTGTTTTAGTCAATACAACAGTCCCTAAGCTATCGTGAGTTTATTTGTAACAAATATTTCGCGGTATACCATGCCTAACTCTGCGGCAGAAACCAACAGTGCCATCCCTATCGCGAACACTGTCGCGATAAATTCCGCGCTGCGACTTCCAGACTTTGACCCGTCGGATCCAGAACTTTGGTTTGTAATCGTAGAGGCTTGCTTTAATAGATCAAAAATCACAAACACCGAGCAAAAATAATTGGACATTCTCGCGAAACTTCCGCCGCGATATATCAGCGAAGTGCGCGACATTGTGACGAAACCATTAGATTCTAATTCCTATTCCGAGCTAAAAGAACAACTCGTAAAGCGGTTAAGTGCGAGCCAAGAACAGAAGACCAGGCAACTGTTAGAAAACGAAGCTATAGGTGACGCAAAACCTTCCCAATTCCTTCGAAGACTGCAGGCACTAGCAGGATCAGTAGTCCCGGAGACATTAGTGAGAAGTATTTGGGTAAGACGCTTACCAGCCAATCTACAACCTATATTAGCTACGCAATCACGTCAAACACTAAGTAAAACTGCGGACTTGGCTGACAATATATTTACTGCTCTGCCTGTGAGCCCTTCCGTAGCGGCAATCACCCCTAAGCATTCGCAAGAATACCAGATTTTCCATTCCCTCATGCAACAACTAACACAGCAACTTTCAGCGGTCAAGGGAGAGCTAGCCAGTGTCAAGTAGGACGTGCATGTTTCAAGAGGAATGCGAAATTCCCGCGCGCATTTTCGATCCCGATCCCAACCGCGGCATCGCTCGCCATCTACACATAGGGAAGCGCGCCCTGCCGGATTATGCTGGTACCACTGGCGCTACAAGCAGGAAGCCCAGAAATGCACTATGC
This sequence comes from Kuschelorhynchus macadamiae, assembly GCA_030620095.1. NCBI lineage: Eukaryota > Metazoa > Arthropoda > Insecta > Coleoptera > Curculionidae > Kuschelorhynchus > Kuschelorhynchus macadamiae. The sequence goes on along the minus strand of JAUTXW010000550.1, from coordinate 39,486 downwards.
CCTGTTCATGGAACCAGGGAAACCAACCGGGCAGTCACTGATGGCGGCAAATGACACCTGCCTTAATAAATCACCCCGCCTATTTATCTACGATCGTGAAACCAGACTTCGATTTCTCATCGACACCGGTGCCGATCTAAGCGTAATCCCGAGACTCCGAGTGGATGGTGCTCATACCAAATCAACCTACGCACTTTCAGCTGCCAATGGTTCGTCTATAACCACATACGGAATAGTAGCGCGTACCCTCAACCTAGGACTCCGCCGAGATTTTCCATGGAGATTCATCATAGCTGACGTATCTCAACCTATTCTAGGAGCTGATTTCCTCGCACACTATGGACTGCTCCCGGATCTGCAGCAAGGCAAACTCTTGGACTCCACAACACAACTGGCATCACGTGGTGAGGTTTTGGAATGGACCGCTCCGACCGTCAAAGTAATTAATGGTGCTTCCCCTTTCCATGTGCTTCTGGAAAGGTTCCCGGGAATCACCAAACCAAACGGTGCTCCCAAACACATTAAACACAAAACTTAGCATCATATTATTACCACGCCTGGTCCGCCTGTCGCCCAAAAAACCACGTCGCCTAGCTCCGGACAAACTAAAAACAGCGAGGAAGGAATTCGAAACCATGGTGAAACTCGGACTTGCCAGGCCATCTAAAAGTCCTTGGTCCTCGCCGTTGCACCCAGTACCAAAAACAACGGCGAATGGAGGCCCTGTGGGGATTATAGAGCTCTGAATAGCAGAACCTGTCCTGACCAATATGGCGTCCGCCATATCCAGGATTTCGCACAAGAGCTCCAAGGAAAATCGATTTTTTCAACCATCGACTTAATCCGTGCGTTCAACCAAATCCCAGTAGCTGAGGAGGACATCGCCAAAACAGCCATCACCACACCATTCGGATTGTTCGAATTTCCATTTATGACGTTTGAACTTCGAAACGCAGCACAAACTTTTCAGCGTTTCATGGATGAAGTTACTTGAGTGTTGGACTATTGTTATGTGTACCTAGACGACATCCTTGTTGCCTTAACGACGCCCGAAGAACACCTCCGCCACATGGAAACACTGTTTCAGCGGCTTCAGCAATACGGCATTGTCATTAACCCAAGTAAATGTGTTTTTGGCCAGTCCCAACTCAAATTCCAAGGATATTGCGTCTCAAACGCAGGCACCCAACCACTGCCAGAAAAGGTCGAAACTATTCTGGCCTACCCAAAACCTGAAACGGCCAAGCAACTTCGTCGCTTCCTGGGTATGGTGAATTTCTACCGGAGATTCATACCCAAAGCAGCCGAGATTCAAGCATCACTGAACACACTCCTCAAGAAAAAAATCAAAGGAAGATCCCCGTTACACTGGACCACAGAAGGTCTAGCCTCGTTCGAAGCCAGCAAGAAAGCACTAGCCCAGGCAACCTTGTTGTCGCACCCAAATGTCAATGCACCTCTTGCTATATTCTGTGATGCTTCAGACTCTGCCATTGGCGCTGCCTTGCAGCAGTGGGTAAATGATCAGTGGCAACCACTTAGCTTTTTCTCCAAGAAGCTCAGTCCTACAGAGTGCAAATATGGCGCTTATGACCGTGAGGTACTGGTCGCGTACCTATCCGTCAAATATTTCAGACACATGGTGGAGGCAAGGAACTTTAGTATTTTCACGGACCATAAACCACTGATATATGCATTTCGTCATAAGAAAAGCCAAGTATCACCTCGACAGTTCCGGTACACGGACAGACTTTCGGCATATAGCAGGGAGCGATAATGTGATTGCAGATGCCTTATCTAGGATTGATGAAGTTCATAAGTCAATCGACGCTCTAGCAACATTCCAGAACAGTGACGAGGAACTGACCAGATTTTGTCAAGACGATTCGGTCTTGAAAATGAGACAAATCCAAATTCCTTTCACTAACAACACTAACAATCTGGTGCGATATGTCAACTTCAATAGCTAGACCATTTATTACGAAGCCATTCAGGAAACCAGTTTTTGACAGCATACACCAACTAAGCCACCCCGGCGTCAGAGCCACAGTGAAACTAGCAACTCAGCGCTATGTTTGGCCATCTATGAAGAGTGACTGCAGGAAGTGAGCCCAATCCTGTCCTGAATGCCAGCGTTCGAAGGTCTCGCGTCATGTCATTAGTCCAGTCGGAACGTTTGCACCGCCCTCTTGTCGTTTTGAGCATGTTCACCTTGACATAGTGATAATGCCGTTATCTGAGGGATACAGATATTGTCTGACCATGATAGACAGATTTTCCAGGTGGCCTAAAGTAATACCACTGAAAGATCAGGAAGCAACCACCATTGCACGAGCCTTTTATGACAACTGGGTGTGCAGGTTTGGCGTTCCACTACGAGTCACCACCGATCAGGGCCGGCAATTTGAGTCTTGCCTGTTCAAGCAAATTAATTGTCTAATGGGCACCAATCATATTCGTACAACGGCATACCACCCCGCAGCTAATGGCATGATCGAAAGGTTTCATCGCCAACTTAAGGCTTCCCTTCGATGTCATAAGTCCCGCTGGACCGAGAGCCTACCCACAGTTTTGTTCGGTATCCGAATGGCTTGGAAAGAGGACCTCGACGCTACAGCTGCAGAGATGATATACGGCCAACCCATTCGCCTGCCTGGAGAGTTCTTAGCATCCCGCTCACTGAATATCCAAGATGATGGCTCCAGCAACTTTGCCACTGAACTAAGTACACATTTTCTTGAGCTACGCCCCACCAATGGATCTAACCACGAGGCAAAGAGAAAAACGTTTATTTTTAAAGATCTTCAAACAGCCACTCATGTTTTTGTTCGCCATGGCGCTCAGAAGAAGCCTCTGCAACATCCTTACGATGGCCCGTACCGCGTCGTTAGCCGGGAGATTAAGGCGTTCGTCGTTGACATAAGGGGACGCCACGTCACTGTCAGTATCGATCGACTCAAGCCAGGGTATATCTTGAACAAGGACCCAGAGGACATGCCACTGTCACAAGATATGGAGACGGAATACGTCATTCACCCAGCAGGAATCCCTAGAAACTATCAAGTCACCCTGCAACCCGCAGAAATTACCAGAACCAGATGTGTCTCGCAACGAGAAGAAGAAGCACACCAGCCACCAGATGGGAACCATGATCCCGCATCAGACCCCATCAGCAGGTCACCAGAGCGACAGACCAGATCGGGCAGACATGTCCGGTTTCCCAACCGCTTCCAGGCTGGGTTGTCGTGAATTTCAATCACTGGCAGGGGGGTGTTGTGGCGACTGAATGTCTCCCACCTTTGTCTGCCAAAGTTAAAATTTGCGCATATCACACTGTATATATTTGTTTTTCTCTTCATTGTTACTGCATAACATACTATACATATGTATTTTATTTTACATTTACTTTTTTAATCTAGGCTAATTATCTATTGCTATTGAGAAATGTAACAATTTGTAGGTACTTAGGTTTCTGTACATAATTGTGGGAATTTCCATCGGCATTTAGAGTCTAATTTAGTTTTAAGGTTCTTGTATGCTATCCGTTAATTTTTATTTTACAACACTTCTTTGTACGATTTTATATGTTGTTGCACGTTCGATAGTAGAAACTATCACCGATAGTAAACTGTTTATTGCATTTAAGGTTTATGATAGGAAAATACCGAAACGACCCTTCTTAGTAAAGCTTTCTCCAAATTCCCATTTTACAATTTGTAATGAATGTTTTTATTTTGACCATGGGAAAATTTACGAAGGTAGAAAAAAACCCCTTTTGCCAACGAATAGGACCAATCAAAGCGAGGAATTTTGGCACAGGGGGTGGAACTTTATGTTTCTTGAGATTTGTATTAATATTAGAGGAGGACTCTGTTTTTGGACTTGCAAGAAGTCGGATGTGAATTTTGTTGTTCTAGTTCAATAAACTTATTTTATTTCGTTTTAACAGTGTTTCAATAAACTCTCACAGTTCATATAAAAAAGGAATGTATTGGATATATAGCTAATCAAGCACACACATACGTTCCTAAATAACATTAGAAGCGATTGACTCAATATCGGCTGAAAATTGGAACTCGTATGTTAAACATGTTCGTTCTATTGAAGATAGATACTGGGAAGTAGATAGCAAAATTGAAACGTTTATTGATGATTTAGTTATCACACTGGGATCTTCAAGTAGTGACGACGAAACCTCATCATTTTCAGAAGAAGACAACGATTTAGAAGGAATCGAACCATTAGAATCACAGCCGTCAACCTCAAAAATGGCTTAGTTTTTTTTCATATATTTTACATTTACATAAAGTAGCTGTCAATAAACTGCTTCAAAATAATTAATTTTCTGTTCAATACCGGGTGTCAAAAAATATCTAATATTGCAATTAATATTTGAAAAACTACAGAACTCATATTTTTCCAAAATAAACACATCAATGTACTTATAATAGGGGAGCCAGCACTGATTCCAGTGAATAAGATTTATCAAAATTTTAACTTATGCAGTTCGACTTTGGGCTATTCGGGTATGCCAAAAGTGACCGTTTGTCTCCGTCTGTCATATTACTTTGTACAGGGGGCGTCATTGTGAAGTACTATACTGGGCGTTTTCTACTTGCGTGCTAATGTTAAGGAGGTGTGATTCTTGGACCTTTTTAAGAAAAAAGTTTAATACGAACCTAAAAGTCTTAACTTTGGAAATACAGGGTTTTCATTTTTTTAATCCTAATTCTGATGCTATTGTAGATAAATAACTGTGTGAAATTTGATACACGTCTTTTATGCATAAAAGGGCATTTTTTATTAACAATCGATTTTTGAAATTTCTACCAAGGGCGTGCATATGTAATTAACCTGGGTAAATCCGTATGCTCCTTAACACTTTCGCTGCTGCTGTATTATGGTAAAACGTTACTCATGTGCTAATCGTATTTTTAACAGATATGCATTTATCTGTACATAAAATATGAAAATATGCTATTATACCATATATATACAGGGTGTATACTATTTTTTAACCTGTGACACGGAACCGTGTCATGCGCATATAGCAACAATGTTGTTGTTCTGTGCTGTCGTCCCGGATCCGTGTCATGGGAGATTTTGTTTCTATTAAGGGAAAACCAAATTCAAAACAGTATTTAGTACTTATTTTATTAAAAAAAATTAGTATTTATTTTATTAAAAATATTCACCATTGGAAAAAAGAACAAAATTCAAACATTCATAAAACTAATCAAACCCTTACATTTTGTTGATAAGAACTTAAAAATATAGTATATATCCATGTAACAACAAAACATAAAAAATATTATGTACAAAAGTTATCTGGCATGGTATGAAGTAAAGCACTCTCCTGGGCACAAACCCGGCTTGTCAGTACATTTGTCGCAATGATAAATGGTGCTTTTTCTAATTTTATTTTGGGAACATACCCTACACCTCTTTCTTTTGGTCTCATTTTTCTTGGACAAATCAGGAATCTTTGTCGGATGATGGAGAATATTTTTGTTTTGCCTGGGTTCCGAAGTATTTGTTGGTTTCACTCCCAATAATCCCTCTATAACTCTTAGCCGAAAATCATACAACGTCATTTTATTTTGGGAATATTTTCGATGTAGGAAGTAGGCATTTAAAACCATTAGATGGATAATATGGATCCCTAACTTTTTGTACCATCTTAGCGTCTTTCGCTCACACGGATAGTAAGAGGACATTTGATCCTGTCTGTCAACTCCTCCCATAAACCGATTATATTCAAGTATAGGTAATGGCTTGTTGTGGACCCTATTTCTTCTGTCCACATATTCAGTCATTTTATTTTCAAATTCTGTGGAAATGTAAAGCACGTCCCGTCGGTCTTTCCATTTTCCCACCATTATATTTTTAGCATATTGGGCAACAGTTTCACCTTTTCCCAATTTCGCTGAAACGACTGTTTTTGGATTATTTTTTCTATTGGCGCGCAAAGTCCCGGTACAATAAGTTTTTTTTTGTAGTAAATTCTCTGCCAATGCGCAACTATTGTAAAAGTTGTCCATAAATAGGGAATGTCCACAACCAAATTTGCCTTCCATCAATCTTAAAACAACGTTTTCAGCATGTCCTTTACCTCCTAGGCTATCAGATACGCCAGTGTACACACACACATTTAGAATGAGTCTGCCAGGTTCCGTTAGCATGTACAACTTGATCCCGTACTTGTGGCGTTTATTTTTTATGTACTGCCGAAATACTAAACGGCCTCGCCATAAAACCATGGACTCATCAAGTGCCAGTTCCTTTCCCGGATAATAAATATCAGTCATTTTTTTGTTAAAAAAATCTAAAACTGGTCTTATTTTATACAAGCGATCGTTTACGATTTCGTCCTCTGCAGGGTTTTTTGCAAAATGCAAGCAGCGCATTATGAGAAGGAATCGGTCACGACTCATATAGTTTGAAAAACACTTCATATTAAACAGGGGGTGCACCTTCCAATAGTCTTGAATTCTGTTTAATTTTATGGTTCCTGAATGCAGCACAAGTCCCAAAAATGTAAGAATTTCTGGCAACGATATGTCTTTCCAACGAGTAATTCTAGACTTTTCGGATGTCCCTGCACTTAAAAACAGTTCTTCGGCATACACATTACTTTCCTGGACAATAAGGTTTAGAAACGTATCATCAGCTATAATACGAAAATAACTTATTGGGTTATCATCAGGTAACGGTATTAAAAGTTCATTGTTTTTAGTAAACGGAATTTGGCACATACCTGTTGAAAAGTTGTTCCATGAAAAGATTAGATCATCTTGTTTAGTTGCAGCAGACTGATCATCCGTGGCTTGTACTAAAGGTTCCTCATCTAAAATTAACATAAATACCCTTTACTTTGGCGGGCACAAAAAAATAATATTGTACTTACCCGAATCGGATGCGTTACTATTGTCGATATCATCGCCAGTAGGTACAAAATCTGATGAATCATCGGTGTCAGAATCGCTACATGAACTACTCAGTTTATTTGGATTTTTGCAATAAAACTTCTGTTTTTCAGGCTTCGATGCCTCATCGGTGTCAGAATCGCTACATGAATTATTTACTAACCATTCCAATTCTTTCTTACTCAGTTTATTTGGATTTTTGCAATAAAACTTCTGTTTTTTAGGCTTTGAAGGTCCAGCCTCGCCGTCCGCCATTTTAATCTAAATTAGTTTCAAACCAAGCTAAACATTCAAAAATAACACGCGAATATGAATTTGCAACCCTGTCTCAAGCGCACATCCGCCTCTAGCTGGTGCTTGTCGCGAACTAAACTACAAACAACAAATATCCCGCTAAATTAGATACCCAAGGTCAATCTTCGCTGCTGGCACGTCTTGCGTCAATTCCCGAAACGGCGGACGAAAAATGATTTTCTAATGTTTACCCTATATGCTCTCAATATTACGGATGCCCATACCTACGGCTAACTTCTTATTTACCTTTTGAATTTAATAATACCAGCGACACGGATCCGGGTCGCGAGCATATAGCAACATGTGCGTAGTGACACGGATCCGTGTCGCTAGCATTGAAAGTGTTAATGCATAGAAGACGTGTATCAAATTTCATGCAGTTATCTACAATAGAATCAGAATTGAGATGAAAAAAAAATGTTTTCTTTTTAAACTTTACCATCCTGTATCTCAAAAAGTTAAGACTTTTAGAACATAAAAACACCCCCTTTGACATTAGCACGTAGTGTAAAACTCAATAAACAGTATATAAACCCAAAAAATATCTGAAACCAATTATAATATTCATATTGAATTAGAATGGACGTAGACATCAAGGGAAATGAAAATGCAGACAGACTGGCCAACATTGGAACGGATTTAAATATAACAAAAAAACCGTTGAAAAAGTTCACATTCTCCAAATGATTGTCAAAAAAATTAAAAATCAAGTTTACTTTAGAGTGGAAACAATCATTCAATCGAAAAGGGAAATTGATTCAAAGTGAATTCAATGAATTTTCAACTTCTACGCAACTTAAGAAATTTCCACTCATAGATCGCAGACATATTACTACTATTATACGTATGAGAACAGACCATTGCCTCACTAACGAACACATCCACAAAATCAACATAAAAACTCTCCTAATTGTGAGTGTAGGCCAATCGGAACCCTTAATTACATATTTGGAAACAACATGGGGCTGGCACTTCCCAATGATATTGTAATAGTTCTAAAAGCATAAAAATAATAAACAAATTTCTTAACCTTATTAAAATATAAATATAGGGAATAGCAAATATCGCTAAACCATAAAAATTCAGATTTGTGTGTATGTGCATTCATAACAAAATATTAAATTTTATAAACATAAACGGCTTAACGAGGCAAAACAAATATTAAAACCTGTCAGCGTCCCAGTGCTCCTTTGTTGTTTACGTTTATATCTATCTCTACAATAAATATGTCTTTACTAACTTTGGCCATCTGAAGATAGACCAAAAATCAATTCACTAATGTTTTATAATATATATGTGACTAGAAAACAGTGTCTAGAATGATTGTCAGTCAGATAATTGCTAAGTCACTATATTAGAATAAGCTTTGTTAATGAGTTTTTCTGTAGACTTTAAGCCCACAAAGGTTCGGGCCCTTGCGCACCGCAGCACTCGCACAATTGTAGTTACGCCACTGGCTAGTACTATACACCGTCTTCTGTATACAAAATACTTATGTATGGAAGTGGTATAATTGGTTTTGCATGACTCTCAATTGGACAATTTAGTGAAAAAGCCGCTGAACCACGAAACAATGTCGTCCCAGAAGTGCTCGCGAAGTGCTACAAACGAAGACGTTTTGCATTCGTTGCTTCAGATTCTTTTATAACTAGGTTAAGAAGTGAGTGGAAAAAAGCGACTAGCTTTGAAATTGAACAGAAAGTCAAGGAACTTTTACTTCTAAATTTCCTAGAAAATAATATTTGATTTTTATAATACCTAATTGTAGTTCTCAGTTCACTTAAAAATTTCTTAAATATTTTTTTGGTAATCGATATATTATAAATGGTTTGTACTTTTATTGGAAGATAATTAATATTACTATAGTATTTTGTACATATGTATAAATACGAACGTTTTTTTGTTAAATGTCAATTAACGGCTATTAATGGTTTTCAGTTCTGTACAGGGTGTCTCCTTATAGTTTGTGCCTATACCCCTAGAGGTTTTATTTTTAGATTTTAGTAAATAACTTTAAAAGCAAAAGTTATAGGGTTGTGCTTAAATCGACGAGATTTTTTTTATCAGACTAAATAAACCAACATCGCAAATCGGTGAAAAATACCAACTGGTGTTTTTTTTTAATAAAACATCCCCTATATTATTTTTTTCATTGGAATCGTGATAATCTTCCAATTTCAAAAATATATACAAGCTATATATTTACTCCTTATGCCCAAAATTTCACATACAAGAAAAAACTTACCCTGAAAACTAGTGTTACCTGCAAATAATGATAGTTGATCATCGGTCATAATCGAAACTAAACTATTTATATTATGGGATAATCAACTCAAGAAAAACTTAACGTAGTGCAGTTTTCTTTTACAAATGAAACTCATCGGGAATATCGCAGGATATACCGCGATCGGCAACTTCTTCAAAGTCGCCTCTAATTGGTACAGCAGTTGTGCATATGTGAAACCAGACTACCTGAGCATGATGCTTAATTAGTCCGCTTTTTCTTCAATGTAAAATACTGACAAAATAATTAGAATAAATATAAAACATAATATATTTTCACACCGGTCGCTTCTCTTTAGGCCTCCCGCCTGCTCTTGGGGGTGAGTAACATCTTTCCTTTATAGAACAACGGTAGAGCATATATTCACTGAAATTGTTTCATATCAGTTGTAGAAATTAGACGTGCAACTTCTCCCTACTTTGGGTACTTTTTTAATATCTAAACATAATGGGGATTTAAACGACTTAAGTATATAAACTTTAGGTTACGGATAATACACAGGCCTAAGGAGGGTACCCCAGAATGCGGTCCCTACTGGTAGGTAGTGGAGAATATTCTAAAGGAAAGATGGCGATAAGGATAATCGGAATAAGGTTAGTTATCCGAAATGTGTTCCCTCCTCATAGATATTGGCAAAAGTTTCGGAATAACCTACGTTAGATATTAGACTCAAGTCGTCTGAATCTACCGTAATTCGTGTAGTGATTTATAATAGAAATAATGCTTACAGTCAGCAAGGTCAAGTGCATCGTGACGTAGTTAATTTATTCATTAACAAACTGGGCAAATTTTTTTTGAGAAACTTCTGGGGAATAACTGACAATATTATTGTATAAATCGGGAGATTAGGAGGATTGTAATTAAAAAAATAATATGCAGTGTATTCCATTAAAAAAAAATACAATTTGGTACTTTTTGTCAAATTTACGATGTTCATCTGTTTACGCTGATTAAAAAATCTTGGCGCTGCAGGAAAAATCCTATAACTTTTACATTTAAAGCTTATTTCAATCTCTAAAAATAAATGCTATATGTTGGTGCAAAATATATGAAGACCACGCACTTATATCAGAGACTAAACGAAATAAATACATCTACCTAAAGTATTTTATATTATGTAAGCCATATATTGCTAAAAATCTAAAAGAACCGTAATATATAGGGTGCCGAAGGTTTTGGCCGATTTATCTCACTGTACGCGCGTCCGTACCTTTTTTTGAGCTTTCGAGAAACGAAAAAAAATCTTAAACCACTACACATAAAACAAATAAAGTTTCCTAAATTCCCTTCCAAAATTTAACAGTTGGACTAATGTACATTTGGTGTACATGTCACTTTTAATAAAATATAAGTAGATATAATATTATAATCTATCATGAGTTTCAGAAATTTAAACATCTTTTTGTGTTAAATAATTAATCATGCACATGTTTGTATTCTCTCTGTTTTTACATTGAAAATAAGCTTCCAAAATGTGAATAATAAATGAAATAAATTTAATTCGTTGCAAAATTAGCAAAAGATAGACGAGCTTAAAGCGACAAATGTTAGGGGCAGACAGTGGCGTATTTAGCAAAATGTTTGGAAGTAAAAATTATATAAAAATCATTAGCACACTTATATAAGTGTGATTTTTTTTAATCATCTTCGCTAATTTTCAATTTTCATGAGGGCATAGGCAAATGCTTCTGCATTTCCATTTGCTCTCCCATAGCAAAAGTGCATGTCCCTCTTTTCTACATTCGAATATTGATAAGCCGTTTTTTAAATAAGGAATAAATTACTTATGTTGAACATTTAGGCAAGTTTTTCAAACTGAAAAGTAGACTAAATGTCAAATTTAATTTCTACTGGTATTAATAAAAGTATCTTGACTATGACATGTAAATCATAATAATTTAATTGGATACAACTTTAATACCGATTTGCGGCTAAACGGTATGATTTATCGATTTGAAGTAAGAGTAGTTGTAGGTAAAGTCCCTCTAGTGGCAACTTAAATAAACATTTTTACCTTTGGATAAGAGCGTCCATTATCTTAAACTTATGTATGAAATATCAAGTTGCCCGTGAAAAAAAAATTAAATATTCCCAAAATTTAAAATTAAAAATGCAACTTTGATCATCCGTTACTAGGAAACCATTGAGATTTTGACATTTTTTTAAATGACTTGCTACAATTATTTTTTCATGTAGAATCACGGCCTTAAGTTACCCGACGTTGTTCCCGAATACCCTGTATAATAAACGGAGTAGATCATTGAAATAAATAAAACTTATGGTGATATCTTAGAAAATTGATAGTATTTTGTTATTTTAAATGATTAGAAAAAAAACTAATTAAGTAACTGTACAATTTGTTTTTTGGTTCATATGGTTAACTTTAAAACTAAAGTAGATATGGCAGATTAAAATGTTATCAAATCAGGAGGGAATTTCCGGTTAAGTTCTTTTACAGATTGGCTTTACCCCAATCACCATGAAGTACCTTCATAAGGAATTCCTCCTTGACACAAATTATATAATGTAAGTACTAAATGAAGTTATGATAAACTAAATAGGATGATACTTTACTATTTCTAAGAAAAGGAAGGATTAATAATGGGCAAGTTCCGGATAAAGGATTACTTCGGTTTTTTTTTTAATTTTATTAGAACGCCATTTTGTTCGGCCACGTTAAACTTGTACAAAAATTTTACCAGTTTCACTAAATTCACTAATTTTAGTGCAATAAGGCGGTTTTTTAAGCTGATTTTTAAAAAATATATTTGGCCGTCTTGAATTCGTACCAATAATTTATCAGTTCATCTTTTACTTATTCAATTTATTTAATTTCTACAAAAAATGAAATAAATTGAATAAGTAGTTTTCTAGTAACATTTTTTTTCAATTTACTAGGCTGCCATTTTGCTCCTCCATAATTTTTACCTAAATATTACCAAGTCATCCCCATATGATCCTCAATTTTTGACCAAAATTTGAAGTCCATCGGTTAAGTACTTTTTAGCTATTCTTCGAACAGACAGACAGACTGACGGAACTGAGAAAACATGTTTTTTTGGCAGAGATTCTGAAACGTGAAGATCTGAAAAAATCTCGGAGGGTGATTTTTCACGATTACAGTACTTCATTCTTACGAGGAAAGTAAAAATCGGCCTATTGCCCTTACCCGGAACTTGCTCGCAATTAATCCTTTGTTTCTTTTTTGTCTACAAAAGTGAAAGAAAACATAATTTATATATTTCTACTTAATGTCTACGCGCGGAACTAAATAATGACATGTACAGGGTCATTTTATATATATTGACACCGCCCTAGCTCCTTTATTTGAAGAGATGTCAAACAATTGTCAACACGGAATTTTTAGGGTTTTTCATAAACCGTCAGAACAACTTAAATTGTTCTCGAAATATTGACGTTTAAATTTAATAATTTCCGTATTTACAATAACTGTAGAATCTGAATTGCTTAACTTAGAGCGAAATGGGGTTTTCAGTTTCTTATCTTATCTGTTTAAGAATTATCTCGTTGTACCACCCATCAAATGAAATGAAGGTTCCAAAATTGTTACCGCGGGTACCACCTAAATTTGGTGCCATAAGATAGGTCTTTAAAAACTAAGAAATATAAAAAATATTTCCCTCTAAATTAAAATGTTTTTTCTCTCCTCTTAAAGTTTAACAGACACCAGACAGTTCTAAACTGTTTTAATAGGCACCAGTTGATTCCTACACAATTGATTTTTGTACGTAATTTGAAGGAAATTGCGAAAATAGTTTTTTTAATATATCAGCAGGCCGTCATTTTGTTTTGGAATATTGAATTTTTACCAAAATTTTACCAGGTCCAAAATTTGAACAAGTTTTTTATAACTATGCCACGAACAAACAGACCGACAGACAGACCAACATACAGACAGACAGACACACAGACCGACAGACAGACCGATCGACAGACCGACAGACAGACCGACAGATAAACCGACAGACAGACAGAAAGACCGATCGACAGACAGACAGACAGACAGCCCGACCTACAGACAGACTCACCGACACAACATAATTTTCGGCATCTGGGGTCTTAAAACGTAAAGATCTGAAAAAATCTTGGAGGGTGATACTTCCCATTTACGAAAGAAGTAATGAAAACACTATATTTAACAATAAATACACAAGTAAAGACTGTATAATCTGGTTCATTAAAAAACTAAATAATGTTTCTTAGTTACATCACGGGTAAGCTTGTCGACATCGATGTCACACTTGCTGTTGCTGACACTACAGGTAGGCGTAGGCGACACCGCAGTTAGAGGTAGCCCTTGGCAACAAACTGTGACAGCTACCTGCGTAACTTGCAGATAGCGACGCACATCTCACCTACATCTTACTGTCACCATAGACTTGGCCACGCCTACAGCAACCCCTAACCTTACCCCTTACCTGCACCCGCTTACACCTTACCTCACCTCAGCTACACACACCTTACTTCTTAACCGCATCAGGTTACATCGTTCTTTTGTCCACAAAGGTGCCACGCCTTAAAATGATACCAAAATTGCATCTCTAACCTTACATTTTTTTATGGAAATTTACATATAAAAAGGTCAATTTTTTAGAAAGTACTGTCTTACTAAAGTGCGGGACACGAAAGAAAACCGGGCGGAGTCAATCGGTTTAGGGTCGGCCAAGAAATCTCTTTACACCAGTAATGTCCCGTCGTTCTTTAAATAATATGGATATGACACTCCTTTTTGACTATACGAGTAGTATAGCAGGGGCGGCCCTGGAACACTTCGATGGCATCTTGACCACCGATCGGTCCCAGGAGCTCTTCGGCTCACCTGCCTGCAAGAAGTGTTTACCTGTCACCTTTTGTGCACCTGTCCTTTTGTGCACCTGTCTTAAGCGTGACACCTGTTTTGCACAGGTAGCAGTTATTTTTCAAAAAAATTCCAAGATGCGAGCTTCGCCGAGCCTCGCGTCATCACAAGAGCCGAGCCGAGCCTCGCCGAATTCCGTAATACCGAGAATTGTTTTTCTGTTAATTAAAATTAATATGTTCGACGTAAAACTAGAGGTCAGGTTCGCAGATAAGAAAGGGTCGAGGATGTAGATAAGGAGATGTTTGTGTAGTATTGAGTTGAGCAATGTTCGAATAAATACGTAAAATATTTGTTTTTGGAAAAATACCGAGAATAGCTTGTTTTCATTTTCGACGACGTAAGACTAAAGGTCAGGTTCGCAGATAAGAAAAGGTCGAGGATGTAGATAAGGAGATCTTTGTGTAGTATTGAGATGAGCAATACAAAGTTGTTTTATAGATAAGTTAAATATTTATTTCGAATAATAGCTTATAGCAGGTGATAAAAAAACGTATAGCACTTAAAATAATTAGTATAACAAGATTTGTTTTCAACTATTTAAAATTAATGTGTTCGAGCCACAAGAGTTCGAGTCTGGTCTAATTTTCTATTACAATAATGGAATAAAACTCAACTTTGAAATAATTTGAATTTTCAGATAGAAATATAAAAAAAGTCAAAATTTTCAAATAATGTTTATTAAAACAATATTAATAAATACACTATTCTTTTAATTTTCTTTTTTGTCTTTTGTAAAAAGCAAATTGTGCAATATTGTACGAAGTTTCCATTTTATTTCGGGTCCATCCCCAATCATCTTGTGGCTGTGCTTGATAAAAATGAAAACATTTGTCCATTTCGTTTGTCACGAGGTTACTTTTGGTTGTTTGGTGGGAATGGGACAGCTATAATGTGACTATAACAAAAAAACAATTCTATGACTGGGGTATTGATTTCTTGCAGTACAAGTCAAGTTCCGACGTAGTTCCAACAAATGACCGTGCTTTGTGAATGCGAATTGATTCCTGACAAAAGCAGCAATGTAGCTTACAGAGGTGACAATAAATTGTAGCTAATGGTTCGTGTTTTCGTTGTGATCCAACATCTAATTTAATCCGTTTATTTTGTCTTGTAGTAGCAGCGGGAGTATATTTGGCAGGGGTCAAGTTGTGAAATCATTTGCGATCATTTGCCTCCAAATATTTGATATCAGTCGTAGTCTGAAATAATATTTTCAATTTAAATATTGCATTTATATTTAAAATATAACTATTTACCTCTTAACTGGATGAGACGGAATTTTTGAATATAGTAGATTACCCGTAACAAAAGATGAATAAATGAAACTAAACATTGTTATATCCCCACGGTAGAGTGTCTGTATTTAACTGTTGGTAGTAGTTCGTGTACTTAACTATTCGCTTGTCGTCAAAAGGACTCAAAGCGGTTTTAATTTGATTAATAGTAAATACGTTATGCTTTTTGGATCTAATAAAATTTTGCGGAACATCGATGGTAGTATTGTTAAAAAGACACTGATAATAATCATGAAAAGAAATTTGTTTCAATGCTGAAGATTGAACACCCTTAGCTTTTTTAACAATTTTTTCTTTGGTTGCAGCGCTGTCTTTATCACTAAAAGTTTTAAAACAATACATTTTAGATCGCAAGCCGATAAATTCAGTCATAACCTGACCACAACATTCATCCTTCATTAGCCCACAAATTTTTTTATTTTTTTGTTGAATATTGTATACGTTGTCCTTAGGGTAATCTGACGTATCAAACATATGTATATTTTCCCTAATTCAGTCATAAATATTATAATTCGAAAATATATAAATAAGACTATCAGTGTCGGTGTACATTAATTTAACATAAGACTGGAATTTCGGTATAATAAAATTGTAATGAAAATCGTATATTATCGTTTTTGAAATATCCAAAATAGACATACCGATGTAAATTGGTTTATTAAATTTTATGTTTAATCGGTTCAGTTCAATTAAGACTAGATTTTCTGTAAAAATTTCACAACTGTGAAAATTAGGTTGTGAAATGTAATAATTTGCACCATATCTGCCTGACCATTTCGAAACTAATTTTATATCACGATATTTGCGTACATTTTCAATTGTTTTTCCATATGGTGCGTTATTCATCAATTTAAAGAAATTTTTTTCAAACTCGTGTTTACTATTTATTCTGAGAGTAGTATTTAGGCCTATATAATTTTTTAGCCATGGAGATTGTTTAAATTTTAAACACCTACGAATTTTTCCAATTTTAAGACCCAATTTGGTGACTAGCTGCAACTTTTTGTAATGAATAACGTAACGCTTCTTATCATAAAGCGTGGTTAATAGTTTGGGAAGTGAAGTAGCTGAAGTTGGTGGTACTAAATGTTTAGGACAGAGTGGTAAATCCTTATGTGTTTCAAATAACTCTTTTGGATAATAAAGGTCCACTTCAAAAATATACCCATATTCACTATTATCGGCTACATCTAAAATATTTGTTTCCTGATAGATATCTTCAACCCACTGAAAGTCTCCAGTAGGCAGAGGATAACTCATAGCAGCGCCATATAAATTTACAACATCGAAATACATGAGATAGCTAGATGGTTTGTCATGGTTATATTCT
Source organism: Kuschelorhynchus macadamiae (assembly GCA_030620095.1). Taxonomy (NCBI): domain Eukaryota; kingdom Metazoa; phylum Arthropoda; class Insecta; order Coleoptera; family Curculionidae; genus Kuschelorhynchus; species Kuschelorhynchus macadamiae. Next base: position 22,475 of record JAUTXW010000550.1, on the reverse strand, counting down.
GCCCCTATATATTCATTATTAGCCTTAGCGTATCTATTTGAGCATTGTGAAATTCCCCCTCTTATACCCTTTTCAATAAACATGACCATATCAATATCTGTTAAGAGGTCCAATTTTACTTCACTAATTTTTAACATGCTATCAAATGCTAATCCTGGTGCTGTATAATAATGTAGAGGGTCCAATTGATATGTTTCCAAACAGACTTTGCGAAAGTTTTCAAAGACATCAACTAAAAGTAGAACATCGGTTTTAAGATACAATTCGGCATATTCTTGAAGCCTTTTAATTTTAAACGTATCCCACACCGTAGAAGCATGTTGATACTTTTCGGTTGATATGTTTGAATTAGAAATAGAACTATAAAATAGCTGTATTGGAGGTAAACTATTATCTTGCAGTTTTTCCCAAGAATCTGGATATTCGAAGAAGAAAATACCCCCTTCCTGGTCACTAGTTTAAATTTATTATCATCTGGATAGTAGTATCTTGAAACTGTTTTTTGGTGATCCTCTAAATAGGATGCTAGTTTTTCCAAGGAACTGGCCATAAAACGAAATGAATCGATAAATCTAAAGCTAATATCTGAATTTTCAATGTACTTGAAGTGAAGGATATGTATTTTTCTTTATTAAGTGGAAGCAAACTAATTATACCTTTCACTTCTGTAGAAAGGGCCTTGATTAAGAAGTGACTATCGTATCCTGATATATTATGAAATATTACAGGCACAGTTTTTTATCTGAAAATTTTAAATTACATGATTTATGTGCAGCTCCTCGGAATAACCCCGTTAAATGATAATGGTCTCTTACTTTATACTTATCCCCTAAAAAAGGTTCATTACAAAAATGACATGTTTTTGCTTGACAATAAGCCTCATTTTCTTGTTTACTTAGAGATATCATAGATTGTGGGTTTGAATATATTGAATTAACTTTATAAGCAATTTTGCCAAGTTCCCTGACAAACCATTCTTGACGCTTTTCTCCAGTATATGAATGAAATTCTGATAGCGAATCATCATAAGAACATTTTAGAAAATATGAAATACTAAATGGTTCATGTTTTTGATATTTTTTTGATTTCTTAGTGCATTGCTTTTCTTCATACTTGACAAGCATGCCCTCTAAATCTGCGTAAATTGCAAAAGGAGCCAATCATTTATTTGAGAAATTTTTAAATGTTAAAATTTTTTCATTTTCCTTTGCCAATGTAATTTTACATTTATATAATAATTGACAATCTTTGGAATGTTTTTTCAAAATGGGTTCAGTTTTAAAATGATTAAGACAACGCTCGCAAAACCATTTTTTATGTTTTCTATTACCCATTTGGGTATTCAATAAACAACTTAATTTTTTTATGCATGCAAAATGAAATGTTGTGTTTGCAGGTTCGAAAAAATATTGTGTGCTTTCTAATTCAACGTTATTACAAGGTAGTATAAGTAAATTGACTGTATCTGTAAAATATTCTATTTTGCTTAATAATAAGGGTAAAATTTCTCTATTTCTTAAACAAAAAACATTAATAGCTAAGTTGTTCATTCTTTCAAACTTGGAAATATCTTTTAGAGCAATTGGAAATTGAATTCCATCATATTTCAAATAGTGACTGAAATGATCATAAGATGACGTGCGTGAAACGTTTTTGGCCTTTTCCGGGTCCACGTACAGCACACATGATAGCCCACAAAAAACAATAAAAGTCTTTATTTTTAATATTGATAACACTTTTAGTTTTTTTTTATTAATTCAGGCAATTGCACATAAGTGGAAGAGCCCACGCTTATTGGATTAAAAGAATTAATATTTACTTTCAAGTACCAAATTTCACACAAGGCCCAACCACTGTCTCCTTCTTGAAATTCTTCAAGTTGAACCAAAATCTTATCAGGAACGTGTATCTTATACCATTCAGTCAGATTCGTAGATGGTTCAATTAGTGAATTTTTCGTTGTAAAATGTTTAGCGGATTTTTCTAAATTTTGAGGTTTTATAAATAAACCTGAAAACACAACATTTACTTTAATCATAGAATTTTTAAGTTCAGTTTTAATCCTGTTTGAAAAAATACGAAAAGCACTATTTAAAAACTCTTGGTTCTTTCATCTTTAAATTGTTAATAATTCCCGATTTTATTCTCCCTTTAAAACAAGAATCAACATCTTCCCAAACTAATTTTCTTTTTAATAGACCCTTGTTATTTTTTAAATGCAATTTAAAACGTAATAAAAAGTGTTTTAAAATTGACATATTACTTTCCACTCTACTATAACTAGAAACACATGAACTATTTTTTAAACATTTATTAATAATGACAATTGATTTTTTGAGATAACGAATATGTGTTTGTTAATCTTCTTTTGTTTTAAGTAATCTACTGACCATTTCAGTTTTGTGGACCGCCTCACTTGAAAATGAATCTAGGACTTTGTTGCTGCTGGACGACATTTTGGTTTTTGTTTTCTTTTAGTGTAGTGGCAAGAAGGACTACAAAGACTGCAGTGTGAATAAGTTCGGTGTGTGCATGATAATTTATATACAAAACTCTTATCAATCATTCGCGTCATTTCTATTGACAACACACACACACACACACAGAAAGTAGCATGGTATAATCATGTATATGTAAAATTTTCCAGAAGATAAGTCACGTTGCACCAAAAACATGTTTTATCAAATATAGGTCACGTTGCATGACCTTTGCATTTTTATTTTCCGTTATCAAATACAAGTCACGTTGCACGACGTACATTGCATTTTTCTTTTTTCGTTATCGAATACAAGTCACGTTGCAAAATATTAGGAAAATTTCTGTTTTTGCTAGTAATTATGATAAAAGATAAAGAAACATTTACTGTGGACGTGGTGTTACAATATGTAACGCAGCAAATTTTGTTGAAAATTTCCTTTGAAATTAATGAGTACTTTGATCGTCGTCTACGTCAAAATTGTTAATTTTTTCAATGATAAATTTGTATTTATACTCGTCCAGAGTTTGCGTTTGGTGTCAGTTCTCTGTTTATCCGTTTTTTGGAAACAACCAAACGAAAATATTCAAGATGGCAACAGTACCTAGTACACTTGTCGTATTTTCTGAAGATAAAATAAAATTTCCTGTGCGTGACGTCTTGGTTGTTATGAAACAGCTTTTTTAGTAAGTATTTGTTAATTTTTTTGTTAAAGTGTTAGTGAACGTACCATTTATTACAATAACAGCTCCTTTTATTACATTTTGTGCATGAATTTATTTAGCTAGGTGCCGTAGCTTATTTTATATATTCCATAAATTTATATAGCATTGATGGTGCAGTAGTTGCGTAGCCTGCCATACCTATAATTTTTATTTTATTCCAGAATTTTTTTCTCGATCTACATTTACATTTTTTTTTTAATTTTGGAAGCTTTTCAGTGAAGCAATATTTTTTATTTTTGCAAAAATACTGAATATATAAAAATGATTCCTATGAGGTGTTATAAAACCTATATTTAGAGAAGTTTTTTTTCCTTTCAGATATGGTGTTGATAGGATTCTCGAAAGGGATGATAAGGTGTATATACACCTTACTTATAGTCCCCGGAGAGAAGCCTTGAAACGAAAATTTGGAAATCTCCCCGTACGCTATCTAAGGGCAAAAATCAATAATGATGAGGGATTTAGGATACTCGAAAGAGTGGTAAAACGGTTCAAATTTAATCTTGTGGACGAGGATGTGGAAACAACTGTTAGTGAGCAGCAATGACGAACACTACCACCAACATCATCGTCGTCGTCGTCGTCGAAACGGCAAAAGTTGACTGTATAGGAGGTCTATTCCTCCAGCGAGGATGAAGAGCAACAGCAACCACAACAACAACAACAACAAGAACAAACAACAAATGTAAATTAATTTTAGTAATTTTAGTGTTCTTTTTTCAGATTTAAATACAGTTAGAATAGTATATTTATTCTTTTATTACAGAAAAATCAACTAACTTTGATAAAAGGTTATAATTACCAAAGCTTAAAAAAGTGTTGGACTTCAAAATCATTACATGATGTGATTGTTGCTGAGGTTCTCGATGAGGTAAAAATCATTAACCTATTACTAAAGTCTTGTGCGTGTAGCTCCTTTGTAGCCGGTGGTTATCCTAGTTATTTAGTAGGTCGAACCAAAACTTACGCAGATATTGACATGTTTATTGAACTTAGTCCTGTATGTGAAGCGGTATGTTTATTGATTTTAAATATACTGATAGAGAAACTTAAGGAAAATGGTTATAGATGTGTACAAAGTATAACAACTGTAAATAATTACTCAACAAAATTTTTCTTACGAAATGTTGTCCTCAAAAAGGGTTTTTTATTACAATTGATATTTTTGAAAGAAAACTCTAACCATTTAACTTTTGAAGAACTAATTATACATGCGATAACTAATTTTGATTTAGATATATGTAAAACTGCTTTATTTAGGCAAAATAATTCGTTACATACAATTCAAATGAAAAAAATTGAAAATTGTATTCCAAGAAATCTTAATCGCCGTGATAAATATATAGAAAGACGTCTTGAAAATGTATTGAATGTAGACACCTTAGCAATGATATGTCTGAAAAAAATGACATGTCTAAAAGCAGGATAACGATTTGAATAAATACAATTTACATAATATTTTAGTTTTTTATTTCAATCTTCATTACAATTTCTACATTTAAATGTATTCCAATGATATAAATTAAATACGTTTTCCAAGGTACAATTTAATGTATTACTATCATGTTGCTGATAACGATACGACTTGAATACGTTTTCTAATTCGGCCAAGGGTGGACATCTTCTTGTTTCCAAATGAATAACGGTGTAATTTGTTTTGAACAATAATCGGGTCAACCACTCCAATTTTTTATTTCCCTTTACTGCAATGATATTGTCGGTGTAGTCGTTATTCCAAGAGTCCACAGTGTCATATCCATTTTCTTCATTAATAAAATCTTTTATAAACTCAGTCAAATTTTCATATTCCAAATTTTCAAAAGCATCGTTTGACCACTCCAAGTCATGTACGTTGTTAGTTAATCATTTCATGTGATTTCTAAATTGGTCTTTGCAAAAGTCCAATTCAAAAGGAAGTTTAACTGAAGCATGTTTATAATTTTTATTTGAGTTATTAAGAATTGCAATTTCCTTGCACAAAAAAGTTGAGCTGCCATATTGAAATCCTTGTATATCTATTACAAACATGACTCTTTACAAAACGTTCACTATACTGCTGCTGCTGCTGCTGCTGTTGAGACTACTCCACCTTTTACCGCGAACAATCGATGACTGACGTTTTACTTTTGACACTCTGAAATTTAATATACTTTAACTGTACTGGTTAAAGGATTGTATTTGACTAAACGATCATGTAGAATCAAACAGAATGCTGAGGTATTGTTTGTTATTGTTCTAGTTGTTTCGAATTCATTGCGAATATCAACAGCTCCACCTTTTAGGATGTCTTCACCTTGACGTGAACAGTCAACAACAATTAATGCTGCTTTATTCTTGTATGTTGTTGGGTCATAACACGGATCACTCTGATTTTTATAATAATAGGATTTTTGAAATTGTTGATACATTTCATACCCAAGAGCATATTTATTGTTATCAAAGTCCAAATTTAGATTATCGTATGGGAACATATCAGAGTTCAAATACACCTTTAAATTTAATAAACTGCAATGCTGAAAATAACTCGCATTTTTCGCAATATTATTTTTCACACCAGTTTGAAAACCAATGATGATAAAACGAGGCTTCTCCAATTGATTTGATGATTTCATTGCCCATGTGTGGTTTTTGCTTTGCTGCAGTTGTGGGTATTCATGTAGTTCCCAACTTCTGAAAGCAATCGTTAATTCCCTGTTACTTTCAAATTGTTTAAGTAAACGTAATTTTTGAGTATCACTAAGGGTAACATGAGGCATTTTCCACAATATCTTACTCAGTGTAACTTTATAGGTTTCCTTTTTGTCATTTTTTTGCATGATTCCCTCGGTATCAGAATTGCTTCTAATTAATATTAATTCTTGACGAAGATTCATGATTGTCTTATGAAAATCCTCCGTAAAACCCATCAACATTTTTAGCGGAATACAAACATTAAAACTACCGTTACCATCCAAAATTTTTGGATTGTCTTCACAATCCCATCCAGCATTCTGAAGTGCAAAATATTCAGCTTTCGAAAATGATACGTAACCTTTCATTGTTGTGGCTATGCCGGGATTTCGAACCCGATCGATAACCGCTCCTCCTAGTTCATTACGAATTTCATCAAACAAATGAACAATTCCGTTATTGATAAAAGTTACATTATCACTATAGGTATTATCGTTTTTAAGCAACTTTCCTTCAATGTATAAAAAGCTTTGACTCGGTAACGTGTATAAATCTTGTGTTTGTATTGGTATTCTAATTTCATCGTTATTGTTTAGAGTGTTGAGGAATAAGGTTGATGTGTATGGTATTAATAATTTATGATTGAGTCATTTAGCACATTTTCTCCCACTTTTAACAAGTTATAACTCATTGTCTTTGTGCCTATATCTACACTTGCAAACTAACATAATAAAAATACTTTCCAAACTTGTAGTAATCCGTAATTTAAAACTACACCAAAATCTTTGTAATTTTCCAATTTTTAATTTTGATTTTTCTCCTCCCCCTGTAAACTGAATCCCAGTGAGAGTAGTACACGTTTGTTTTTAGATGTTAACTCCTTAAACGTTCTGGTGGAACTAATAGTTGTCTGTTCATCTAATTGGGTTTTATGACAATTTTCAAACGAGTCCTTTGGTATATTTAAAGAATTATAATTATACAGAAAAACCATTTTAAAGAATTCGCTTCAAATGTAACCTTATCGTTACTAGCTCGTTTCTGAAATTGACTAATTTCTTATCCTGATCAGTTATTTTAAGGATTATCTCATCGATATATCGTGTGCTGATTGGTAGATAAATAACATTCGATGGCTTCTCGGCTATGTTGAAACCTGGTGGCCATGTTGGATAAAACAAATGGATAATATGAACTAAATCTCCATTATTATAGGAATTTGTCACTAGATTATATTATATACATATTGAATTAACTTTAAATATATTTACAGGATTATCGGAAATGTGTCCTTTATTGGACTCGAGTTGCTTGCTACCGAATCCCAGTAAACTGCCAATTGAATTTTCTTTGCTGAAATCAATTTTACGATTACATTTGATTTCACACTGTAAAGTGTTATGGTTCGCTTCCAAACGAAGTGTGATTGGATCCTTTTCTTTTGAATGAAATCTCAGATACTTCGTCAAATATTTTTGAATATCGCTAATTTCGTAGGATCCTTCAGGTATAACCACGTGCTCATCTCCACAATGAAAATTGTTATTGCTACTATCAATGTTAGGAATTGAGTTGTAACTTTCAAAATTTATTAAACCCAAAACATAATTTTCGTTTTCATTCAAAACAATAGGTGGATAAATTTTGGTTAAAAGTACAGACTCCGTTCCCGATAAGGTAAACGTATAAGACATCTTTAACTACTTTTCGGATCAAAGTATTTACATTAAATAAAACAAAAACTATAGTTATTTTGGTATTAATTCTAAATCTTCAGAATGATACTAAAATTTCAGACATAAGTGACCACATATAAATGAGTCATGAGGTTGGTAACAACGATGATTATAAAATATGTTACAAATACCATTAGAGTTAAAATATTTACACACTTCCAGAGGAGGTTTTAAATTTCCAAAACTATCAAAATAATAAACATTATTTCTATGTTTCCAATAAGCAGTCCAATGAGTTCCCGGTCCAGAAAAATTGTCTAAATTGATAATACCAGATTCGTTTTGGTAAATTTTCTTCGGTAATCGATTTCATAAACATTTCTCGAAAATAGGGTATTTTGAGTAGTTTAGTATACTTTTCAATATCAAAGTTACTTAAGGCACGGTTAAGATTATCGGTATTTTTTTTTCCTGAGATGATTTCCTAAAAAAAGGCCTAAACCTGTTTTGTATGGTTTTAAAAAGAGACCTTTTCTCAATGCAATGGATTCCATCGTCTTGTGGCGTTCGCTTTCTTGCAATTGTTGTTTGGCAGCACGAGCATCAGATACGGTCTTTGAGATGCCCGCAGCTCCTCCACTTAACGCATCTAATGCACTCAGTCCCGCAAAAATAGGGATCAAAGGAAGAAAACCTCCCGTTTTTGGAATTTAAATTATTCTTGGCTGTCTGATTTTGGTATTATTAACTGCTTTCATAGCTATCTTAACAGCATCGTAAATATTGGATGGTTTTTGATTTAAAATAGTACCTTTAATCTTTTTCATAACTGATTGAAAACTTTTTAATTTTGTACTGCTTCTTTTTTTCCCGCTAACTTTTGGTCTTTTTGCCTTTTTGCTTTTCTGCTTCCGAGGTTTACTTTTTTAAATGCTACCATGTTTACTACTTTCGGTTGGAAAAGTTTTTAATACACTAAACTTTGAAGCCAGATAAATGAAAATATATACTATTTTTTAACTTTTTTTTTCAATGGGCCACTAGCAAATTCCTCATGAAAATTATCGTCTCGCCATCGTTTAATTTCCGCTTATTGGATAAGTTTGCCAATTTTATTTCAAATTTTAATTTTTTCTCATCCATTATATCATCATTAGAGTTATCTATCTTTCGTTTGAGTGCCCTATTTTGATGTTGTTGTTGCAAATCTTGTTCAATCTCGTTCTCTAAGTTCTTTCGTGTCTCATTATCATTCTCAATAAAATTAGAAGGGTATTTCATTTTTTTCCTTTATTTTCTTCTCATGATAATTATCGTATTTTTGTTGTTTATTTTTTGTTCCCTTTTTGACTTGTTTTCGATACACCTTTCCAGTTTGACCTTTTACTTTCTCGAGTTTGTTTAGCAAAATCTCCATCTTTTTCACATAATCACGCATAGCCTTCACACTGTGTTCCATTATTGTTTTAAGATACTTGTTACCATGGATTATATTGTATGACTGATTTAAATTTGGGTTATTACTCAAACTTATATCCCCACTGCTAGTACCCATATCTAGCTTTATTTTAGTTTGCATTGCAGCTGAAATACCCGCAGCGGCTAATTTTTCTTTCCAGGATGCATTCGATGAATTTATTCTGCTTAAAGCGTGTTTAAGTAAAATTTTATCTGCCGCATTACGATCTGATATGTTTTGATATTGTGAATAGGCAATATCATGATTTTTACATGCTTCATCTAACGGGTTAATTCCTTTATCACCACGTCGTAAACGTTTCTCTAATTTAGTTCCTGGACCACAATAGTTATACCCTGGAAGATGTAATTCAAATGGAAGTTTGTTTATCCTTGAGTTTAACAAACCTTCCCCATTAATCGTTCGTTGGTGTTGTTGTCGATCAATCGAATAATACCTCATTTTAAAAGAAGTAAATAAAAACTGAATATAAATAACATCGTATTATGGCTTTATAATTAGTTTTACATCGAATATTTAACATGGAGGAGAAAAAGAAGAAACATGTCAAAATTGTGAAACAAAGAACATGTTTAACAGTAAATAATCATGATGTGAAAAAAAAATAAAAATATTAAACACAGTATAAAATTACCATCTACTGTACGATGCATCATATCGGGACCTTCAAACCGTGGAAGAACCAAGATTATGCTAAGCCTTCTTGAACATCCCAATGCATTGAAATTTGAAAATGTCTACTCAAAGTCTCTGTATCAACCTAAACATATGTATTTGGAGAAATTATTAAAACCAATAAAAGGAATCGGTTACTATACATTCGATAATAGTGAACAAATATTATCTCCATCTGACGCTAAAGCAAATTCAATTTTCATATTTGATGACGTCGCGTGTGATAAACAGGATGTTATCACAAAATATTTTAGTATGGGACGTCACAACAATATAGACTGTTTTTACTTGTGTCAAACATATGCAAAAATACCCAAACATTTGATAAGAGACAATGCTAACGTCTTAATATTATTTAAACAGGATGACTTAAATTTACATCATGTATACTCTGATCATACTGGTACTGATATGTCATTTGACAGCTTTAAAGCCATATGTTCATTCTGTTGGAAAGAATCATTTGGTTTTCTATCTATATTTAAGGATAATAAAATTGATGAAGGTCGGTATCGGTTATGTTTTAATAAATATATATATCTGTAGTATCGCTTTTATAAATTATTACATAGTTGAACGTTGAAAGTTCATCATCATTATTATCATGGCTCCTGCTCGTACCACGAAAAATAAAAAGGAAAAAACTAAACATCAATCAGTTAAGAAAAAAATAATTTCAAAGAGAAAAGATATAAAGAATAAACTAGATATATTAAAACATAGACAAATAGCCCACGAGAATGTATTTCAGCCTATAACAAAACATTTGCAGGTGATTGAGAACAAATTGGATCGAAAGAAGCACACTCCTGAAAGTTTCATATCGGAACTTAAAAGAAGGGAACAATTTTCTGATGACGATAACTATGATGATGATGATAATAAAGATGACGAGGAAAAACTTTTTGGGGACCATAATAGTGAAAAGGAAAACGAGTCAGTGAAATCGGAACCTATACCCTCCACTTCTATCCCATTAGAGTTTAAGGATACTCCTACAGGAAATAAAATCACACATGCATATCAAACTGCACCAAAAATAAAAAGAAAATTATTTTCTTCCACAACAAAATCATCGTCGTCGTCGTCGTCACGGAAACCATATAATCTTAGAAAATTGACAATAAAAAACGTGCAGGATGAAATCGAAGAAGAGGAAATTAGGAAACAAAGGGAATATGAAAAAGCGCTAAATCAAACTATAAGAGAAAAATAATTTTCCGATTATTCTGATCAATATCATAGTTTACTTTTAAAGTACATCAAAAAGTTTGTAAAGGATCCAAATAGTAGTAATTCTGATGGAAAATTCCAAGTAAAGTTTGATAAGGATATCGAACGGTTTTCTATCGGTAACAAAACGATAGATTTCGATGGAGCTGATTTGATAATTGCAGGAAAAAAATATAAAGGCACTAATGGATTATATGGCTTGTTATTTAATCAGAATGTTCCCACCATCTATACAAATGATGATGCAAAAAAACTATACTCACATATTATTTAAAACAAATGCTATCAAAAATGTAAAATCAAGTAAAAATAAGAAATTTAGAAAATTTATTGAAGCAATAATAAATAAAACTGAGAGTAATTATACCAGTCCAACTGATGATGATGATGATCATGACGATGATGATGATGTTTTGAAACAGGGGAAGGGAATGTCTATGAAACTTTCAAACAATCCTATTGATTACATTTTTTGGGATGATCCTAATGAATTGGTTGAGAGATTGGAGCTACTAGTTGCGTCTCAGGCTGCTGGTAATACAAATCACGTTAACGAGATTAATGCCATTATTGAAGAAATACGAGAAGCCAATATAATAGAATAAAAATATGTCTAAATTTGTAACCAAAGTCAAAAAAGATATTGTTGAAGAACTCCATAAACCATCAAGAGTAAATTTTAAAAGGAGGAAGGTTATTATCAAATCACTATTGGACTTAATGCAAGCTGATTTGGTTGATATGAAAGAATACGTACAAGAAAACAAAGGATACAAATACATACTCGTCGTAATTAACTGTTTTTCTAAATACGTTTGGGCTTATCCGGTGAAAACAAAAACTGCCAAAGAGGTATCTAAAGCGATGGAAAATGTATTCAAAGAACAGACACCTATACATCTCTGTACAGACGCGGTGAATTTACCGGAAAAGAAATGATGATTTTAATGAAAAAATATAATGTCAAACATTGTTTAGTTTACAGTGAGAAAAAAACATCTATTGGTGAACGTGTACATCGAACCCTTAAAGGAGTGATGTGGAAAGAATTTAGTCTTCAAGGATCATACAAGTGGTTTGATATATTAAAACAAATCGTTTATTCCTATAATAATCGAGTACGCACTACCACAGGTTTAAAACCGTCTGAAATTTCAAAAAAGCACGAAAAACTGCTATTAAACACAGTTTATAATCGAATTAAAATGACATCGAAACCAAAATTCGAGATAGGTGATCATGTAAGAATTTCCAAATTTAGAGGAGTTTTTGATAAAGAATACCAACCAAATTGGTCAATAGAAATTTTTAGCGTAAAAAAAGTTCAACTTACAAATCCAGTGACATACCTACTTTAAGATGCAGAAAAACAAGACATCATCTAGGTATCTCATGTATTTCGATGTTGAAAATTTATATGGTGCTGCTATGAGTTATCCTCTGCCTACTGGAGACTTTCACTGGGTTGAAGATATCTATCAGGAAACAAATATTTTAGATGTAGCCGATAATAGTGAATATGGGTATATTTTTGAATTGTCTTTCGAATTTTAAAAAGATTTAATTTTGATTTTTCTTGATCGATTTACCTAATTGCGTGCTGATGTTAAAGGGGGTGTTTTTATGTCCTAAAAGTCTTAACTTTTGAGATACAGGATGGTAAAGTTTAAAAAGAAAACATTTTTTTTTCATTCCAATTCTGATGCTATTGTAGATGACTGCATGAAATTTGATACACGTCTTCTATGCATTAAGGAGCATACGGATTTACCCAGGTTAATTACATATCCACGCCACTGGTAGAAATTTAAAGAATTGATTGTTAATAAAAAATGCCCTTTTATGCATAAAAGACATGTATCATATTTATCACAGTTATTTATCTATAGTAGCATCTGAATTAGGATTTAAAAAAAAATGTTTTTTTAAAACCCTGTATCTCCAATGTTAAGACTTTTAGGTTCATATTAAACTTTTTTCTTAAAAAGGTCCAAGAATCACTCCTTTTAACATTAGCACGCAATTAGGAAACGTCCTGTATGGTACTTCACAATGACGCCCCCTGTACAAAGTAATATGACACACGGGGACAAACGGTCACTTTTGGCATACCCGAATAGCCCAAAGTCAAACTGCATAAGTTAAAATTTTGATAAATCTTGTTCACTGGAATCAGTGCTGGCTCCCCTACTATAACTACATTGATGTGTTAATTTTGGAAAAATATGAGTTCTGTAGTTTTTCAAATATTAATTGCAATATTAGATATTTTTTGACACACGGTATTGAACAGAAAATTAATTATTTTGAAGTAGTTTATTGACAGTTACTTTATGAACAATTTTACAAAGTATATGAAAAAAAAACTAAGCCATTTTTGAGGTTGACGGCTGTGATTCTAATGGTTCGATTCCTTCTAAATCGTTGTCTTCCTCTGAAAATGATGAGGTTTCGTCGTCACTACTTCACTAACCATTTCAATTTTGCCATCTACTTCCCAGAGTAGTTTTATCTTCAATAAAACGAACATGTTTAATATGCGATTTCCAATTTTCAGCCGATAATGAGTCAATCGCTTCTAATGTTATTTTATTTAAATATTTAATTGAAAGTTCACCGGTGTTGCGCTCTCGAATAAATTTTTTTACTCCTGCCCATGCAAGTTCAATAGGGTTGAGGTCGCACATGTATGGAGGCAGCCTTAAAAGTGTATGACCGAGGATACGTAAAATACCGTCAATTTTATACTTTTTTTCGCTAGGCTTGTTGGCTGATATTACTTTATATAATTGATATTTTCTCCATGTTGGATTTCATACAAAATTGTTCGATTTAAGCCACGATATCATATGAGCTTTTGCAGAGTATTTAGTTGGCACTTTATCTTCTACGTGAGAATGATAAGGCGCATTATCCATTACTACGACTGATTTGGGATAAATGTTAGGTAGAAGCTTCTCGAGTAACCACTTTTCAAAATTATCTCTATTCATATGTTCATGATAGTCTCCAGTTGTTAGTCCCGAGCGAAAAACTAAAGTAGCACCTGGAACAAATCCAGCTTCTGAACCAGCATGAACTATAATAAAGCGACTACTAAAGCGGATTCCCTGAACAACACCTGTATCACTTTCACTTTGCCAGCATTTGTTCACTGTCATATAATTATCTACCCAGGTTTCGTCTAGATACACAATATTGCGTCCTTCTTGCCTTACAGTTGATAGATATTTCACCCGCCAGTGAAAAATATTTGGTCTCTCAATGAGCAATTTTCGTTTATTTTGACATTTGCGCCAAACAAAACCATTTGATCGTAAAAGCCGATTTAAGGTTTTATTGTTCTTTATAGCAGTAAGTAGGGGTTTGCAGGTCGGAACCTTCTTCATGTTTATATAAAAATCCTCTATTGTTCGTTGAATTACTTGAAAATCACCATCGTCAATTTTTTCTTTGTATGATAATCGGGGTCTTTTTTTACCAGAATATTTTAAAGGTGAAGTAGAACTTGATCGATCATTATGTTCTCTTTGAATTTTTCTTACACTACTTTCCGAAACACCACTGTAAAATGCAGCGCGTTCTGTTCGATTTTGAATTGAAATAGTCAAACTATTATTTTCAGCTTCTCTAGTACAGGCCTCTATAACGTTCGCAGTAACTTCACGTGCACCGATTCGAATTATTTTTCCTCTTTTGCTCGCCGTCGTTACTTCGAAATAATAATTCAAATTCAACGCAACGCATTTATATAGAAAAGAAAACAAATGCTCGAAACGTATAGGCGCCACTGGAAATAGCTAGAACCTTCTAGCGGCAAGCGCATGGAGACTCTAGGTACATCCCAATTACAAGTGGACCAGTGCGAAATTTACTAAATCCTCGATTAATTTTCCGTACCACTTAGCTGGCGCACATTATAGGTGAAGCGGCAAACTATTACAACAAATAAAATAACATAAAATTTATTTGCGTACACAAATTTTACTTTTCCGCTTGCTTAAGACTATCAACCGTCATTTTAAGGACCGCCCGGTTTTCTTTCGTGTCCCGCACTTTAAGACATCCATGAGTTTACAGTCGGTTATTCAAAAAAGGTAATTTTTATGACTAATAAGTATACTCTAATAGATATTGTGAAATTTGAAAATATATGCAGGATCTTTGTAAAAAAGTATACTGAGTATAAAATAATAAGACGTGTAAGGTAGGTAATAGGTCTGTCAACCAAGTTCAGTTTTCTGTTGCATTTGATAGATTTGTGCGTATTAAAAGATTCTACAAAATTTGAAAACAAATATATACTTTTCGTGTATTTGATAATTCCGATTAAATGTTAATATTTGGTCTGTTTAGGGTATTTAGCGGCTTTTAAGAGGTTGGTTTTTTGTCCGTACTGAGTTTTAAACATAATATGGTGGGTTAGCACAACGATTAAGACGCCAACTAAAATATTTGTAAGTGTTCCAAAGGAAAAAAATGGTTTGCGGCAGTCAGACGGGAGATTAAAGAAGTTTTTTCGACATTGACTATTTATTGTTGCGAGGACCATCTTAATGTAAGTTTGTGTAGACCTGTGTTGCGGCATATAAAAAAAATAATCGTTTTTGTTTTGATAGAGGGAAAATTATATGGAGTATTGCCTTAGCAAAATAAAAGCACGTTTAAATGGTAACGTCCTGTCTCATATAAAATAAAACAACTTGAATAGTAGTTATAATAGGGGAGCGCCTCCTCCTCCTCCTCTTCCTCTCTCTCATGTCCCTCATTCTTAACTTCCTCCCCTTTTATTCTCATTCGCATCATATTTTTTAATTTTTTCTCTTTGTTCTCCCACATTTGATTTTGCATTCTTAAGTCTTATAAATAGGTGCATCAAGATCATTTTAGTATGTTAAGGTACGAGTGACTGTTAAAAGAAAAAAATCTGTTGAATAAATCTATTAATAATAATATTAAAATAAAATGAGTGAATCAGTTGGAGAAAGAAATCGATCCATTCCGCTTCAGACAATTAGCCTCGAAGAAATTATACCAGGAGTTCAAGAAGAAAATATACCATTAGTTCGAGAAGAAAATAATGGGATTGTTTTAAAAAATTGGAATAAAACTGAGAGTGAAGAGAAAAAAGTGTTTTGTGCTATTTGTTTTGAAATAATCGAATATTATGATTCATGTAGACCAAATACATGTTCCCACATTTTTTGTTTAAAATGTATTTTAAGATGGAATGATGAAAATGGTTGTTCTATAATGGTAAACAATTGTCCTGTATGTCGCACTAGATATTACTATTTGGTACAAATCTTCAAAGATGTAATTAGACATCATTTTGTTGTAATTTTAAAAAGAGGATAATATTTTTTATAATTTGTGTTTGTGAAAACTCTGGTAACAAATAATTTTGTAAAAAAAGTAAATGTAAATATATATAATAATTGACACACATTTTTTCCTTTTCCTATATTGAAACGACAACAATGATCTAACAAGTTTTTTAATACATACTAATTTTCACATTACATAACAAAACAATTGTTATGGGTTTACACAAAAAGTGCCACGCCCTAAAATGGCACCACTTTTGCAAATGGAAGCTTAAATTTTCTTATGGGAATTTACATGTAAAAATGACGGTTTTGATTGTCGGACCGGCATAGCCTAATCTACTACTTTTTAATTATACTAATAATATTAATATAAATTGCATCAAGTAAGAGAAAACTCAATTGAATACAGAAACAAGCGTTAACAAAATGTTATGCTAATATATGAGTGCTTCTAGTGGCAGTTGACATAATCGACACTTTTTTTTTTACATATGATTAGCTATTTCATTTACAAATACAGTGTCAGATGTTAGAATAAAAAGAAGTATTTTGCATATAGCAATGAAAATATATAACCGCTTATAGTAACAGTTGACATTTTTTAAAATTAATATTGTTGACGTATTCTACTTATTATCTTTACAATTTATGTTTAAAATTAATATTTTTGATATAATCTACCCATTACGTTTATAACCTATATTTAAAATTAATATTGTTGAAATAATCTACCCATCACCTTTACAAACTATGTTTATTATTAATATTTAACAACATAATCTTCTATCTCTTTTTTTTCATTTTTATTGCAGTAAAAGCAAGCATGTTCAGGAATTAGTAGAAAAAGATGTATCCTACAAATAGCACAATGTAAATCAGAAGCACTAACAACATAAGCTCTTTTGTAGTGGCAGCTCACATGATCGGACTCCCCTCTCCGTAAATATCTCCTGTGAATTGCACTACAAGGAAGGCAAATAGCAAATGTTCCTAGACTTCGACTTTCAATTTTAGAGTAGCTTTGTATAACACATACATCTTTTTCTTCAAAATTATTAAATAATTCACTAGCCCTAAACTTGCTTACTTTTACGTCAGCCTCGGTTCCTAAATTTAGCAGTTGTCCATCCATGTCCACTCCTTCGTCAATTTCCTGATCATCTTCCTCCATCTCTTCTTCTTCCTCCTCAATATAATTAATGTCGATGTTACATAAGAATGATCTTCTAACAAGCCTAGATGATTTGTCCAAAAATGAATGTTTATAAGTGATGGAATCGCCTTCCAAGTTAATAAAAATTTCTTTTCTTTCTTCAATTTGAGCGGCGATCTCCACATTATTTTCTTCAATTTGGGCGGCGTTTCCAATCATATTTTCTGCCATCGTTAGGAACTTTAGATTTAGATAGATTTATTTGATAAAAAATTTGGTTATAGCTTATAAAATAATATCGACAACTGATATTACAGCGAATGATACTGTATGATCGTCGAGTGGATGTTCTTAAGTATATATCCCATCAACCACCACTTTTACTACCTGCAATACTTAAGTTTTTTTTTTTTTTTTTTTTTTTTCGCTGTCCCTTTCCCTGTCAGTTTCCTCGGGGGGGGGGGGGGGGGGGGGGGGGGGGGGGGGCCCCCCCCCCCCGCCCCCCCCCCCCCCCCCCCCCCCCCCCCCCCCCCCCCCCCCCCCCCCCCCCCCCCCGGGGGGGGGGGGGGCAAAATAATTGACAATGACTTTGACTTATACACATGTACTCAAATGCAGAATTTTGCAAACCAACAAAACAATGAAACAGACGTATTTACAACTAGTCAACAACAAACTATTCAGGACTTGAATGAAATTATTTACAATAGCCAAGTTCAGAATAATGCCAACAAACACAACAACGAAAAATATTTATTTACAGCTACTCAACAACAAACTCTTGACGATCTTAATGACATTATTGACAACAAAACGGACTTAATTACAACAAAAACTAAACAAACTCTTGAAGAACTGAATGACATTGACGAAACTCAAAATTCTAGCGATGAGGATATTGTTTGTTTTCAAAAATCTAATCCAAATTATTTAACATTAAAATCGCCAATTAATTCTCCGAGACCAATTTGTTTAGTGAAAATTCTGATTCGGAAGAAGAACAAATTGATCAAAATTTAAGTTTGGCTATTTGTCCTACTAATTCACCATATGATATTGTAAATTCTGATTCGCAAGAAAAACAAATTGATCAAAATTTAAGTTCGGCTATATCTTCTATTAATTCACCATATGCTATTGTAAATTCTGATCCGCAAGAAAAACAAATTGATGCAAATTTGACTTCGGATATTTCTCCTAATAATTCACCAGTTGAACAAAATTCAATTTCGAAACCATCATTTATCATTAAAAAAAAATTTAAAATTAATAAAAAAAATAAAAAACAAATAGCAAACCTTAAGTGTCTGGGTTTCGCTATTCAAAATTTAACTAATTTGATCACAATTAAAAAGGAGACGAAAGTACGGTGAATTATGTTAAACAGGCCTTTGACAAATTAGTTGACTCATTTGAAGAAATGGATTCATAAAGTCAATTAATTTCTATTGCTTTTTCAAAATTTGACTATAACTAAATAAAAATGCACAATATTAATTTTATTATTATACAAAGAACTTCAAAAATGCAATTGCTTTTTTCAAAATTTGACTATAACTAAATAGAATTGCACAATATTAATTTTATTATTATTATTATGCAGAAAACTTCAGAAATGCATAAGTGTGTAACATGTAATAAAGTCTTTACTAGAAAGGATAATTTACTGCGACATATTAAAAAACATGTTAACGGAAATTCCACAAAACTCAACAGTTGGTTGAAAAAACCAAAGCTTGTTAAAGGTAAGAACATTTTATTTTTCATGTCATATTTTGTAAAATATTTTTTTCTTAATTTATATAGATTCTACAAATATTGTAAAATATTGTAAAGAATGCAAGAAAAATATAAACCAAAGTCTATGGGGTGGACATCTTCGATCTAGTGTGCACAAGAACAATTCCAAAATAGGCTTGGAGGAAGGTGTTGAAATTATCAAGTCAGCATTCAGGGAACGAATAATATCTTATAGGATTTCCTCACACCAAAACTTCATAAATGTGAAAGAATATTTTCAACATTTGGAATACAAAATTGCACATCTAATAGATCAAGAACTGCAGAAACATAAATGTATCAAGCTAAATATGGAACTGTTCGGTTTCTATTTTAACCCCAGCAGCGACAGCTATGATGTCAAATCTTTTAATGCGCCGTTCCAAGTCATTTGCCAGGGATATCAGAAAAAAGAACTGTTAGAGCAAATCTGCACCATTATTGACCAGAAAGCTGACGAATTTGCAGAAAGAGATTCAGGTAAAGAATTTATTTTCGATTTTACAACAGCAACAAAAAAAGTAATTTTTTAATTTTTACGTTGCAGGATGGGCTTTGATGAATTTACTTCATTTGGAAATTAATGTTAACAAGCACAATCCGCTGAGAGCCTCATCTTTTATCGAACTTCCTCAAGAGATCAAGAGACGTCAAGCTGTGATCAACATTAGGAATGATGACAACTTTTGCTTCGCCTGGGCAGTTGTGTCTGCTCTTCACCAACCACGCGGATTAGATTTTGAAACTTCATCCTACCCACACTACTCTTCTGTTTTGGATATGTCAGGTATAGAATTTCCAATGTTGCTAAAGAACATTAAGATTTTTGAAGAAAAAAATAACATTTCTATTAATGTATATGGATTAGAAATTATAAATCCTAAAAAGGGGTATGAAGTAATTGGTCCACTTTATTATTCATCGAATAAAAAAATCAACATGTCAATTTATTGTTAATAAGTGATGATGATGAAAAAACTTTTCATTATTGCTATATTAAAGATTTATCAAAACTAGTTTCTGCACAAATTTCTAAACATCACGGAAAAAAATATATTTGCGATGGTTGTTTACAATATTTCCCTACAGAAGAAAATTTATTACAACACAATAGCTATGATTGTGATCATTTACGAATTAACCTACCTTCTAAAGAATTAATAAAAGATAAGTTTGGAAACTATTCATATGATAATATTTTGAAATTTGTAAATTATCATAAACAAATGAAAGTTCCTTTCGTGGTGTATGCAGATTTTGAATGCATTTTAAAGCCTTTAAATAATGACAATGTTGATAAAAATCCTAATACTTCATACACCTTAAAACAATATGAACATATTCCACATTCATTTGCCTATTACATTAAATGTTCCTTCGACGATAATTATTCTAAATTTGAAAAATATAGAGGTCAAAATTGTGATACATTATTTATAAATTCTTTAGAAAGAGATGTGTATAACATATACAATAAATATTTAAAGGCTCCTAAAAAAATGATCCCTTTGAACGAACTGGACAAAATTTATCATAACTATGAAAAAGTTTGTCATATTTGTAATAAACCTCTTTTAAATGACAGGGTTGCAGATCATTGTCATATAACCGGTCTTTATAGAGGTCCAGCTCATTCACTCTGCAACATAAATTACAGAATACCTAACTTTATTCCAGTTATATTGCATAATTTGCGTAATTATGATTCTCATCTATTTCTTAAAAAATTATGCTTAAACAAAGAACAACTAACAGTTATCGCACAAAACAAGGAAAAATATATTTCATTTGAAAAGCTTATTCATGTGGATAACTATTTTGATAAAAAGACACAAAAGGCTAAGAAAAAAAATATATCATTAAGGTTTATTGATTCTTTTCAATTTCTATCCCATTCTTTATCAAAACTCTCTGAAAGCTTAAAAGATGAACAATGTAAGGAAATAAAAAAAATTTTCAATGATGAAGAAAGATTTAAACTTATTCGGCAAAAAGGTGTATTTCCTTACAGTTATATTGATGATTATTTAAAATTAGAAGAAACAACTTTACCTCAGAAAGACCAATTTTATAATACTTTAACGGATGAGCACATCAGTGATGCAGAATACCAAAGAGCTGTAAAGGTTTGGCAATTGTTTAAATGTGAATCTCTTGGTCAATACTCCGACGTTTACTTACTCTCTGATACTTTACTTTTGGCAGATATTTTTGAAAATTTTAGAAGCACTTGTTTATCCACATATAAGCTCGATCCAGCTCATTTTTACACTTTTCCAGGTTTATCCTGGGAGGCGTGTTTGCGTTATACTGGAATAGAGTTAGAATTGTTAACTGATCCAGATATGATACACTTTTTCAAAAAAAGCGTTCGCGGTGGTGTGAGCTCTTGCATTTGTAGAAAATCTGAAGCTAATAACCCATTTCTTTTAAATTTTGATCCTTTAAAGCCAACTAAATACATAATTTATTATGATGCAACAAATTTGTATGGTTATGCAATGTCACAGCACATTCCAACGGGAGATTTTGTTTGGTTAACAGATAAAGAAATCAATGATTTAAATATTATGAATATTTCTAAAAATCTAATAAGGGATATGTTTTAGAAGTTGATTTAGAATATCCTACAAGTCTACATTCCTATCATAACGATTTTCCGTTTTGTCCAGAAAACTTTAAACCGCCAAATTCTAAATGCATAAAATTAATACCCAATTTAAATGATAAATCAAAATATGTTATTCACTATCAATTATTAAAACAATGTTTGGAACATGGACTCAAGTTAACTAAAGTTCATAGAGTTTTACAGTTTTCTCAATCTGATTGGTTGAAAAATATATAGACTTGAATTCAAGATTAAGAAATGATTCAAAGAATGAATTTGATCGTAATACTTACAAGTTGGCAAATAATAGTATTTATGGCAAGACTATGGAAAATGTTGATAGGAGAATTGACGTAAGACTTGTTACAGAGTGGAAAAAAATAGAAGAAAAGATGGTGCTGAGAATTTAATTGCAAAACCATATTTCAAGGACTTAACAATATTTTCTGAAAACTTGGTAGCTATTCAAATGCAAAAGATTCAAGTTACTTACAATAAACCAATATATGTAGGCTTCTCAATATTAGATATATCTAAAACTGTCATGTATGATTTCTTTTATAATTTTTTAAAACCTCTTTATCAGGAAAATATTTCACTTTTATACACCGATACCGATTCGTTCATTTTAGAAGTCACAACTCCAAATATTTATTCTGACATGATA
>JAUTXW010000549.1:0-21878 GCA_030620095.1 Kuschelorhynchus macadamiae | reverse complement strand
CCCGATTTTATGATACTTGTCGGGTATATCTTAAACCATAAGCAGGCAGAATTTGAACTTCACATAATACGAAGAAATACATCAGGTATTTAATCGCGTATTTAGAATATTAAAAATTGTAATTGTCAAACCAGTGACGTCACATAAAGTAAAATTGCAGCAAAAAGTGGGATGACTTTGTGACACGATATTTTCCGAATCAGCACAATAAAATATATTAGAACACCTGGAACACGCCCCTATAAATTACACTGAGGAGACGCTTCAAAAAGCCCTGAGTAAGATAAGGGCTAATAAAATGTCTCTACGATGCTGAGAAAGGTAATGAAGATGCGAATACGCATTAGAAGCTCAGGTATTTAATTTTTCATTTTTCCAGATATCATATCCACCGCCATACCTTGCTTTCAAAGCTGCATGGAAGACATAAGCTTCGCCTGGTGGCCAAACAGTCCTAAACAACGAAGATGAGCAGTCAATTATTGCTCACATAATCGCCGTATCTACCTTTGGATTTCCAGTTACATCACACGATCTCCGTTTTTCACTGTAAAGGCGTACCTAGACAAGACAGGAAAAAAGGTTAACTGTTTTAAAGAAAATTTCCCTTGAAAAGAATGGATGACATAATTTCTTGATAGACATAAAAATCTTCTAGCTAATCGAATAGCTCGAAACATAAGTATTGCGAGGCTGCAGTGGATCACGAAATTATCAACAACTTCTTTGATAATCTGGAACAAGAGTTGGAGGTGTTGCTCCATCTAACTTTTGAACTATGATGAAACAAATCTGGGGGATGATCCTGGTGCCAGGAAAGTGCTAATAAAACGAGGCACAAAATATCCGAAACGGATCGAAATGCTACAAAAGCATGGATGGAAATGCACCAGAAAAGATAGCTCCAGTATATGTAGTTTATAAATCGGAAAAAGTGTGGCAATTTTGACGAAAAATGGGCCAGAGAATGCGAGGTATAATCGAACAAAATCGGGCTGGTTCGACTATCAATGTTTCGAGGACTGGTTTGCCAATTAGGACCTAGAGCCAAGGGGCATATTTCTTACTCATCGGGTACAAAGGTTTGACATTTTGGGTGAAAGTACTTCATATATGTATTAAAAACCGCCCGTCTGCCGGGGCTCAGTGGTCAACTTCACCACGTGACAGCTTATCAAAGATGCAAAAAAAGGTGGAATTTACCTCATAAGGTACATGCTTGAAATTCCTGGTTATAGGTGGGGAAAAGTGTCCTCAACTGCAAATTAGTGCGGCGAACGCGATATTTGGACGCATACCTACGGCAGACGCCCGTCGCGGCGCTCAAAAATCCGACGCTATTTACCTCATGGTTGAAATTGGGCTCAAAATTAAAGGTTTTTTTGTGTAGATCACAGATATATTTTAAAAAATCCGGCAGACGGTCAACATGAAAGAGCAGACGCTGAAGCTCTAACGTTACCGTATTATTATCTTCAAATATTGGATATTGTTATCTCGCAACGCTTGTGCTATTTTTCAAGGCGGTTAATCAGTGATATACTTCGTATTTTCTCAAAAGAAAAAAATCAAATATCGATGTGTTATTCAATTAATAAGTCCGTTTATTTTAATAATAATGAAGAATTATTCTCGTTATATTAATTCCTAAAAAAGGTATACATCTAAATAACGTATCTACAGTGCTTGTGTTTTATAGATGACAATAATTTTGTCTATTTTTTACACATGTGTTCAATAAGAAATTTAGCAGCCCAAAGCAATTTTTATTTTGTTCGAACATCACGAAAATCGGCAACCCCGGTTTTCAATCGGCTAACTCGCTTACGTTGAAATGTAAACAAATCTGCATGCGTTACAGCTCTATGCGAAGAGTATTAGCTCATTTTTATTGGAAGTAATAAAAAAGGCAGTGTTCAATCTGTGAAGTGTGACATATTTATTATACTACCGTTTGTTCCTTTTCCCATATTCAGTAAGTATCTTTTATATGTACATAAATAATTATGCTAAGATTAGAAATAATATTCGAGATGTAAATGGTTATTGGAAAGGACGTCTTTTAGCTCTTGTATATTATAATTTCATTATTTTTGGTATACATTAGTTGCACTTATATTGCCTGTATATAACATTTTACTATGTACAGAATGAGAAAAGCACCTACACCTAACCTCGTAAAAACAGCTGTATTTTATTTACTACTCTCGTGCGTTCTTCACGGAGTAGAAGGAATGCTTTCATAAAAAGGCGCTGTTGTCAGATAGTTATTTTTTTGTTTAAATATTCATAATTAAAATATAATTTATTGTAGTGAGTAATGAATAATGTTATTTGGGTATCGACTTAATTTAGCTAATTTTATTACATTTATGACTTTTTTCCTTTCCGAAATATATTTGTTAGAATATAATAATATGCATATGTATTTTATTGAGTGTGCGGAAAGAAAGGTAGGTGAGCGAGTTTCTGATATATTCTTTATTTCTTAGAATATGGACTCCAATGATTGTACTCCAAGTACCTCGTCAAACACGTCACAGTTAGAAACTAGTGCTGTCATGCCTACATGTTCCATCCACATAGATGATGGTAAAAGTTCGAAAGAAGCACTCAAGCAATTTTCCAAAGAGACATTACAAAAATGCCGGAAGGTGTTAGTTGCTAGAAGAAAATATAATATGAAATACCAAGGTGTTTGTTTGCCTAATGCTCTGGATGATTGGAAATACTATCATTCATCATGCTATAGAAAATTTACAGCCATAAAAAAATCTAAAACGGATGAAATAACCGAAAAAGACATTGCGGTATTCTTTGAACCTCAAGAAACCATTATGGAAGACACAGCAGGCATTACAATAGAACCAAAACCAACCCGATCCAAGCAGAAAGCACTTCTGAGGAATGAAAATACCGGAATCCTCAAAAATACCTGCATTTTTTGTGACAAGAGGTACCGGTACAAAGGTAAAACTAGATTAGGTTTAATATCTTGTTCCACCAAAAATTTTGAACGTAAAATTAAAAACTACGCTTCTAGTTTAAAAGACTATAAACTGTTGTCGAAAATATTAGATACTGATTTTATTGCTAAAGAAGTATGTTACCACTCTATTTGTCGATTAACTTATCAAAAACGATACAATGCAATAATTAAGCGCCCAATACCTAAACAAAATTGGCATTTAAGTAGGGATTTGCATAGACGCACAATGGTCGAAGTTTCAAAATTTATTGATGTAGACATTTTAGAAAAACATAATTCTTATTATTTGTCGCATATTCATAACTTATATTTACAACAATATTCCGAATTTCAATCTGAAAGTGACATTGGGGAAGTACCAGAAGTACCTGATTTTAACTTAGCACATTTGAGAAAAAAACTTTTAGTTATAGCCAAATATGTTTCTCTAAATTTAATAATAGAACCATCACTCATGCCCCACAAGTTAACGTAGCAAACGCCATTCAAATGTGTACAACTAAAACAGACAGTGTTAAAATGAATATTCAAAATACTGCATTTTATTTGCGAAGGGAAATTATGAAAATTCAGAAAAAAAATTTGCCCAATGAACTACTATTAAAGCATGTCTATGACGGGGAATGCACAGTGCCAGATTTGCTGAAAGAATTTCTAGAGAGTTTATTGTGTGGACCAAGGATTAAAAAAAAAGATCTTAATGTTAAAATGAAAGTAGATTCAATTTCCCAAGATATAGTTTTTTGTGCTACTAACGGTCGCCTAAAACCCTCAAAACATATGGAACTGGGCTTAGTTATGAAAAATCTTACAGGAAGTCGTAAAGTTATAGATATTTTGAACAAACTAGGACACAGCGCTTCTTATACGGTAATTGAAGGTCTCGAAACAGAGTTAACTTTTGCTGCTACACAGCCAAAATCCTTTATACCAAGTGACGTTATACTTTCTCCTGATTTAAATACATCCCTTGCTTTTGATAATTTCGAACGATTTGTCGAAACATCAAGTGGGAAAGACACTTTACACGATACGGTTTGTATTTTATATCAAAATGTGCCATTGAATTGAATAAGAGTAAAAGTATAAAACGTAGAAGAACTTTTACAGGTGAGGAATCTGAACTACAACCATATTATAAAAAACCGAAACTAATTAGGACCATTCCAGTGCCTTTGGAAGCACTAAACGATACCCCTCCAAATTACTCCTTTGTAAAAAATTTAGATAATCTCTGGATGTTTTTCTTCGAATTTTTTGACAACGACACTCCTATGTGGACTGGGTGGAACAGTACCAGAATACACGACACTTTACCCCAACAAATTTTTTTTTATCTGGCACCAATAAATGCATCACCAACCAGTATGTCAACCGTAATAGAGACACTCAACAGAGCGCAGAGAGTCGCGGATGAATGTCAACAAAAATATATATCAGTAACATATGACTTAGCGATTGCCAAAATGGCTTACCAAATTCAATCTGTCGAATCTCCAAAATTCGACAATATTTTCGTTCATCATGGTGCATTTCATATAGAAATGTCGTTCTTCAAAGCACTTGGGAAATATATCGAGGAATCTGGAGGCCCGTCTATTCTTACAGAGAGTTTGGTTTTAGCAGAAGGTTCACTAAAAGGCTTTTTAACAGGAACACATTATAATCGGTGTAAAAGAATCCACACGATTTTTTCAACTGCGTTACAACTTTTACATTTTCGACAATATCTACAAACCAAGTCCTATGACCTCGAAACTATTAAAAACGAAATACATAAAATTGAGGAGCAAAATGAAGATTATAACCAAAATTTGAACCTTCCACCTTGTTTGAAATCTCTTCTTGAGGATTATGAAGCGTATTGTCAACAAACTCAGTTCGGAGAACACGGCGCAACAGCACAGTTTTGGATAACTTACATACATTTCTTTAAACTCTACATCGAATTTTCTAGAAGTATCCGTACAAATGACATACAATTATTTAAATTTTGTTTATTGCGAATTTCCAGCCTGATGTTTGCGATGAATCATCAAAATTATTCAAGATGGATAATCAAATATTATTCAAATCTTGTCAATATAGATACGACCCACCCTGGATTAAGTCCGCTACTGGAAAACGGGGGGATTTCGATAAAACGAACAAAAAAAAATTTTTCACGAACTTCTGTCGATTTGACCCTTGAACAAACGATCAACGCTGATGCAGCGAATAAACTGAAAGGTATCTCCAATATAACTAATTCAATATCAGCAAGGAAAAGATGGGCTTTGAGTCATTCTATTCGGACTACATTGACTTCTCATATGCTAGAAGCCCTAGACATAAATAAGCGGGAGGATGTCACTAACGCTTCTAGGCCACATGTCGTGAAAAAAGATAATGCAACGCTAAAAATACTACTTGCTGAAATTGAAAACAACATTAATCCATTCAATTGCGAAATAAATAAGGAATGTTTATTCAATATATCTACGGGAAAGTCAGCATCTGATAAAACTAAAGAGTTTTTGCTCAATATAGTAAGTATTGGAGATACTAGACGAAATAACTTCATAACAGATTGTGCCACAGATGAAAGTAGATTCGAAAAAAGTATCAAAAAACAAGAGGTTTCAACTTTTGCTTCGGAAAATAAAATCAAAGTAAAGAGCAATGGGAAAATGGAGGTGGTTCGATTTGACCGTGACTTGACGGGACGAATTTTGGCTCTATCTTTGGAGAACAAAATTGATCTTATGAGTGTTCTATCATTTCCTTTAACACCTGTTTCCTTATCTTTGGGTCATATAGACGGGAGCCTCAATAAGACAGACAAATCAAGCCTTTTTAAGCTATTAGAAAAAGAAGTTACTTCACAGCCACCAGATCAAATACACTGTACTATAATTGATGGTTTTTTCCTATTACACCTAATTGGTGAAACGCCACAAACGTTTGGGAAAGTAGCTGTACATATTCTGAAAAAATTCTGTCACCATCCAGGAAATACAATACATCTTGTGTTCGATAAATTTATCAGTCCATCAATCAAAGACATAGAGCGTGATAAAACAGCTTCTTTATATGAGAGAAATACTGAGTTCTGCATCCAAGGCCCTGAACAACGGCGACCATCCGATTTTAAAAGAGCTCTTCGCAACGATAGTTTTAAACAGTCTCTTGTGAAATTTTGCTGCGAGTTTTGGAAAAATGATGCATGTAAAGAAATAATTGGTAAAAAAATTATTTATGTAAATAGCGATGACATATGCTTCAAGTTTTCTTGCATTGATGAACAAATACAACGAGTAATTATCGATGATTTAAGCTCTAGTCATGAAGAGGCTGATACCCGAATTATCTTCCATATGTCTAAAGTAGAAGCTAACAGCAATGTGGTGATTAGAGCCTCTGACACCGACATTATAGTAATTATTCTAGGAAATATGCATAAATTACCCACAACTTTAAACATATGGATGGAGATTGGCACTGCATCTAAAAATACTTGCAGATTTGTAGATATTCGGGCCATTTCTAATTCGTTAGGACCTGATTTATGTAAAGCATTACCAGCGTTTCATTCCTTAACAGGATGTGATTACACCGCCGCTTTTTCCGGAAAAGGAAAAGTGAAACCTTTCGCCTTGCTCAGGAATGACAACAATATTCAAAAAATATTTGGCACGTTTGGACAGCAAGAGAATATTTCAAGAGAACAGGTAGACTGCGTGGAAAAATTTATTTGCGCTATATATAAAAAAGCTAAATTGTGCGATGTAAATGAAGCGCGATTCGATATATTTATGTCGCACATTAAACCTACCAAAAATAAAGGTCCTTTGGACAATTTAAAAAAAATGGATGGAAGCATGTTACCGCCATGCAAAAGTGTACTAGAGTTAAAAATTAAAAGACTTAATCAAGTTTGTGCGATTTGGAACTCTGCTACACTTAAAACCCCATCCTTTTATAATCCAACGAATAATGGTTGGATTTTGGAGGATGGGAAATACGCAATAACGTGGTTTGAGGGACCACAAATGCCCTTATCTCTAGACCAAATACTATCTAATAATCCAATTGAAGAATTGGAAGATGAGGACTTATGTTTGGGTTATGTCTCATCAGAAGATGAAGATGATGTATAGAATCATAATTATTTCTTTTGTTTTTCAAGCAGAGTTGTTTTTTTTTCTGAATTTTTATTTTTTTTTTCTATATAGTAGGTACCGTACCTACGTATTTTTATTTTGTTCCGCTTCTCAAGCATTTAGTTGTTATACTCCTCAGCATACGTGATACCACTGTTGGATGATCATATCGATACTTTTTTTTTAATTTTGTCTAGAATATATGCAGGTATTACACACAAAGAACATACAAAGTGGCAAATCGATAAATAGATTGATAACAGACTTCTAAAAGTCAACTTATTTTCCCTGTATTAGAAAATTAGCATGATATTAATGTTATTATTTATTTTATTTTAGTAATGTTTTACAATTTTATGTTTATTATTATTAAGTATTAGATATTAAGTGTTTTTTATCTTGGTTTTGATATTATCTGTTTATTTGACTCCTAGTTATGATTATTATGATCTCTTCTACCAAAGAATATGATATTATAGTTTTTCAGTAGTATTAGTAATGAAATAAAAAGCCTTTATGTTTGATTCGCAGATTTTCATTTATACCTACAAATATCATGACTATTATAATTTTTTTCTTCTGAAAATACGAAGTATATCATTGATTAACCGCCTTGAAAAATAGCACAAGCGTTGCGAGATAACAATATCCAATATTTGAAGATAATAGCACGGTAACGTTAGAGCTTCAACGGCGTCTGCTCTTTCATGTTGACCGTCTGCCGGATTTTTAAAAATATATCTGTGATCTACACAAAAAAACCTTTAATTTGAGCCCAATTTCAACCATGTCCCCGATGAGGTAAATAGTCGGATTTTTAGGCGCCGCGACGGGCGTCTGCCGTAGGTATGCGTCCAAATATCGGCGTCTGCCGCACTAATTTGTAGTTAGGACACTTTTCCCCACCTATAACCAGAATTTCAAGCATGTACCTTATGAGGTAAATTCCACCCTTTTTTTCGCACTTTTGACAAGCTGTCACGTGGTGAAGTTGACCACTGAGCCCCGACAGACGGGCGGTTTTTTAATACATATATGAAGTACTTTCACCCAAAAATGTCAAACCTTTTGTGCCCGATGAGGTAAGAAATATGCCCCTTGGCTCTAGGTCTAAATCTCATGTTACCCATTTTAAAAAAAACAGGAAGAAAAAAAGATACTAATCGGCGACAATTGGAGTTCACACCTTAATATCGAGATCATTCGGAAATGTGAGGCGATCAACATTACGTTTATAGCATTACCTCCCAATGCCCCAATATTTAGTCCAACCACTAGATGTAGCCGTTTTTAGGCCAATGAAGGGTAACTGGAGACAAATTTTACACGAGTGGAAAGACACACTCTTTGGGAGTCGATGTGGGACCATACTAAAAGATCAATTCCCAGCTTTGTTGAAAAAATTAATAACTACTATGAATGACAAAGCCATGAACGCCAAGAACCCTTGACGTCAATGCCATAAAAAAAAGCTTCGATTAAGGTGCCGTGAAAGTAGCACATCCCCTATAACTGAGTTTGATTATATGGCTCATGTATACCGCTCTTAGAATAAAACAAGTTTAAAAACAAAACTTAAGCATATTCGAAACTTTGTACAATTGGGTACTTTTTACAAATCTGTTGAGTTCATTGTCAAACCTAACTGCAACAGCACTGTCTAAAGTACTTCAGAGTAAAGTATAGAGTTTCACTATAGATTTCAGATTTAGATATTGAATTTTATTATATTTTCTAATATTTTATATTGTTGTTAGCCTAGTCAGCCTAGTAGATAATCCATCCCTGCTCATGATAAAAGTAAGATTTTTAATTAAAACTATTTTTAGGAGTTGCATTTAATATATTTTCAGATAATTTGTTTCTTTATAGATGGAATAGTGAAAAACGCGGGATTAAACACGACAATTCCGATATAGAAAAAGCCATAAAAGGGTTTTTGCGGCATGCAAGTGACCGAGTGAAGACTGAACAAAAAATGAACCAAACTGAAGCAGTAGCATAGAGTTTTTTTTTAATATGGATGATCATTGATGTTTGAATTAATAAAAGCTGTTTAGTTTATGGTTTGTCTCTAACTTTAACACTAAAACATTTTTTAAGTTATCTTTTTCTCTATAAAATTTGTGCGACCAGATTGAGATTACATATGGACTTGTGTCCGCACATCATTTTATTGAAATAAGTACCTGAATTTTTTAAAACTTTTGACATAAAATTAATTATCCATTATCAAAAATATTTTACAAATCTTTTATTCGTAAATATTGGCGGTCTTATCTCAGAAGCTGGATTTAATATAGTTTTTTCAAGCATATCTGATGTACAAGATTTGCATGTTTATCTTAGTCGTCTCCACATACGCGACAGACGCCCAAGCCTCCACCATTAGGGAACAATTTATGTGAGTGTATTTTGTTTTAAAATATCCGATAATACCTTTCTAATCGAGGCATCAAAAGAGGGGTAATATATTTGTTCTTTTTAAATATACAAAAAATGCGACCAATACAAAATATCAAATGGGCTCCATGTAGACAGTTGCAAACTAGCTTCCGCTGTATATAAATTGACAAATGTAACTGTTTTACTTACCTCCAACCGGCGTTGCCAATAGTATTGCAAGTGGTATACGTTGCGTTTTAATTTATTTTGCTCTCTGTCCACTTCGTTGTTATGTGGGGAATTGTCGTTTGTTTGTGTTTTTTTAATATTGATACATTTTTTAAATATATTATTAAGCAATTGGCATTATTAATAATATTCCTTAAAGGAATATGTTAGGACGGACTAACGATGTTTTATTTTATGGCTAAAATATATGATGAAGCAGAAAATTTTCTATGATGGAAGTACCCTCGTGAAAGACAAGTACTGTATTCATAAAAAATACCCCCCTATGTTTTTACAAATGGTTTTACCAAAGCCCCAAATGCCGAAAAACATGTGTTATTCGCGAAATAGCAAGAACTAAATTATTCAATCGATCAGGGCTCGCCCTTGCATTTAGGCTGCCGCTTCTCCTAACGCATTTGAGTTTTCAATATGTAAAATTAGCATTTTTTCTAAAGGCTTTCAATTTTAAAATACTGTAAAATTGGTTTCAGGAAAACAAACAATTAACCGAGTTTAATTTTTCGTTTTCAGAAGCCAGTAAATTTGGACAATATTAAAAAACTCATATATGTACCGGGTGGTCGAAATTGGTCTGTTTTAACAGAGAAAACCTATTTCCTGACTAGATAGAGCAAAACTGACTTAGGTGTCATAGGCTCGATTTCTGAGAAATGTTTAATGGCAAAAACCGCCTGCCGATATTTTCACTGCCAACTGAGATATAGGGCGTTTTTCAATTTTCGGCCATTTTGAAAATTGTCCATAACTTTTTTATTTTGCGGAATATTAACATTCTGCAAAGACATTCTAAAGGCACTTTTTTATGTGCAATCCAGTGGCGTACTCAGATTTTTTCTATAGTTGTCCGTTTTATCATAAATAGGCAAAACTTTTTTTTTTCAAATGGAAATCATAGTTGGCTATAAATTATAAAAAATGCTCGCGTTTAGCCCTTTTCAGTGATATAAAGTTGTAGGTACTTATTTTCAAAAATAACGAAAATATTAGGTGTTTTTGGTTTACATCGAAGTAGGCCTTGGAATAATGACGCGCGTTCAATATTTTGAATATATTGCTGTCAGATTACTGTAGTCTGGTGTAATTATTGCGTTTTGGTGTTATCTTTATAAAGTTGTGTTAAGTTGCTGACAAAATATGTTTGAGAATTATGAAAAGTATGATATGTTAAAATGTTACATATTATCTAACGAAGTTCCTGAAGCAGCTAGTGAATTATATTTTAATACATTTCCCGAGCGACGTCAACCGGATAACCGAATTTATCAAACATTAAAAAGTAATTTAGTAAATTACGGAAGTTTTAAAAAGTTAAGAACAAGACATTATGAACTAAAGGAAGAAAAGGAAATCCAGCAGCTAAATATAATTGGTGAGGTATTAGATCATCCTGGCACCTCCTCTCGAACATTGGCTAATATAACGAATGTTCCAAAGACCACCGTTTTAAAAATACTCAAAAAACATAAATTCAAACCGTACAGAACGAGAAGAGTTCATCAACTCCGTGAAGGGGGCGCCGCTAGAAGATTGAGATTTTGTCAGTGGTATGAGCAAAAATTCATGGAGAATGAGAATTTTCCATTAAATATTATTTGGAGTGATGAATCCAGAGTAGATACTTCTGGTATATTTAATAGATATAATTCATATCACTGGTCCACTGAAAATCCACACGTAGTTGTGCAACAAGACCGGCAAGGTCGGTGTGGATTCAATATATGGGTGGGGATATTCCGAGGAAGATTTGTGGGACCTTATTTTTACGATGGAAATTTAACTGCAGATGATTATGTAAATATTTTGCGCACATATATTGTCCCTTTGTTGGAAGACATACCTTTAGCTGATGCCAGAAATATCTACTATCAACAAGATGGTTTAAAACTTCGAATTTCGAGAAAATTGGATTGGTACGTGGGGCCCCATACCTTGGCCTGCTAGGTCCTGTGACTTAACTCCCTTAGATTTTTTTTTGTGGGGAAGATTGAAGGACTTGATATTTAAAGGAAGAACCTTTCACACAAAAGAAGAATTGCAAGAGGCCACTAGGCAAGCTTTTGCATCTATTAGCCCAGTTGAACTAATAAATAGTTGCAACTCGGTACGCAAAAGATGCTTAGTTTGTATTCAACAGGGAGGGGCTCAATTTGAACAACTTCTCTAAATATATTTATCAGAAACCTATCTAACTAAATACCTAGATTTTCATAATTATTTTTTATTTTCACTTGTAGCTGTAAATAGTAGTTTAGTTTGTTAATTTTGTTCAACTTTGCTATGTAAACAAAAAAAAATAAAAAAAATTAATAATAAATAATTAAAATAACGTTAGCTAGTGTTATTTAAAGTTGTGTTTAAGTTGCTAACAAACTATAAATCTTAACAATACATAATTGAGATATTGTCATCACAAATCAAAGCCTACTTCGATGTAAACCAAAAACACCTAATATTTTCGTTATTTTTGAAAATAAGTACCTACAACTTTATATCACTGAAAAGGGCTAAACGCGAGCATTTTTTATAATTTATAGCCAACTATGATTTCCATTTGAAAAAAAAAAGTTTTGCCTATTTATGATAAAACGGACAACTATAGAAAAAATCTGAGTATGCCACTGGATTGCACATAAAAAAGTGCCTTTAGAATGTCTTTGCAGAATGTTAATATTCCGCAAAATAAAAAAGTTATGGACAATTTTCAAAATGGGCGAAAATTGAAAAACGCCCTATATCTCAGTTGGCAGTGAAAATATCGGCAGGCGGTTTTTGCCATTAAACATTTCTCAGAAATCGAGCCCATGACACCTAAGTCAGTTTTGCTCTATCTAGTCAGGAAATAGGTTTTCTCTGTTAAAACAGACCAATTTCGACCACCCTGTACAAGAATATATCGTCGGCTTAAGTCGCAAAGTGCGTAACTCCACTTTTCAGTGAAAATCGGTTTTAATGCCATCTAATACGACACAATAAACTTCGTACGTCAGAATAAAAATACGTTTATAAAATTACAGATTTCTTTAAATTTTGACAGAAGGAAAAAGCCGTAACTCCGTTCCCGCGAAATCTAGTAGGCAAAGTGCGTAAGTCCGTCAGCGGCCATTTAACAATACGCAAATCACATCGTGCAGCCAAAATTTGTACTTTAAGTGCAAATAAAGTGAATGTTAGACATTGTTTTTGTGAATCTACGGTAAGAAAATGTTTTTTCCACTTAACTAAATACTTAGAATTATTTAGATATAAACGTTTATTTAAAAAATAGTCTAAAATAAGGTATAATGGAGTTAAGCAGTTTTCCAACGTTCAAGATTTGGATATAACCGTTTTTCTTTAAGTATTTTTTTATTTTGTAGAAAATGAAAAGAAGAAGAATAGATAAGATTTTTGAGCTGTTAGAAGGTACAGAAAGTGAAATTCAACAAAGTGATTCAGGAAGAGGCGATCAATCAACTTCAAATCACACTAATTTTGATTATTGTGCATCAATAGAGCAGGCAGAAGTAGTTTTTCTTGAAGATGACGGTAAAATTTAGAGTCAATTTGGTCTTATTGCGTAATTTGGCAACTCATTTTACTTCTCCTGGTTATTATTATTATTATTATATATTTTCCGTTCCTTAATTTCCACAAATTATACACAAGCAAAAACATTTTTATGTAATTTTTAACTAACTGAGACAACTAAAAAGTCAGTGTTCAGTATTTAATAAACTGTCAAAATACGCAACCTTCGTCACGTGTATTTTTTTTAGTAAGTTGCAAAGAATGCATATTTTTATTTTTTTAGAACAAATAGAAAATTTAAATAATAATGTTTGTGCGCAAATCCACACTACAATACACAATACGGAGACCTTGGATTCTTTACAGGAACCTCTAGATGAAAATTATTTAGTGCAAAGTTTGTGCATGGATAGTCAACAATTCGAACTTGCTGGACCCAGTCAATTTCTCAAATGTAGTAAGTCTTACGTTTTCCTAGTTGCAATCAATATTTGATTTATTTATTTTATTATAGATTCTCCATCAAAGACGCTCAACGGAAATTATTTAGTGCAGAATTTAGGCTTAGAAAATCAGCAATTTGAAGTTGCACACAGTGAATTGCTTCCATGTGGTAGGAAAAACGTTTTTTATATCTTTATACATTTCTATTTAAAATCCTTTTTTTTAGAAAATTCGTGTAGAGCTAGTGTTGAAAATAATTACTTGATGGAAAATCTAGAGCTAGAAAATCAGCAAATGACTGAAGATCGAAGTTTTAACGAGGACAAAGATTTTGATCCACTGTTAGAAGATTCTAATAGTTGTAGTACATCAACCAGTTCATCTCCTGATATATCCGAAGCACCGGCATCGGCACCACAAAACGAAAGTCCTAAACGGCGTCGATCTTTAAAGTATAAAACAAATAAATCTACCTGGCTAAAAAATAAAAGTCGTTGCAATCGAGAAAAAGGAAAAACATACTTGGGAAAAAAGAAAACTAATGGAAAATGGCAGTATAATTTAGAGAAAGAACCCAGGACTATAAAGCAGGCTTGCTTTTGTGTGCTAAGTGGCAACCAAAAGTCTGCTTTAAAATGTAGGGAGATAAGTGAAGATGAAAGGCAAACTATTTTCAGAAATTTTTGGCAAATTACCTGGCCCGAAAAAAAAATGTTTGTTAGAAATCACATCTGTGTGTTTCCCACCAAGAGAAAAAGGGGAAGCAATGATGTATCCAGAAGAGATTTTTCTAACCAGTTTTATTTGGGTAGAGAAAGGAAAAGAGTATGCAAAACCATGTTTCTTAATACTCTTGGTGTTAAAGAATGGGTTGTGAAAGATTGGGCAAAAAAAAATATTGCAGATAATGAAGCAGAACAAGGTGAGCGTGCAGATGATCCAAGGCCTCACAACTCTCCTGTTACAGCAAGGATTAAAATATTGCATGACTTTTTTGATTCACTACCTAAGTTAGAATCGCATTATTGTAGAGCGTCAACTTCGAAGCTTTATTTGGAACCTATGTGGAATTCAAAAACCAAACTATACAAACTTTATAAAGAAGACTTTTGTAAAAATCGTTCTGAACGGCCTGTTTCAATTGCCACCTTTCATAAACAATTTGATATAAAAAAATTGTCACTTTACAGACCGAAAAAGGACCTCTGCGATATCTGTGTTGCTTTTGAGACAGGAAATTTACCAGAACAATATCAAGAACACATCAATTTAAAAGTTGAAGCACGTAACGAAAAAAGCAAAGATAAAGAGTCACAAAATGAGGTATTCACTATGGACCTTCAGTCAGTCTTACTATGCCCCAAATCTACTGTGTCTTCCTTATATTATAAAACCAAATTGATCGTACACAATTTCACAATTTATGACATCAAACGACAGCAAGGTTACTGTTATTTGTGGAATGAATCCGAGGGAGGATTGACTAGCAATGAATTTACCACCATTATTATACATTTTCTAGAAAAACACATTAATG
The DNA here is from genome assembly GCA_030620095.1 of Kuschelorhynchus macadamiae. NCBI lineage: Eukaryota > Metazoa > Arthropoda > Insecta > Coleoptera > Curculionidae > Kuschelorhynchus > Kuschelorhynchus macadamiae. Next base: position 6,622 of record JAUTXW010000549.1, on the reverse strand, counting down.
CTTATTTACCACCAGAAGTTCGCAAAGACGTTAACATTATTTTGTGGAGTGACGGTTGCGGTTATCAAAACCGCAATGCTACACTGTCAAATGGATTATTTAACATTGCAATGGAAAAAGGTGTTACAATTATGCAAAAATATTTACAAAAAGGCCACACCCAAATGGAGGTTGACAGTGTCCACTCGGTGATTGAAAGGCAAATACGTAACAAAAAAATCAATATCCCGGCTGACTATGTTTATGTCTGTAAAACAGCTTGTGAAACGAAACCTTACAAAGTTGACTATCTTACATACAAGTTTTTTAAAAAATTTGAAAACCTCAATTATTTTAAATCGAAAATTAAGTAGAGCTCCAGTGGTGAATGATATTAAGACTTTAAAATACAGTAATACAGGTGTGTTTTACAAATTTACTCATTCAAATGAACATTGGCAAAATTTGTCAATTAGACTAAATTTAAATAACATAATAAAAGCAACTAGTGTAAACGAATTACCGCAACTACACAAAAATCGGCTAAAAATAAAAGCCGAAAAATACCGTCATCTTCAACAATTAAAATTAAGTATGGAGACCGATTATCATACCTTTTATGATAATTTACCTCACGATTAGTTCTGTCTAGTAAACTTGTATTTGAAAAATTTTGTTTAATTCTTTATGTCTTTAAATTTTTTTGTTATGTGTTATATTTTCTACTTTAAATAGGAATTAACTATTAAAAAATAATTTTGAAAAATATTGTTTTATTTACCCAACAAAATGCGTATCTCCACATTTTTATAAGAAAAATCAAAATGAAAACTGCGTATCTCCTCTTTTTAATATAAATGAAGATTATTTTTATACCCCCAAAATTTTTCGCAATAAATAGTTTTTTCAGATAATAATACTTATGCTTACGCAAAAAAAATATACATAATATAAAAAACAAATTCATAATCAGTTTTTCGTGTTTCCTGAAAAATTTGCGAAAATGGAGTTACGCATTTCGCGACTTAAGCCGACGATATTCACATTAAGAAAATATACAATTATTCAGAGAGTGAAAATCGTACCACCTCTTATGTCATATGTCACTCGCGTATTGAAAAAAAATTTTCTACACTAAACAATTCCACTAATAAATTCAATTTTTTAACAGTTCTTATGTAACATACAAATAAATGGACCCTTTTTTGGTGCTACGAACTTCCTAAGGGGGGGGGGGTAAAAAAGGGGTTCATTAGTTAAAAATTACAATTTTTAGAAAATAATCGCCGATTTCTCGAGAAAGCCTTTACCGATTTTAATGTTCTAGGGCGGGAGTTCTTTAAGTTGATCCAATTTTTTTGTACTACGAATTGTTATCATAATGCCGAAAAAAAAAGGAGGGGATGAAAGGGATAAGAGGGGGCAAAAAGTGGGAAAAGGGACGAAAATTGGAAATGCTTGGAAAATACAGTTTCATTATATCCTCAAGATTTTAGGTCACATGAAACCCTCCCCCTTAAGGGTAGTGGGAGAGGGGGGATGAGTAAAATATAAAATATAATGTTGCATGTAATTTTATAAGTTTTTAAGCTTAAACAATTTATTTTCGGGGATACAATAGACCTTTGTTAGCCTGTATACAGGGTGATTAAAAATATGATAAAGGTTAAAAAAGACGATAAAGGGTAAAAAATTGCAAATGTTTGGAAAATATGTAGTAAAATACACTTTCATTATATCACCAAAATTTTAGGTCCACTCGTATTTATTTTGTCACATGCAACCATCCAACCTTACGGATAGCAGGAGCGGGGGAGGATGAGTAAAATTTAAAATATGATGTTGCATGTCATTTTATAAGTTTTTGAGGTTAGGTTAGGTTCGGGGATACAATATGCGTATATACCTTGTTACCTTTTTGTAAAAAGGTTGATTAAAAAACGTGATAGGCGGTAAAAAGAACAATAAAGGGTAAAAATTTGGAAATGTTTGGAAAATAAGTAGTTATTGATTTTTCAACATGCAACCTTTAAGGGTAGTAGGAGGGCGGGAGAAAAAAAAGTGTTGCTTGTTATTTTATAAGTTTTTGAGGTCAAATAATTCAATTCCGGGGATACAATGTGCGTATATACCTTTGTTAGCTTTCTGTATACAGGGTGATTAAAAAATATTCACCCAGTATAACATACATAAAACTCTCAAAAAATACGTTCTGTACAAGTTTAGCGACATTCTGTCAAGGACATTTCTTTGGTTTTTATATCACAAAATTTACTATACTGGGTGATAATAAAAATAAAAAGTTACTAAAAAGTACAAAATATTTTTTTTAATAAAAAATAAACCGCCTTCAAAGAAATAAATAAACTAAAAAGTCGAAAATAATTAAAACCAAAAATATTATTTGTTGCTGCAAAATTTCAGCTATACATCGCCGCCAGGCCGCCGATCCGATTTTTGAAGTCGACGCCAAATCAATCATTTCTAATAGAGAAAAATGTATATTTTTTTCTTCAAAACTCGGAACGGGCGGCCTGGCGGCGATGTATATACAGTGTGGAAAAAAAGTATGGAATACCCTTAATAATTTGGTAGTCTTCAACTTTTATGAAAAACGCTCGAATACGTCGATTTAGCTTTTTACTTTTCTAAATTTTGGCAGAATTAGTTTGTTTTTTTATTGTCATCTGTCAAAAATATGACGTCATCGACATTTTTTTTTAATGATAGTATATAGCGTGCGATTTAAAAGCCCTTGTTTTTTTCTGTATGTACCTACATTTTTGTGCTATTCTGTCTGTTCGTTTCAAAATGGCGGCCGTTCAATTATAAAAATAATCTTAAATTGTCTCCCGCTAAAAAGCGGCACTTTTGGTTTATTAAAAAAGAAATTTTCGAATACAACGCACACAGTAAAATCTCAGTAATGTCTAACATAACCTGTTGTCAAACTGACGTTAATTTTTGTTTCTGTTTGGTTTGTCTAAGCTTACTATGACCAAAACTATTATTGCGGCGCCGACGGACAGGAATTGAATGATAAATAAGCCTTAGTATGAAAATTGATTGTTTCTTTTTTTTCTGACAAAACCAAAAAGAGTTATTTTTTTTAGTGGGAGACAATTTAAGATTATTTTTACAATTGAACGGCCGCCATTTTGAAACGGTGCAACAGAATCGCACAAAAATTTAGAAACAAACCGAGTGAAAAAAGAGCTTTCAAATGATGTATCACATGCCATGTACTGTCATGAAAAAAAAAATGTCGATGACGTCATATTTTTGACAGATGTCAATAGAAAAACAAATTAATTCTGCCAAAATGTGGAAAACTGAAAAACTAATTCAACGTATTCGAGCGTTTTCCATAAAGGTTGAAAACTACCAAATTATTAAGGGTAGTCCATACTTTTTTCAACACACGCTTGAACACATCAATTTAGATTTTCAGTTTTCCACATTTTGGCAATTTTTTTAAATGACAGTATATGGCATGTGATCCATCATTTGAAAGCTCCTCTTTCACTCACTTTGTTCCTAAATTTTTGTGCGATTCTGTTGCACCGATTCAAAATGGCGGCCACTCAATTGCGAAAATAATCTTAAATTATCTCCCACTATAATAAACTTTTTTTGTTTTGTCAGAAAAAAAAAACAATCAATCTTCATACTAAGGCTTTATCAGTCAATTTCTGTCCGTACATTAAGTTTCTTGACCTGAGCTTGTTTTTTTTTTAAACCATGGTGAAAAACGCAATTCAATAACCCAACGGCGCCGCAATAGTAGTTTTGGTCATAGTAAGCTTAGACAGACCAAACAGAAACAAAAATTAACGTCAGTTTGACAACTGGTAAGGTTGATCATTAGTGAGATTTTACTGTTATTGCGTTGTATTCGAAAATTCATTTTTTAATAAACCAGAAATTCCGCTTTCTAGCGGGAGACAATTTAAGATTTTTTTCATAATTGAACGGCCGCCATTTTGAAACGAACATACAGAATCAGACAAAAATTTAGGTGCATACAGACAAAAACAAGGTCTTTTAAATGATGTATCGCACGCTATATACTATCATTAAAAAACAATGTCGATGACGTCATATTTTTGACAGATGTCAATAAAAAAAGCAAACTAATTGTGCCAAAATATAGAAAAGTGAAAAACTAAGTTGACGTGTTCGAGCGTTTTTCATAAAGAAGTTGAAGACTACCAAATTATTAAGGGTATTCCATACTTTTTTTCCACACTGTATAGCTGAAATAATATTTTTTGTTTAAATTATTTTTAACTTTTTAGTTTTTTGAAGGCGGTTCATTTTTTATTTAAGAAAAATTGATCTTTCACAAAAAGGGCTATCTATCTTTGTGCCGTGATAGCATTTTATCTTAAACTAATTTGTGGAGTGACGGTTGCGGTTATCAAAACCGCAATGCTACACTGTCAAATGGATTATTTAACATTGCAATGGAAAAAGGTGTTACAATTATGCAAAAATATTTACAAAAAGGCCACACCCAAATGGAGGTTGACAGTGTCCACTCGGTGATTGAAAGGCAAATACGTAACAAAAAAATCAATATCCCGGCTGACTATGTTTAAGTCTGTAAAACAGCTTGTGAAACGAAACCTTACAAAGTTGACTATCTTACATACAAGTTTTTTAAAAAATTTGAAAACCTCAATTATTTTAAATCGAAAATTAAGTAGAGCTCCAGTGGTGAATGATATTAAGACTTTAAAATACAGTAATACAGGTGTGTTTTACAAATTTACTCATTCAAATGAACATTGGCAAAATTTGCCAATTAGACTAAACTTAAATAACATAATAAAAGCAACTAGTGTAAACGAATTACCGCAACTACACAAAAATCGGCTAAAAATAAAAGCCGAAAAATACCGTCATCTTCAACAATTAAAATTAAGTATGGAGACCGATTATCATACCTTTTATGATAATTTACCTCACGATTAGTTCTGTCTAGTAAACTTGTATTTGAAAAATTTTGTTTAATTCTTTATGTCTTTAAATTTTTTTGTTATGTGTTATATTTTCTACTTTAAATAGGAATTAACTATTAAAAAATAATTTTGAAAAATATTGTTTTATTTACCCAACAAAATGCGTATCTCCACATTTTTATAAGAAAAATCAAAATGAAAACTGCGTATCTCCTCTTTTTAATATAAATGAAGATTATTTTTATACCCCCAAAATTTTTCGCAATAAATAGTTTTTTCAGATAATAATACTTATGCTTACGCAAAAAAAATATACATAATATAAAAAACAAATTCATAATCAGTTTTTCATGTTTCCTGAAAAATTTGCGAAAATGGAGTTACGCATTTCGCGACTTAAGCCGACGATATTCACATTAAGAAAATATACAATTATTCAGAGAGTGAAAATCGTACCACCTCTTATGTCATATGTCACTCGCGTATTGAAAAAAAATTTTCTACACTAAACAATTCCACTAATAAATTCAATTTTTTAACAGTTCTTATGTAACATACAAATAAATGGACCCTTTTTTGGTGCTACGAACTTCCTAAGGGGGGGGGGGTAAAAAAGGGGTTCATTAGTTAAAAATTACAATTTTTAGAAAATAATCGCCGATTTCTCGAGAAAGCCTTTACCGATTTTAATGTTCTAGGGCGGGAGTTCTTTAAGTTGATCCAATTTTTTTGTACTACGAATTGTTATCATAATGCCGAAAAAAAAAAGGAGGGGATGAAAGGGATAAGAGGGGGCAAAAAGTGGGAAAAGGGACGAAAATTGGAAATGTTTGGAAAATACAGTTTCATTATATCCTCAAGATTTTAGGTCACATGAAACCCTCCCCCTTAAGGGTAGTGGGAGAGGGGGGATGAGTAAAATATAAAATATAATGTTGCATGTAATTTTATAAGTTTTTAAGCTTAAACAATTTATTTTCGGGGATACAATAGACCTTTGTTAGCCTGTATACAGGGTGATTCAAAATATGATAAAGGTTAAAAAAGACGATAAAGGGTAAAAAATTGCAAATGTTTGGAAAATGTAAAATACACTTTCATTATATCACCAAAATTTTAGGTCCAGGTTAGGCAACCATCCAACCTTACGGATAGCAGGAGCGGGGAGGATACATGTCATTTTATAAGTTTTTGAGGTTAGGTTAGGTTCGGGGATATATACCTTGTTACCTTTTTGTAAAAAGGTTGATTAAAAAACGTGATAGGCGGTAAAAAGAACAATAAAGGGTAAAAATTTGGAAATGTTTGGAAAATAAGTAGTTATTGATTTTTCAACATGCAACCTTTAAGGGTAGTAGGAGGGCGGGAGAAAAAAAAGTGTTGCTTGTTATTTTATAAGTTTTTGAGGTCAAATAATTCAATTCCGGGGATACAATGTGCGTATATACCTTTGTTAGCTTTCTGTATACAGGGTGATTAAAAAATATTCACCCAGTATAACATACATAAAACTCTCAAAAAATACGTTCTGTACAAGTTTAGCGACATTCTGTCAAGGACATTTCTTTGGTTTTTATATCACAAAATTTACTATACTGGGTGATAATAAAACTAAAAAGTTACTAAAAAGTACAAAATATTTTTTTTTAATAAAAAATAAACCGCCTTCAAAGAAATAA
>JAUTXW010000548.1:0-224974 GCA_030620095.1 Kuschelorhynchus macadamiae | reverse complement strand
AAAAGTTTTTCAGAATATTTAAGTGAAACAATCATAAAAAACAAAGTATTAAAATATTGTCCTATAATGAACAGAGCCTTTCCTGTATATTTTATACTGATTATGTTTAAAAGATCTATAAGTTTATGCATGGGAACCTCAAACATATTTCAAATTTTGCAAATTGTAAGCGCAACTACATTGAAGTCACGAATCTGTTTATGTAGTGCTTTGACTCTAAAAACGTTAATGAATATCCTAAACAACTTTTCTAAAATATCCATAATCTCTTTTAGCTTAATTAACATATAAAAAACTAAATAAACTACCACATAGTTTATCTCCTTTGGCCTGTTAGTAAAATTGTGTAATTTTGGGTTGGCCTAGCCGTTGATTCTGGAAGGCTAGCTTTTTTACACCAACTTGTAAACCTAGTGGTATTTGTAACATTTTTACTATAAGCCTAATTGTATTAAAAGTTGCTTACCTACATTTTTGAACAATATTGTTAAAAACTGCTTGTTTCGTCTCACTGGTTTATAATTGATCAAAATTTGTATTGAATCCATAATTTCTTTCAAGTTCAAATTTTAATTTTGGAACTATAGAAAAGCTAGACTAACTGAACTTACATACAAATGTCAGACCAGATGGATTACCTTCTACGGTCTGCTCAAGAGTAAAGTTGTAATTTTGGTTTGGCGTAAGCATTGTTTCTGGACTTCTTGGAAAATTTGGAAAACTTGTAAACCTAGTGGTATTTCAAACATTTTTATTATAGGGCTATTTGCGTTATTAGTCGCTTTTCTAAATTTTTGGAGAATACTGTTAAAAAAGGCTTCTCTCTGATTGACAATTGACAAAAATTTGTATTAAAGCAATTCTTGTCAATGTTCTTAGCAGGGGCACGCAGTCCATGGAAGCAAGGAAAGGATAGTGCTTCCCCAAAAAAAATTACAAAACATCTTCTAAAATGTAATTTTTGAAATAGGAAACCATTAACTTAGTTTATATCAAAAATGCTAAAATATGATCTTAATTATCAAGCCCATAATAAATGCGGCCTTGACTCCGACCGAGCCACAATAGACATGTGTGAATCGAGCCAGAGGTGATTGAACTTTCCACCGGCTATCTGCAATTTTTGCATTTCAGTCTCGTGCTTTAAGTGGAGGCGGAAGCTATCGTTGGAGTAGGTTCTTTGTTTGAACGGCTATCCGTGTGTTGTGTGATACGTACGTCGCGTCGTGCATGGTCCGATATGGAAGACAATAATACGGACGTGGATATGCAAATACCGTCAACTTCGGCTGTCGGTAATAACGTTGAAAATGTTGGAGAATTTTGTATGAAGAGTGTGTGAATGTGTGGAGTGTGTCTTAATAATAAAGGGATTTTCAACATTAAACTTCGCTGATAAGCTTCAAATAATTTCCAAAGGAAGGGCAAAACCGCCTATGAAAAATTTAACCACAAAAAATGAAAAACTGGATTAGACATTTTTATCCGGAAAACAGGGTGTGAAAATGTAAGTAAATTATTTTGTTGGCCATGTTTACTTTTTGAAAATGAAAAGGGTCTCTGGAATAAAACTGGTTTTTCCGATTTAAACGATTTCTATAAAGCAGTAAAAAAACACATTATGTTCAAAACGCATTTGCAGACCGTCATAAAAGAAAAAGGCTTCGGCAAAACCAGAATTGAACACGCCCTTAATAAACAGTTAGAAATTAGTCACCGCCAACACAATGAACTTAGTCGATAAAAATAGGCAAATATTAAGAAGACTTATCGATGTTGTTTGTTTTCTCGGACATCACGACTTGGGATTTAGAAGTCATGATGAAACAAGGGTTTCTTCAAATAGAGGAAATTTTCAAGTTTTACTTAGTTTAACAGCTAAATATGATGATTGCTTAAAAAATCATTTAGAGCAGTCTAGGGTTTTTCGCGGAACCTCGAATCGAATCCAAAATGATTTAATTTCCGCTGTTGTAACCATTATTCTAAAAATAATTAAGCAGAAGATTGGCGAGGCGCGGTTCATTGCTATTGTTCTGGACCAAACAACTGATATCACTAATTTTGGCCAATTATCTACAATAACACGCTACGTTAAAACAGACGGACGTATTCAAGAGCGATTTTTAGGTTTTAAGAATGTGTCTGAAAACCGTGCAGCAGATGCATTATATACCATAGTTTATAACGTTACTAAAGACATTATTGGAGAGAAAAAATTAGTTTCTCAAAGCTATGATGGAGCTGCAGTGATGGCAGGACAATTCGGAGGTCTGCAAGCTAAAGGTCGAGAAACTTTCCCAAGTGCTGTGTTTGTCCATTGTTTTGCTCATAAATGAAATTTAGTTTTATCATAGTCCATCAATCACATTAAGGAGTGTAAAGTATTTTTCATTACTTTAAGTGGCATGGCTGCTTTTTTTTCCAAGTCAACAAAATGTACACAAGCTTTGGACTCCATTGTCCACAAACGATTGCCCAAAGTAGCTCCTACTAGGTGGAACTATAACGAAAGACTTGTGTTAACAGTAGCTGAAAATCGTGAATCACTGATTGAACTATTTGAGAATATAATAGAAAATAATGAAACGTGGTATTCAGAAGCAATAAATAGTTTGAGGGGGTTTTTGGAATTTTTGAAACGAGATTTTAATTTTAATTATTTGTTGAACATTTTTTTAGAAATATTTCCATTCTCGGACAATGTTTTTAATATATTACAAACTAAAACAAATGATATTGCTTTTTGCCTAAAAAAGTGGATGATTTTAAGTCCATGTTTAGCCAAAAAAGAGATGATTGACCTATTTTGGGAGAACACGATGACGTTAAATGTAGAGCCACAAGCCCAGCGTCTTCGAACAGACAAGGTCGGAGATGTTCAAACATCATAGAGACGCCTCTTTTATGAAATAATTGATCAAATTCAGCAACAAATAAACTATAGATTTAACGGTTTAAATGATTTTAAATTCCTCGAGTTCTGCAATTTTGATGCATTTAAAGAAAAAACTTTTCCAGAAGATGCGTTTAAATCTCTTCTTCTTCATTATGGCCAGTTTTTCGACCGAGTGTTACTGCGATCTGAACTAAAAGTGATTTACGAAACTGATGACATTAGCGCAAAAAATAATGCTAAAGAACTAATGCAATTTTTAAAAGACAAGGAGCTGGAAGATGCCTACACCGAAGTGTCGAAATTGTGTGAATCAGTATTGACAATATCTGCCACAAGTTCATCAGTAGAACGCAATTTTTCAACACTTAAACTTATAAAAAATTTCGTTAGAAATTTAACGGGGCAGGAGAGACTTTCGCATACATCCCGGTTGTCCATTGAAAATAAACTTCTCCAAAATATGTCGGAGCATCGACGTTTTTATGATGACGTCATTGACGAATTTGCAAAAAATGATCGAAGAATCGAATTAAATTTCTAAAAATTGCTTCCCTTTCTTAAAATTTCACCGCACGCCCCTGGTTCTTTTATGTAAGATTTGAAAGAAGCTTTAAAAAATCGGTTTAAGAACCATGCTTTTTTTACATATTTCTGGAAGAACCCTTATTGATATGAATTAAGAACCCTTTTTATGATGTGCATGTGTCAGTAATATCTGTTTGCTTTCTTGGTTTCATAGCAAAATGTTACCAGTTTATTCCTATGTAATACTGGATTTTTGTGCAAAACTTAAGGTAAACTGGATAATTAGTTTTTTAATAATATTTTTTTTAACGTTTCGTTAAGTCGCCATCTTGTTGCCATACTAGATTTGTACTGGCAAACCGATAAAGAGACAGCCAGACCGACAAACAAACGAACAGAATTGATAAAAATTGCGTTTTTTGACATCTGGCGTGCTAAAACATGATGGTATGTAAAACCTGGTGATTTTTTTACGATTACAAACCTTATATTTGGCGCCATTTTGTTTCTCCATGTTCAATTCATACCACAACACAAGTTCTTCTATGTACGATAATTAATTATTGCACAAATTTTAAAATCACCCATTATGCGTTTTTTCAGGCTGAATTTTTAAATATTTTACTAAGCCCCTCAGTCGATTTAATACTTGATTTTTCAAGGGAAACTGGATAAGTAGTTATTTAGTAATATTTTTTTAACATTTTACTAGGTCGCCATTTTGTTTCGCCATATGGGATTTTTACCAAAATATTACCATTCCCATATAGTTCTTAATTTGTGACAAAAATTTGAAATCAATCGCTTTAATAGTTTTTTAGCTATGCCGATCGACTAGACAGACCGGCAGACAGAGAGACCGACGAGAGCAATTAAAAACAAATGATTTTTGGCATCTAGGGTCTCTGAAAAAAATAAAGATCTGAAATAATCTCGATGGGAGATAAAGGGAGAAGTAAAAACATAGAATTTGTCTATTTCAAATTTTTTATCTAAAAATATTTAAAAGGGGATGGATGAAGTTAGGAAAATTTCTAGGAAATATTTTGTATGAAAACAAAAAATTATTCAATTCATTTGAATTAATATTTTCAAGTACAATTCTCTGTTTATTTTTTTTACCATTTTCTGTACTTATTAAATCCATACAGTCCTACTATAGCTGTTTCATTCTTTAAATTTATTTTCATTATATATTCTTGATATATGCTTTTATGTTTTTTTATTTTTGTTAAATATCATGATAAAACATAAATCTTTCCTTTGCACTAATAACCTCACCAAAAATACAGTTCCTTTGATTTGCCGAATCCCGCTCATTAGGTAATTTTGGAAGACAAAATTTATAGTAATACATTACTTACTTACAATTCATAAAATAATTTATTTAGATTAGAAAAGTTAGGCTTTTATATAGAGCACCACCCTGTATATGCCTTTACTTTTTAACTAGGCAAAAAACAAATGTCAAGAAGCCTTCAATTCCAACATACAATCTGTATAAACGGTAGTCATCTAAAACTGAAATAAAGTTTCCTTTAAAAAGAACTTCGCAAAGCGGTTTTGCAACACTTTCCTATTCATGCGAGGAACAAACGCAAAATTCAATTTGAACCTTTGCATTTCAGATAAGTTTTTTGTCGCACTTTTATTGCCCTCATTTTGTAAATTCTCGATGGGGCTTTAGGGACACGTTTATTGTGTTTGACGCCCATGTTGTATTTGTTTCTCGGAAAAATTGTAAACGGGCTTTTTCTTTTTGTTTCTCTCTGTTTCCTCTCTTTGTTTAAGTTTTTTTTCAAAAACTAAGCTTTCTCATTTCCCTATAGTATGTTCCTGAAATGCAAGTCGTGAGGTAAAAACATGTTGTTTAATGTATTTCCATCAACTCTCTTTTTTAAACCTATTTTTACTACTCTCAGAAAAGGGGAGAACAAATCACCCTCCTAGGATTTTACAGATCTTCACATTTTATGGTCCCAGATGTAAAAAAACATGTTTTCTCATTTCCGTAGGTCTGCCTGTACGCGTTATAGCTCAAAAACTACTAATCTGTTTGATTTCAAATTTTGATCAAAAATCAAAGGCTTTAAGGGGATGAAATGTTTACATTTTGTTAAAAATCGAAAATGGCGGAACAAAATAGCGGCCTCGTGAGATATTAAAAAAAATATTTTTTTGACATCGGAAATTTTGCTTTGGTAGCAGAATAGCTCCTTGGTTCAGGAACAAGTAGAGCGTCATATTTTGGTTTGTTTTCTAATACCTTGCTGAAGAAGTAACTTCTCATCTTGAGTTCTTTTGTATAATATTTTACGACCAAAAACCGCAATTTGATATTGATATTTTTGTTTTCTTCTATTTTGCACAGATGCGTTTCGTCTTGTGATCCCATGTAGGTCGCATCTAAAGCGATTTAATGCACCATAGTACCTACAGTCAATGTTCGGGTAATTCGGTTTTAATACTGATACACCCCAGGGAAACTGCCTGTAACCTAAACTGCTGCCTATACTCTGCTAACGGGGCAGATGCCACGGTAACAGAATAGCTCCTTGGTTCTGAAACAAATAGAGCATCATGGTATATATATATATATATATATATATATATATATATATATATATATATATATCAGTAGCATAGAGGTAAACTGTTGTATGTCCCGTATATTTAATTGTGAGAAAATGAAGTTTCAATTTTTTTGGCATAAAAAAATGGAAATTACAAATTTAAAAAAACTGCTAGAAAATAGAAGATTGGGAGTAAATCTAAGTATAATCTAAGCTACGTATTGAAGTACATTAAAGATTTTTGCGCGGATCCCAGAAGGTGTTTTAGTGGACTTACGGTTATTTACCTCTGCATCAAACAGCAGCTTAAAAACAATCAATGGATTTACGTTTATTTTCCCAAACACAAACAGCTTTTCAAATAAATTTATTACCCATTTCGTGTAACAAAATATTATACTAGGTAAGGTAAACTTTGATAATAGGCATGAAAGGTTGTAGGAACCCACTTAAGTAAGGTGATTAAGTGTTTCTTTTTCTTCTTGGTTACACCTTTTGGAGTATCTCTTATTGTAGGTAAGTTAGCAGGTAATGTTAAACGCCGTCTAACGGAGCTAGAAAAATTCACTATTTTGAAATTTTCTTCTTCGAGTTTTGTTTTATAGAAAATATTTGACGGTACTTCAGCGCGTGCTTCTAGCCAAACAACGGTAGAAATCAGAAAGTTTTCTTTATCTGTGTTTTCTTTCTTATTTTTAAAGGGTGCTTGTGGAAAGCTGTATAATGATGAAAAGTTTTTAAAATCGTTTACTTCCATATTAAAAACTATTGCACCAGAAGCTCGAATCAGCTGCTCCCAATCCCAAGGAGTCACAATTTGCATTGGTGGCTGTTTTTTAACAGTTCTTTCAATTAAGGCATGAATATGGTCGGCCTCCATGTGGGTATGTCCACGCAATAAAAATTTATGTGTAACATTTCGCAGGGAAGGACATACATTTAAAAGCCAAAAGTAACTAGTTAACATCATTATGTTGCGGTTTTGGCTTGGGCAGTTATCGGACCATATTATTAAGTGCTCTATTTCACTTCCAGAAAGAATATTTGTAGCCCATTTCAATAGTGCCGAGGCTACTTCGTTACCGCCTCTTCCGGCTTTGGACTCGTCCCAAGTTATACAGTATGATTTCTTTTCTGTAGCATCATATATTGTCAAATTGAGTGTCCACAATTTTAGCAAGTAGAAGCTCTGACAGTTTGACAGATACGGAGTTGGTAAGCACTTCTGCAAGTCCAACATTATCACTTTAGTTTTATCATTATTTACGCTCAAAAGTTTGTCATTCCTTTTTTCTTGGTAGCGTTTCTCGGCTTCGTCAAGATGATTACGGTACTCCTTCTGAACTTCTCCCTTTTCGTTTTGGTTCAAAGAATTGTTCTTAAGTTTCAAAATGAAACTATCACATGCATCACACGTGTCATTACAAGGTTTCTTAAAACCTAAATTAAACTCCCTATCAAAAACGCGCTTGTAAGCCCTATGCTTGACTATTTGATTTTTTGGAGTACTATCTTCAATACACTTTTGCTTGTATAACTCGTACATTTTTTTTTGTATTTAGGTCACTCCCCAAATATTTTTTTGCACTCTTTTCTCGAGTGTAGTGACTTTCATATACTGGAAAAGAAGTTATATGAGCTCTAACTATGTCGAGAACACTATCCTGAAGTTTATTTGTGGGTGTATGCCTACCCCGCATATCCTGGTGAATAAAACCGCCTGTTTTTTCTTTTTTCAGAGCCGTTCTTACTACAGTTTCCGAAATCCCTAATGTATTCAGAAAAAACACTTTACAGACTTCAACTTTTCTTCCATTGACATCAAAGTTATAAAAAATTGTTTGTTTTTTTCCGGACCTACTAAAATCTTTGCGCCTTTCTCTCTTAATGTGCTCACTTCTGACATGGCTCAGTATGAACTGTCTTTTTATATCCCAGTTCTTGGACTCATCCCAATAATGGCTAAATATTTCTTTTCGTTCATCTTCGCTTATTTTTTCTGGGCATTTTTTTTACAGGGTTGGCAAGCTGATTTCATAAGCTTCTCTCTTATTAAGTTTCCGGTCTTAGAGGTATGTTCTTTTCCAGATAATGTTTTAATGGTTCTTTTTGTTGCTTTCCAGTTGTCGATATTTCTCACTTGTTTCCTTTTCTCTTTCGTTTTTTCCTTCTTTACAGCGTTTGTAACTTCTTCAGCATTCGATTCTTCCTCGCTTAATACGTAATCAGGATCTCCGTCGATGTCATCGAACTGTTCATATTCCATTTCAGTTTGATCGTCAATAGCTTCTGTAATATAATATTGTGCTTTAACTAAGGTACCAATAATTAGAGAAATATAAATGATAATTTTTATTTATTCTATTTAATTCTGTAATTTTACTGCTTACCGTTTTATACTTCTGTGTATGTTGAAGTAGCCTGACAATTATTAAAAGGATCTTCGTTTTTGGTCCAGTATACAAGTGGCAAATTATCCTCAGGGTCATATTCGGATTCAGTGGTTTTTAAAGTTGCAGAGTTGGAGGCACAACTTTTCTTTTCAAACCGCAAATTTTCTCCAAGATCGGATTTGGATCCAGTGGTTTCTAAAATTATAGGCTGTTCGGCTGCATTGTCTAAAATATAATGAATAATGCGACTTATCAGCCATCTGTATTGATTTTAATTAATATCGACATCCACTTACCAATTCTCACATTGCTAAGAATAATTATTTTTGATGTTGATGTGTTTTTTATGACAGATGTAGGGCTCAGAGCTCGGCTCAGAGCGACGCTATTTCTTGTATCTTCTGAAAATAACAATTAAATAAGCTAAGGTAAACTTGTGTTCACCAAAGATATTTACCACAAATTACATTACTGAACTGTATACTTTCACTGACTTTTTTATGCTTTTTTTGCTTACCATATTTCTTATATTCCATCATTTTAGTTTCTCTATTATTGATATTATTTAAAACGTCATTTTTCCTAGGTCCATAGTCAATCGCTATATTTTCTAAAATAAATTTTATTGGTAGAAGTAAACAGTCGTATCTCCAAAAAAAACCTTAATAATAATCATTATTATTATAATACAACAATTTTAATTATTATAAAATGAAAACGGTTTCGTGCTATGCGTTTGCTAAATGTGTTCTTAAAATTTGTTTCTAGTTTTACCTATTTTTATGTATTAAAATGTATTAATGTATTAACCTAACCTCCAATTTTTTGTTTATGTCTAAAATATACGTTAAAAACGGTTATTTCTTAGCCAATCTAATGTATAATACTCACCGTACGTTTTTTCACTTTGTTTTGTTGCTTGCAAAGCCCTTTTTGCAATTTTCTGTCCTCTACTCATCATAAAAACTAATTTTTACACTCACAAAATAAGACGCAATTGGAGATACGGTTGTTTACCACTACGAAAATAAGACGCGGCGAATATGTGCACTATCGTGTAAGGAGATAATGTTATTTACCTCGTTGCTTTAGGAGATGCTACTGTTTCTAACGTAAATAAGTGGGAAATTATGACAGCTGGACATACGATCATTTACTAATCTAAAATTTGCTTAAATGTGGAGATACGATAGTTTACCTCTATGCTACACTGATATATATATATATATATATATATATATATATATATATATATATATATATATATATATATCCAGTGGCTCATCAAAAAAATGGGACCAATTTTTCGAGTTCCTAGTACTCCAAACCAGTCGTTAACACCAAATCTTTCTTGGAATGCCCCTTCCCTTGCCAAGTGCGGATTATCGGTAGCACAGTACCTAGTGTTGTTGCGGTTAGGTTAGGTTAGGTTAGGTTAGATATTCCCATATTGGTAAATAGTGATTCATCTGAAAAAAGAATTACTGTCCGGAAATTGGGCTGTCTTTGTTGCATATCAAAATGCTAGCTGCAAAATTCCAGTCTTCTCTGATTAATCCGCTGTTATACAAGCCGGTGTATTAATTTCAGCCTCTTCACTAACTGAAATTTTTGTCTGGCGAATTTTCTTACGATTTTCAATACTTTTCCAAGGGAAGTATGTCTCTGATGGATATCGGCGATTCGGAAATCGCTGTACGTATAATGCTCTGGCTTCCTTGCGATTTTTCTAGTTTCTCCGTATATCATTATCATATTAATTTGTAATATATTAAAAACATTGTCCGAGAATGGAAATATTTCTGAAAATATGTTCAACAAATAATTAAAATTAAAATCTCGTTTCAAACGGTCCAACAACCCCCTCGAACTATTTATTGTTTCTGAGCACCACGTCTCATTATTTTCTATTATATTCTCAAATAGTTCAACCAGGGATTCACGATTTTCAGATACTGTTAACACAAGTCTTCCAATATAGTTCCACCTAGTAGGAGCTACTTTGGGCCATCGTTTGTGGACAATAAAGTCCAAAGCTTGTGTACGTTTTGTTGACTTGGAAAAAAAAGCAGCCATGCCATTTAAACTAACGAAAAATACTTTACACTCTTTAAGGAAATTGATGGACTGAGATAAAACTAAATTTAATTTATGAGCAAAACAATGGACAAACATAGCACTTGGGAAAGTTTCTCGAACTTTAGCTTGCAGACCCCCTAATTGTCCTGCCATCACTGCAGCTCCATCACAGCTTTGAGCAACTAATTTTTTCTCTCCATTAATTTCTTTAGTAACGTTATAAACTACGGTATATAATGCATCTCCTGTACGATTTTGGGACACATTCTTCAAACCTAAAAATCGCTCTTGAATACTTCCGTCTGTTTTAACGTAGCGTATTACTATAGATAATTGGCTAAAATTAGTGATATCAGTTGTTTCGTTCAGAACAATAGTAATGAACCGCGCCTCGCCAATCTCCTGCTTAATTCTTTTTAGAATAATGGTTGCAACGGTGGAAATTAAATCATACTGGATTCGATTCGACGTTCCGCGAAAAACGCTAGACTGCTCTAAATGATTTTTTAAGCAATCATCATATTTAACCATTAAACTAAGTAAATCTTGAAAATTTCCTCTATTTGAAGAGACCCTTATTTCGTCATGACCTCTAAATCCCAATTCGTGCTGTCCGAGAAAATAAAACAACATCGATAAGTTTTCTTAATATTTGCCTATTTTTATCGAGTAGTTCATTGTGTTGGCGGTGACTAATTTCCAACTGTTTATTAAGGGTGTGTTCAATTCTGGTTTTGCCGAAGACTTTTTCTCTTATGACGGCCTGCAAATGCGCTTTGGACATAATGTTTGAAATTGTTTAAATCGGAAAAACCAGTTTTATTCCAGAGACCTTTTTCATTTTCAAAAAGTAAACATGGCCAACAAAATAATTTACTTAAATTTTCACACCCTGTTAGCCATTTAATGTTCGTATTGTTTTTCCAGATAAAAATGTCTAATACAGTTTTTCATTTTTGTGGTTAAATTTTTCATAGGCGGTTTTGCCGTTCCTTGGAAATTATTTGAAGCTTATCAGCGAAGTTAAATGTTGAAAATCCCTTTATTATTACGACACACACCACACATTCACACACACTCTTCTTACTAAATGCTCCAACATTTTCAACGTTATTACCAACAAGCGACGTTGACTGTATTTGCATATCCACGTCCGTATTACTATCCTCCATATCGCACCATGTACGACGCGACGTACGTATCACACAACACACGGATAGCCGTTCAAACAAAGAACTTACTCCAACCATAGCTTCCGCTCCCACTTAAAGCACGCGACTGAAATGTAAAAATTGCAAATAGCCGGTGGAAAGTTCAATAACCTCTGGCTCCATTCACAGGAAATCAAGCATACAGGACTTGGCTGCAGAGAAGCTAGCGGCCCGCAGAGGTTCTATTCGATTTTCTATTGTGGCGCGCTCGGAGTCAAGGCCGCATTTATTAGGGGCTTGATAATTAAGATAATATTTTAGCATTTTTAATATAAACTCAATGAATGGTTTCCTATTTCAAAAATTACATTTTAGAAGATGTATTGTAATTTTTTTTGGGAAAGCACTGCTTCCGTTGCTTCCATGGACTGCACGCCCCCTGAACGATGGCCATATACTTATGTTCTGTTTCAAAGCCCCCTTAGATCAGAAATTTAATATTATTTGTCATTTATTAGTCGAAGTGTTAAAAAGGTAGTTGCACATTTCAATTGGAAAAATCTCGAAAAGTACTTGATATAGGTATAGGGTATGATACACAAAAGTATTTAAAATTTGAAGATTTAGATGTTCAGTAGGTTTATAGGTCGTCCCATTAAAATAAAACGACAAAATATCGTTTGAAAGTGATTTTTCACAACGTTTCGGGGTAAACCGGAAGTATCCTAATTGTCACATTAGATGCAATAAGTTAAATTGGAACTATCTTCATTTGTTTTTCCAAAAAACGGAATTATTCATTGAGATTTCTAAAGTTTCATTCGCCATTTTCTCGAAAACTATAAGGAACAGACATAGGATATGAAACGTGTTTTATGTTTAGAATTTAGTGTGGAATTAAAAAATAAATCAATATACAGGGTATTCCAATTAAAATATTTCTCATCAGTAACTATATATCACTGTAAAATTTCATGTTAATAGTACTTATCTTAAAAAAGTTACAGTGTATAAGTACGTTAAGTGTAGTAGCTTCTACCGCTGTCCTGTAATTGGTAAGTTTGTCAGATAATCGCTTTAAACAAAATAAACAGATATATATTATACAGGGAATCTCATAAAAAACAAAATCATTAAATAACTATACTTAGACCGTGTGTACACACATAAATACTGCTGATAAGATCAATTACGTTTTTATATCATTTATAGAGGTGAAGATATATTGTACATGAATAATTTCGCCAGTTGCTCTATCCAAAATCACAGGGAACTGTCGTAAGTATTTCCTTTACTCGATAGTTCCGCATAGATTAAACCTAATCGAGTATAAGTTTCTTTGACAGAATGAAAACGTTTTATATCCTTTTTAGATTTAAACGGAAACGTTATTTTCGCTCTAAAGAAGCACTAAACCAGTTTAGCAGCTAATTCCCTTAATTCGTAATTCTTCTGAAGTACATGCACCGATCTTGACGTAAATCGGACAGAAACGATAAAAAAGGAGGAACTGAACAGCCCTAATCCAATTTTAACGGGAGCGCAATAGACCATTAATATATTCCGTGAAAGTAGCTTCCGTGCTAGTTTGAAAGACTCCGTTAACAGAGCTTCGGTTGTTAACAATGGAGTTTTATTTAGATCCATTTAAAAGGCGATGAAACCATGCCAGGGGCAAGGCCAAAAAATTAGCGGATTCGAAGTGAGTAAGCGATTCGGAAATATTTTTAAATCGATGATGTTGGCTCTGTAGTTAATTAGGTTTTAGTAAATGAATGTTAGCTTTTTGGTGCGATGAAAGAAAAATGTCACATTCCTTTTTTTTCTGGAAAAAAATGTACTAACAGTACCTTAGACTATGAAAGCAGAGACCCAACTATTTACATTTAACACGGGATCATAGATTGAATTGTTTCTCTCTTCACTACATCGATAGGCGTAGGCTGTTGCCACGTTTTAAAAATTGTCAAATATTCTAAGCCAAGTTTTATCAATTACTCCAATATGTTTATTTATTTTCATAACACAGTGATGAAAGAAAGAAAAGAAGAAACTGCACACAATAATCAACCTTAGACTATAAAACATTGTCTTATTGTCTAAGTCAGCCAGGTCAAACATGCGGCCCGCGGGCCGCATGAGGCCCAGTGAGCATTTTTCTGCGGCCCAAATCAGTTTTGAAAACAGCCAGATAATGCGGCCCGCGAACGAGTTGAAAACCGTTTTTGAAAACGCGCGCCGCTGCAACAACGATTGGTATAATAAAATGTACAATTGTACATAGTGCCATCTATGTTTAGGAGGATGAACTACACATACTCAACCTAAAACTTTAAGCCAAACGTTATCTGGCTTGTTCCATGACATTCTATCGCGCTAAAACACAGATGACGCTATCTGAAGATTCTGGAAAGAACTGAAATCACAATCCGTGTATAAGCCGTGTTCGATTGAGTTCAGTCATTCAGTGTTCAGTCAGTTATGAGTCAGTTGCGATAGAGTTTCGAGTTGAGTTCCGCACTTATTGTTACACTTAACAGTACTTATTATAATTTATTTCGGATACAGGTTTTAACATGTCTCTTTCAAAACCAAGTGGAAGTAAGAAGAAACTTGTAGATGAGCATCGTATCTTTCAAGAAAAGTGGGAATTAGAGTTTTTTTGCTGTGACGTGAAGGAGAAAATTATTTGTTTGATTTGTAACAGTACAGTCGGTGTCCCAAAATTGTATAACATAAAACGTCACTATGATATTGATAAAACTATGTTTGACAAGTATACAGACATGGTCAGAAACGAAAAATTAAATTAGTTAAACTCACGGTTGAATGATCAGCAGCTTAAGTTTACACGTCCAAAGCAAAAAAATCAATCTGTCCTTCAAGCGAGCTACGTACTATCGGAGTTCATCGCAAAACACTCAAAACCATTTGTTGAAGGTCAGTTTATAAAAAAGTGCCTTGTAAAGGCCGCAGAAATTGTAAGTCCCAGGAGCGTGAAGGCATTTCAAAATATATCCTTGTCCCGGAATACTGTCCCTGAAAGAGTTACTGAGTTGGCTGCCAATATAAGTGATCAGATAAAAAAACAGACAGACAAAATCAGACTCTTTCATTACATTTTCTATTGCCTGTGACGAAAGTACGGATGTGTGTGGTGTGGCGCAACTCGCTGTTTTTCTTCGTGCGCTTGATAACGATATCAATGTGTATGAAGAATTACTGGAATCATTACCATTGTATGATACAACAACTAGGAAGGATAGTTTCATTGCTATTTATGGACTTCTGCAAAAGTACAATTTAGATTTGTCAAAACTGTGTTCCGTTCCAACAGACGGAGCTCCTTCAATGACTGGAGTAAAAAATGGCTTCGTTAAAATATTACAGACAAAGATCAGAGAAACGGGCAGTGACAAACCAGATTTTCATGATATTCATTGTATAATCCACCAAGAAGTTTTATGCTCAAAAGAGATCAACTTGGAAAGTGTTTTAAAGTCAGTGAAAACAATTATAAACTTCATAAGGTCACGAGGCCTTAATCAGCGACAGTTTTCTGCATCTTTACGTGATTTAGAAAGTGAGTACACTGGTTTACCATATTATGCAGAGGTGTGATGGCTTTCGTGTTCTATGATACTCGACCAGTTTTGGAAACTCAAAAAAGAAATACGCGTTTTCATGGCAACAAAAGGAGAAGATGTGAGCTTATTATGCGATGTACCTTTTTTACAAGATCTTTCATTTATGGTAGATATCACAAAACACTTGTCGGACTTAAATACGAAATACGTGCAAGGACCACGTCAAGTTATTACAGATATGCATGATCATGTGAAAGCTTTCAAGTGTAAGATGATGTGGGAAAAACAGTTAGCAGAGGATAATCTGTTACATTTTCTGATTTGTAAGGCATATCAGAAAAGCACAAATGTCTCAATATCATACAAAATATATTCAGAGAATATATTATTATATTAATATATTATTAATTAATATATATACTAAACGTCAGAATTTGAGAAGCGTTTTCAGGATTTTAAGTTCCAAGAAAACAATTTTTCTCTATTTACTGCTCTTTTCACTATCGATATTGATAAAGTTCTCCCTCACTTGCAAATGGAAGTAATTGAGATTTACGGTCAGGTCCATTTAAAACAAAAATTTGATAGTGTTAGTACATTCAAATTTTTTTAAGTACTTGCCTGTTCAATACCAAGAAATGGGAACAACTATTTTCTTTGATGAAAGGAAACAAATCTCCGCAAGGTCGCGATTGACGGACGGACACTTGGCCGCAGTTTTAAAAGTTATTTCCGCCGATAAATTCGCGCCACAAATAGACAACTTAATTAAAGACAAAAGATGTCAAATATCTGGCAAAAGAATTTAATGTTTGTATTGGAAATTTAATAGACAGACTTGTCCTATAGTTGGCGCATTACCTTTCTGGAATGACGTCATTTTTGGTTATTTTTGTTTGATTTATGTTAACTGACAGTGACAAAAACATTTTGAAAAAACTCATTGTCGTTTCTTTACAACAGTCAATGCCGGTTTTGGTTATGTGTCTTTCAGAATATATTCGTCAAAATTGACATTGATTTGTTGTGATTCTTTTTAAACTTTTGCAAGATGCCGCAAAGATATAATCAGCAATCACAGCTAATAGTTTTGAATATCTTGGCTTTTTTTCAATTGGAAAAAGAGCAAGCTAAAAATGGAATCCTTCCGCAAACTGATAATATAATTGAACGAGCTTCAAATGCAACAAAACTTAGCCATACAACAATCATAAATATTAAGAAAAGAGGAATAACGAGCGATGAATCCTTTACCTCCAGAATGTCTCAAAAGCAAAAAGAGGTAAAAACAAAAATTACAGATTACTTAAAGAACAAAAATAAGAGATACGATCTACTGCATGTATGCGAAAAATGAATATGTTACAATGCAGACTTTGCTTAAAAAACTAAAAGAGATAAATGAATATTTAAATTTTTCCATCACCTCGCTAAGAAAATACGTGAAAAGTATTGGTTTTAAGTGGAAGAAATCAAATAATAGAAAATACCTGATGGATTTGCCCCACATCGTCCACAAGAGAATCAATTTTTTGAGGGAATATGTCAAAAATCAAAATCTAGGACAAGATGCTTATACCACCGTATTTATTGATGAGACTTGGATTTTTAGTAAAGGTTCGTTTAGAAACAGCTGGCAGGATAACACTATGTCTACAAGTTCTAAAAAAGCTAGTGAAGGTCATCGATATATTGTAGTTCACGCTGGATCAAAGGAAGGATTTATTAAGGGGGCCAGTTTAATATTTAAAAGTGGACTAAAAAGCGGAGATTATCATGACAATATGAACAAGCAAAATTTTGAAAATTGGTTTAAAAATCAGCTGGTACCAAATCTTCCTCCAAAAAGTTTGATAGTGATGGACAACGCAAGCTATCATTCCGGCCTTTTAGAGGATATTCCAAGAAAATCATGGACAAAGCAGAGATTGATTGGATGGTTAAAAGAAAAGAACATTGACTTCCCAGAGAGGGCCATGAAGGATGAAATATGGAGCATTGTAGAAAAAAATTGTAACATTGAAAAAACATTCTACCTTGACGAATATGTGAAACCTTTGGGCCACAAAATACTAAGACTTCCTCCATACCATTGTCAATTTAATGCTATTGAAATGGTATGGTCTGAGTGTAAGAGGAAATACGACCAATACATTGCTAGTCTGAAGGGGACACCATCGGAAGTTTTGGCCATGTGGGAAAAAGCGATAAATGAAGTATCTTCAGAGCATTGGAAAAATTATGTCAGCCACACAGAAAGGGTAATCCAAGAAGCTTGGAAGACAATACAGATATGTGATGCTTCAGACATTGCGCCACTTGTAATTAGTATCGACGAAGACAGCAGTGACGATGAAGAATTTAGTTCTGATTCTGAAGACAGTGAAGGGGAGTAGTTTTTATTTTTAAAGTTAGTTAGTTATACATTAATTTCTCTCTTTTAGTTTTTAAAGCAAAGTCTGCATTGTAACATATTCACTTTTAGCATACACGCAATAGATCATATCTCTTATTTTGTTCTTTAAGCAATCTGTGATTTTTGTTTTTACCTCTTTTTGTTTTTGAAACATTCTGGAGGTAAAGGATTCATCGTTCGTTATTCCCCTTTTCTTAATATTTTTTCAGTATTGTCTGTAATTGAGAATTAAAATAATTTTGATGAAAATGGGTAACTGGCGTCAATTTATTACATTGCAAACAAAGAATAAGACTAAGATGAAAGAATTTATATTAGTAAAGTCTTATTTGCAAAATAATTTTAGTTTTTGAAGTTATAATAGTTATTTTTGTATTAAGTGTGCAAAATGAGGGTTTTTTATGGCAATGAGAGTGTTAATTTTTTGCCAGCCATTTTCGACCAGTTGCAGCGCTTTCTGTACAGAAAATGCCAATTTTAAATTCGCTTTAGCCAGTGCTGAACGCACCCCTCCTATCTACATCACTGCATACGTTTAGGTTAGGAATCATCGCTGAAATATAAATAATATAAGAAATACGTTATTTGAAACCAGCGTGACGTCATTCCAGAAAGGTAATGCGCCAACTATATAATAGTACTTTTTTTCAAGATTTTCAGTAGTTTGTCTTCTTTAAGATAAGGTTTTGCGGCCCACCTAGTCGAAGGTCTTCATGCTTTTGGCCCACCAGTGACTTTGAGTTTGACATGGCTGGTCTAAGTAATTAACTAAGGTCTTTTATTTTTTTAAAAATGTAATAATGAAAAAATTACCAAATAGAGCTGGTAACGACGCTACGCCAAATTGACGTCCTTTACGAGTAGTTTTACAACTATTCATTCATAGCAATGATCATAGCACTCTTGTTTTATAGTCTAATTACAAAATAGACGCTGCATTCTTGTCATTTTTGTAACCGCGTTCGTTGGTTGTTGTTTATATATTTTTTTTAGTTTTTTAATGATTTTGTAAGTTCTGTGTGTTGTAGTACTTAAATAAACGAAAAACTGTGGTGAGGATGTGGGTTGTTTGTGGAAATACAGACTATCTAAGTCCGGAAGTATCATATGACAAGTAAGTCTTGACGTAATTAAGATTAGATATCAGTGGTGTCCGAATCGTAAGGCTTTAGAATTTACACATTAATTTGATATTTAAGCCATTCGAGTATGGTAATTTTCAAAACACAAAACAAAAACAAATATTTTGTCAATTTTGGGTTGGGTTTTACATAACGTAAACATTCATAGGTAGTGCGTATTTTCCCCTAAACTACACCGGCCCAAACAGTTAGTGGACCGAAACTTCACTGGCCCTAACAGTCGAAATCCCGACACATTGGAATGTGCGGAATGCGGCGCTAGCCCGACACTTTAAATAGCGAATTGGCGAGCCACGCTACTGGCTAAAAATTCTTTAAATGGGCCTGCTGTGTTGTCAAGTTTTATTGATAAAAATAAATATATTGTTTATTCATTGTTAATCAAAACCACACTATGAAAAAATGATGTTAGCGTATTTTCCTGCATTCTAACTTTGAAGTGAAAATATTTTGACTGCTTTTTTTTTGTTTATTATAAAGTATTTGTTTATCACAGAATAATTTCTATTTAATGGAAAAATGGAGATTGAATATTGACAAAAAAATTGTTGGAAAGCCCAGGAAGAGGTTATTACTTGTTTGCATTCAGATGATTTTAAACCTTCTACTTTTAAACTGGGTATGTAAGTTAATCTTATTTGTTACTATATAGGATTGAGTCCTCATCTGTTATTAATGTGGATGTTGTTCCCTACCTAAAGATAGAATAAAGTTTTACTCAAAAGATCATATAAAAATCCACAAAAGCCTTGAAGGTTGAACATATATCTTTTAACTAATTGGTTTTGTGAGCTTTTTGAGACACACAATTTCAACTTTTTTTAGGGTTTAATTTTTTATCCTGTTCCTAAGCAAACACCTATCTAAAAATCAGTTTTTATCAGTCACATATTGATTAGTGTTTTATAAGATTGTTAATGATTTTGCCTAAGCTTGTTATTCATGCAGGTACTTTATTAATTGTAATTTGTTTTAGGACCAATGCAAGTCTTCTCTATGTTTCATATAGGTATCGTAGACAAGGCTTAGGAGGTTAGTTCTGCTCATATGTGCATTGCAGATATTAGTGACGTCATACTTCAGTACTCTTTGTTGCCCTGTTTGCATAGGAAGAAAGAAAAGACTTTAGTTACGTGTATTGATCCGAGTGTCATATAGCCCATTCCATCAATGTAATAATTGGCCCTCTTTATTATATGGAAGCTTCAAATTCTGCACCTTTAAATTTACTGAATATGCTTGTCACATAAAGTGGTTCATTTATAATTACTGTTGCTGAGAAAGTGTGTAGTTTGAGAATTAA
Organism: Kuschelorhynchus macadamiae; assembly: GCA_030620095.1. Lineage (NCBI taxonomy): Eukaryota > Metazoa > Arthropoda > Insecta > Coleoptera > Curculionidae > Kuschelorhynchus > Kuschelorhynchus macadamiae. The sequence goes on along the minus strand of JAUTXW010000548.1, from coordinate 204,906 downwards.
AAAAGATGCACCATATGATAAATGTAGTGTCAACTTTATTTTTAATTCTATGTTGAATAAATTTTTTTATTGCTGTAAAGTGTATCACATATTTTGTATATTGATTAAAGATATATAGCTAAAGTTTAGAAATTTGAATAATTTTTCCCCATATTTTAAAAATATTAACTGTGGCCTATTTATATATTTTCTCGAGTTGGTATGCACAATTCAGTAATACGTTAATTTAGTAAGTATGCCAGATATCGCACATCACACCTTCAATATTTTTTTAAATCTAAGTATGGTTTAGGAAAAAGTTAGGTACATGATATAATTATAAATGACAAAAGTCTTCCGAAGATATCCTCAATTAATTTCATGCTTTCAGATTCTTAGGTTTATTAACTGGTATAAAGTAGTTTAGATCTTGTAAATTATTTTATCAATTAACTTTTAAAATACAAACTTTTATAGCCTAATCTTATAGAATTTCCTAAAAATATCTTATCGTTGACTTTGCCATATGTTGGGAACTGGCCACCAAACTTATAAGACTGCGTATTGTTAAAAAAAATTATGGTGTATCTTTTAGAATCTTTATTCAAGTAAATGTTAAGTTTTCTAAATAAATAGTTTCAAACCAGTAAAAAGGTATCCTACAGTAGCTTTATATATAGATTCCGGCATATCACAATTATCAGCTGTACATATAAGGTATCATATTATAAGGCTAATAATACCTAAGGTTGAGACAGTGTTTTAAGAGGGATAGACATTGACTAAAAGCATTATCCCTTATAATACCTGTAGTGCTTTGTTTAATGTCCGACTAAGCAAAATAATTTTTAATTGAGAAAAATCTAGTTTAAACAATATCTTATTTAACGAACTTTGGCATAATGTCATTATTTGTCAAAATTGTGACAAGGATATATAACCAAATCCCATTGGCATTTAAGAACAAATCATATTATATAATTATACAAAAATCTTGAATACTTCAAAATGAAGTAATCGTTTTATGATTGCATACGAATTTTGATTGATCATAAATTAAACCTCTATTTAACTTTTTTGTTGAAAGGGATAGAAAAAAATTGGTAAACGCAGAAGTTGTAGATTTTTAATCCATTATTTTCTATGTATACTGGGTGTTTTTTCAAATTCTGAAAAGATTAACGAGATAGATTGTCTTGTTTTTAAAATACAGACAACTGTATTTTTGCTATGATAACTTTAATTAAGTTTATGTAGAGAGTTATTTTAAAAAATTATATACTTTAAATCATTTTGTGTATTTGATCACAAATATTTGTAAAAGTTATACATCTGTGTCAGTTTCTAATTATTGTGAGGCATTTGACACAATCCTTCAGGCTATGCTACTGGACGTTGTGAACAGCTATATGATGTGGAGGATCCATGTTGAATGTTTTCAAAATGTATCTAATTATGTTAAAGTAGGAGCTTTGAGTCAGGTTAAAGAAATCAAAATTGGAGTACCATAAGGTACAGTGCTGTGTCCTGTGCTTTTAAACATATATATCAACACTCTTTGCATACTTGGCACAAGGGGGTAAAGTGGTTGCCTATGCTGATGACTCCATTTTGATTTTCCCCAGTAATATATGGGAAGAAGTGTAGGATTTATTAATTAAGGACATAAATAAGGTTAAATGGTTTTTGGATAATTTTAAACTGATTCTTAATATAAAGAAAACTAATTTATTCAATTACATCAATTAATCATCCAAATTTTAATTAAATTAGCATAGATTATTTGAGTGTACTATTACAGCTAGGAAATAAAGTAATAAAAAATTTAAAGAAATAAAAAGTTTTAAGAAGTAAAAGTCTATTCATAAATAAGTCCAACACATTGTAAATGCATAAATAAAACCTACTTCACAAAAGGGTGAATGAGTCCTTATATAGCTTATTTTCAGCATAAATCTAAATCTAAGATTATATTAAACATAAATTTTATTTTAAACACAATACAGCAAATATTATCTTCTTATGATGTAATCAGTTTTCTCAACTCACAAAGGGGTTGTTTTCACTTGCCTCACCTCTAGCAATAACTGAATCGGTGTAGTTGGTAAGAAGGCCAGATTTTAACCAATGACACAGTCCAAGATGATATCATTTTCTTACTTTCTAGAGCCTAGATCTTGTTGGTGATCTTATTACATAATGGTCATCCTTGGGCATACTAAAAATAAAGAAAATTCCTAATTACTTTCAAAAACATTTATACTTATTAAAAAAAAAGAAATGAATGAAATAGATATGGCACTACTTCGAAAAATAACCAGGACTGGTGAACCTACGCTATTTGAATTTTAAAAAGAAAACGAAAAAAAACTACATATTATATTTAAATAATGAGCCCATATAATTTCAAAAAAATTATGAAACTAAATGCTTAATTGTGGATGTATATTCCAGCTTTATCTTACACATGATATAAATATATCAGAAATTATGCCATCTATGCATTTTACATTCCGATAAAACTTTAAATTCTATGAATGTCAGTTTTTAAATATTTACAATTGGACAAAAAATGGTGGATCTACAGGCATTTCCTTTATTTTGTTTAGCTTGCCATGTCACAAATATTAATGCAACTTTTAACCGACTTCAAAAAAGGAGGTTATCAATTTCACCCTATGCATTTTTTTATGTATGTACAACGATTACTCTGCGATAGTTTCAACAATTTCGATGAAGTTTTCAAGGAATATTCGGAATATTGCCCGAGTGGTCCCACAGCTAGCATATTGTAAAAAAGTGTGACGCTATATTAAATATTTATTCATGGTAAAAAAGCGTTCACCATTTTATCAGGAATTTACATAAGATTATTTGTTAAATATGACTTTTAAAATAAAACTCATATAAATAGAACTATAATGGATGAAATAAAAAAATGTATAAAAAAATAAAACCGACTTCAAAAAATGCACCTAAAATTGGAAAATAATATTATATTCCATCTGGAAAATTTTAGTCACCAAAGAATAGAGATAGTAAAACAAAACACTCATTACATTAATATATTTTTGTGATTAGGTAATTAAGAATAAGTTTGGTTTTGACTTCACAGACACAGGGTATGGGATTCGCTTCTGGGAAGTTACTTCACAATATCTACTTCAGAAAGCGTTGTTATCCAAACAGAATTTTTTATAAAAAATAGAACGGACTTAAAAAAAAAACACTAAAAAGTAGAAATTTGATATTTTATTCCACATTGAAAATTTGACTTTATGAAGTCATTTTCAAACTAATTCTTAATAACTTAATAAACAGACATTTATATAATGAGTACCTACATACATGGGAATAAAATATTATTGTTTACTTTTTGTTGTTTATTATATTGATTTAGTAATTTTTATTTTTTATTTCATCCTTGTTAGTTTTCTTTATACAAAGTTTCAAGTTATAAGGCCTAAACTTAGGTTAAAATTTTAGACTCCCTGAGTCCATTGCATATGAAATTTTGCCAGAATCACCATATTAAAATGCATACTTTTTTCCTGGCAATATGGTGAACGCGATATAGATTCTCATTCGCGCTCGTGTATACGTGTATGGCATCATTCCGATATATTTAATGTTTGCTATGGGACCGCTCCAGTAACATCCTGAATATTCCCTATTTCATCCAAACTGGTCATACAAGGCAATCACATACCATTGCTATTTCCATTCATTTAACATCTTAATTGAACTCAATATTTTTACTTATATAAGCAAATTTAATTCAATATCTAAATCAGATTTGTCAATAAGATAGAATTCTTAGACAATAAAGAATTTAAGTTACATTAAAATTTCAATTATATTTGTGCAATAAATAAATTCTTATGCATCTCATAGAAAACTTTGTAGAGTGTAGGGGAAAATTTAAATGATTTTAATTATCATAACACTTCCTTTGTTTGTGTATTTTTTTCTGTTTTTGTAAGAAACAATGTTTGCTTTTTTTCAAATAAATAAAAATAGATGAACAGAAAATAGCCATTAACATTTTTAGACTTGACAAATTACAAAACCAAAGTGCAACCTATCAAATTCTGTGGAACTTAGTCTGAAATAATGGCTCCTGTCTTGTTGATCTGACAGAAACATGAAAGTTTATTTTACATAAGAGAGAAGGTGACTTAATAAAATTGTTAAGAATTTTAAATAAATTACACAAGTCCAGATGGCACAGTATAAAATACTCTATTAGAACATACACATTGCTGAAAGGTCAAAGACATCTTAAAATAAAGCCTAATAGTTTTATTACCCTATTCGTGATATTATCTATGTGTTTGGCAAAAGTAAATTTGGAATTAAATAGCACTTCCAAGTCTTCAACAGTATCAACTCTTTTCAAGATGCGTTCGTTCAGTGTATAAATAATGTATTTTTTAAACAACGGAAATTTAATTTCTAGAAATAGGGATATCTCCAATAATATCAACACAGGCGAAGGAATGATTTGGTTATGACACTTCACCAAATTTCTTTATTTCATAAGGGTCCTCTAGTCGGATGTATAAAATTATATATATTACCATTAAAAATAAAATGTATTTAAAGCATAAAAGTAAACCAAAAAATTCTTATTGAAAGAGAATTCTGTTCCCCAGGTGATTATGTTAACTTTTATATACAGATTACGTCTTGCTTATGTGTAGAGCCTAGTATGAATGAACTGTTCATTTAAATCACTCAAGAAATAGAGAAGATCAAAATACCTTAGGGTTTCCGAGGGGTATTCCAACATTGAAGATACAAGTGTTTAAAATGTTGTAAACATTAACAAAATAGGTTGCCTTTTTTGAAAATACTGACCCAAATAAATTTGTCCCAGGCCAAGTCTAGGGTAAGCACGGCTCTGTATGAGAGTAATAGTTATCTTTTTAAAAATGATAAGCATATGGATCTCTTCATGTGAAATAAATCTTCAAAGCACTTTATTTTGCTACCTATTTAACAAATTTTTTTAAAAGTTATCTTTGTAAGAAGAAAATATTTTGAAAAGGAAAAATGCCTCATTATTAAAATATCTAATTATTGGGACATTAATTACCTCAGCAGTTCTATATTTATTCTCAGATGGACCATGGAACCATTCCTCACTGCTATGTCTGTCTACTCATAATTTTATATGCAAAGCTGATTTTCATTTTTTATTGTTGCCTGAGATTCATACGCCGATTTGCCAAGATGGAGCCCATTGTGGATGATACATCCATGAATTTACTTGGTTTTCCTAAACATGCAAACACAACTATATATCATAATCATGTTATCAACCAAATACAAATGTTTTGATCGAGGTTTTTCTTTTAACTAACATTTAGTGTGCACTATACATTAAAAAACCGATATATTGTAGAAAATCCGAAGAGGAACATTTAAGAAAATAGATGTATATGCAAAAATGAATCTAGGTGGCTTACCAACAGGAAATTTGTACATTACAATATACTTTCTGCTGTCCTAATATTGATAGTCCCTTTAAATTGCTGAATCTAACTTTCTAGTAATCTCGTTCTTGAAAATGCATTTAAATGGGCGAAAAACTGAGAATTCAAGACATATCGGGAACACAGTAAAAGCTTGCACATTATTTCTGCACGTTTCACAACCGAACCAACAAACAATTTACAGGCATTTTTCATCATGTTAGTAAAACTTATTTTATTGTATCCTAACACTGATAGGTCGCAGTAGAATTAATACATAGCTATTTGCTATTTTTATAAACTAGGTAATTCTTTGAGAGCATTTAAAACTTATTATTCAGGAATATTAATAACACGTTACCAAACATAAATAAAAAAAACAATATTTCTAATATTGTCGGAAATATGTACTTCATTTGAACAATAATACACTTTGGCAACAGTGACAGAAGTTTCTTACGTCATTGGCGTGCATGTTTATGTATTTCGACGTTTAAGGCCAACGACGAATTCCATGCATTCCAATGTGTCGGGATTTCGACTGTTAGCGCCAGTGACGGTTATGTGTAATGTAGGTTTGGGCAAGTGAAGTTTAGGGCCAAATACATCGAACCCATTAATACACATACTAGCTCTCCAAATACATAAATGCGTTATTTACAATACAAATATACTTATTTTGGATGTGAATAAATTCTATATTTTTATGGCTAAATGCTTTTAAATGCCTCTTGGTTATAAAACGTTTTGTTTAATTCATATTGTGATTTTAATCTTCAGATACCTACGAGGAAATAGCTCACCTTAGTCCTCCACATACCAAATTCCAAACTACTTATTTCTTCGGGTTATATCTAATATATAATTAAAATATAATATAATTCCTACCCAATCTTTTTAGTATATAAAAGCTTTAGTCCTTTAAAGTTGGTTATACATCAATACTATTAATATTCAAAAGTTTAATGTAATTCTGATATATTTTTGTTTTATAATTTCTCATATATATCTCGTATCTGTAGAAAAATGATATTTGGCAACTTACGTTGCTTAATACAGAGGTCTTCCATAACTAGCTGAGCAACTACGCTAGATATTGATGCACCCATTGCACATCCTTCTATTTGTTTATAAAAAGTCTCATTATATACAAAATATGTTGAATTTAAAATCAATTCTACAGCTTCTAAGAAATCATTCAACGGTATATCAGTATATGTTTTAAGTTTATTCCACTTTTTTGTAATAATTTCCTTCGCCAGTTGTACAGGTATGTTTGTGTATAAGGATATTACATCTAGAGATATTAGTATATAATTATCTGGCAAAACAACATTTTTTATTTTGTTTTTAAAATCTATAGAATCTTTGATATAGTAATTATTTTGATTTATAATTTTTTGAATTATGTTTTTAAGAAATTTTGAAAGGTTTTCTAAAGGTGATTGACAGGATGGGCCTAAGAGGACTATCTTGTTTATGGAGTTTTGGTAAACTACAAATTCTTGGGGGTTGTGCGTTTTGAATTTTAAGTTGTTTTGCTGTTTGTAAAGAAATATACATTTCGTTTTCCCAGCGTGATATTAATTCGTTGTTCTTTTTTTGATAGATGTTTGTAGGGTCGTTTTTAAGTTGTCTAAAAGTGTTGTCTTGCAGTAAAAGTTTGATTTTTTTGTCGTATTCATCTTCTAGCATTATTACGGTTTTGTATGTCTTATTTGTGAAATATATATATATATATATATATATATATATATATATATATATATATATATACGGCTGTTGGGCTAATAAATAAATATATTTCCAACTGTTTTTAAAACTTTAATTTCATCTTCTTTAAAAGTGTTTCGTTACATCCTTCAGTCGATAGTGTCAATGGTACATATAACATAGTTTATATATTGAAATAGTTGTTTTATAATAAATTAACATATTATATAAATGTTAATTTTTCTACTACGAGGAAGGTTCTTAAAAGGACTTATTTTTAAACCCAAGTCTTATTTTATAAGAAATTACAAATACAATGTTTGTTTTGGAATTTGGTATGAGGAATGTTCTGGGCAAAGAACAATGCTTTGATTTTTTTAAATTTATTTTTCTAACATAGATACAAACATACTTACGAACATACAAATATATATACTATTTTTAAATTTTTGATTTATTTATCGGTGTTATTTTATATGTACTTATCTATAAGTACATATTGTACTTTTTGTAGGAAATGGAATTTTTCTAACTTTTTAAACATTAAATTATGCCGCCATTTTGCTTCGCCATATAGAATTTCTGACTACGCATCTAACATATACTTAAAATTGGCAAAAACATATTAAATTGCTTGCTATAAACATATATTAAATTAAAGATAAACGAGCCGCCGCTGGTCCAGTCAATAGTGACAGCCAACAGGGTTGCCATTTTTGGGACCGGCGACGCAGAGGAAGATATATGTTTTCTCTCGCACCCATAGCACGCGAAAAACAATAATAGATCCAACTTTCGAAACTATTTATGAATGAAATGTTGAGTCTATTCTTTGTTTTATAGTCTAAGCAGGTTACAGACACAAACTTGATTAGTGGGCTTTGAAATAATGAAGTCAAGTAGTTACAACATAAATAAACAAGTTGTCAGTGTCATTAGTTTCGTGATTAAAAATCGAAATAGATTTTAAAAAAGCAGCTGAAGCGGTGCTAGAAGCTATTTTGCGGTCCAAATCAAAGAAAATATATGAAGGGCGATATCAGTCATTTGTAAGATGGTGCTGTGATCGAAACGAAAATGCGCTACTTGTGTGTATTTCACGGAGAAATCTTGGACTTTGTCACCTTTGGGCACATTATTTTATGTTGAAGACTATGCTCAACTTTAAAAATAATATAAAAATTAGCAAATTTCACAAGATAATTGCCCTGCTGAAAAAGAGAAACGAAGGATTAAGTCAAAAAAAGACAAGATCCTTAGTGGTGACTAGGTGGATACATTTTTAATCGATGCCCCAGACAACCAGTTTTTAATGATGAAGTTAGCCCGTAAGGAGTTAGTTGAGTCGACGGTGGAAGATGTAACTGATTTGGATCACTCAATTATGATCTGCCCTTTATTAGCTGACGCTGGTGCATCTGTGAATGTTCCATAATTAATAAAAAAATTATAGCTGAAAAAATTTACCATGCGTAGACTTCTCTATCTTTCAAACATATTCAGTATAAAATATACAGAAAAGGTTGTGTCATTGGGGAATATTTTAATGCTTTGTTTTTTATGATAATTTTCCTTAAATCTGTTGGAAAAACTGAACTGTCTTACTAGACCAATACTAAATGTCTATTTAAAATGCTTTATTTAGTAGCTTGAAAATGTTATTACATTTCTTTCAAATCAGGTAATACAATAATCGCCAAAAAAAAAACGTAAAGAATACCTAAAGTGTCAGGGAGACTGTATACTTATTTTTAAGGTAATTGTATGGCTAAGAATTAGGTTCGTTCAAAACTAAACTAGTATGACTGGCGATCTAACTGACTTTAAAGACATTATATGGTGCACATTGATCAATAGGTTAACGCAATAGAATAATAATACCTTTTTGACACCAGCAAACTCTTACATGTCTTCTTCAACAGCCATCATTTATCAAAGATTACAAATCCTGTTTTACCTCAACAACATCTACTCGTTTCTCAGAAGGTCAACAATTTATTGATACGACGAACATTTAACAACGTAAATTTTATTAATTCCTGCTATAACGTTTTCCAATATACATGTTATTTATGTGCTAATTTTAGTCAGTTTACTTCACATTTACTGAACAGATTTTATACACAAGTTATTTTTATTTCAAAAATATCTACCAATATGTCAACACACTAGGGTTATATTTGAATTTGCCAGTAATCTAATGTTTTGAAAAATCTAAATTATCGCTTTAATTGACGAAATAAATTATGAAAATTCTGTTTTACTGTAAACTAGCTAAAATTATGCAATTCATTTGGGTTTTATGAAGTCAATAATTTTCGTTGTTCGTAATCACAATAAACGCAAATCGGTAAATTCTCCATTGCCCCAAAGTTCCTTTGTACTAGTTCCACTAGGTATAAATAAGAAAGTTTATAAGGGGGTGGTCCAATGAAAATTTTGCGAAGATTTAATGGAGACGTCCGTTACTTTGTGACTTTATTTTAACAAATAAATGAAGACACAAGTTTTACTTTGTTAACTGTCACTTATTTTACTTTTGCATTAGGCGTGACTGCAGTTTCGTACAACAACAGTCATACACACAACAGTCAAGATAGGTATATATACAGACAAAAATTCGCAAGGGTATGATTAAGAAAACCAATCGTACATTTTTTATGGTCAAAATCTTTTAATAAGGTGTTATTTCCACCATTTGTTTTTGAATTTTAAAGGTTAACATTTGGTTTTTGCATGGCTTTTATAACTAATTAATGCCCTCCTTTCACTCAGTTACAGTCCGAACCGAATAAAGTGACTTTTGAGTACAGGTATTTAGGATTACCACTTAGTATTAGATCATCTTTTATAAGTCTGGTTAGGTCTTTAGAGATGTCTAGTAGGGAGAAGTAGAATTTTATTATTATTTTTCGTTTGACATATTATGTATATTTCTCGAAAATAAAATAATAAATCACTAATTAATTTTAAATTCAGACATTTAATTTATTTTAAAAAACCGTATATCTTTGACGGTCGAAAAGCTACCTAGAGGTATAGTGGGGGCCTTACCACCTAAATCTAAGGACTGGCGGCCGAGGTTTTCCGAAGAAACCGAAAATAGCAAGGAACGAAAGGAGCGCCAAAATAAGTAGATCAATAACTTACAAGCAACGAATCGTCGCAGCAGTTTTGATAGATATTGATCGAAAATATGTCATTATTTTTTCTTTTATATAAGAACCTTTAACCATAAGATATGTTTATTGGATAGTTAAAAGTTTATATTTTTCAAAAATTAGTCTGTTAATCTTAGATAATTTGTAGCACTTATTTGTTGCAATTGATCTAATGTCGTCCAGTTCCTTTTCCAGGCAAGTTTGTCTAATGGCACAGAAAAAGTTCTATGAATCATAAACCGATATGTCGAAAGTTTATGGTATACGTGATAAAAAAAGCCATTTTGTATGGTTACATCTGTATAACTGGGTTTTCTGTAGATATTAAATTTTAATTAAGTGATATTTTTAATGTAATGACTAGAAAATGTATTGTATTGATTTCTTCCAGTGTAAATTTAGTTTTGTTATGGATTGAATTGAGATGATTTGAAACTATGTGTAGTTGTTCTTTATTTTCTCTAAAGTAGACCAATATGTCATCCACGTACCTATAACAAAAGAATGATGAAAGATGCCCTTTGCCAAGGATGTATCACACAATTTAAACAAAAATTTTCTATTAAAGACTCCATGCAACTTACTCAAAAACTAAAAGATATAACCTTGCCAAACAATAATATTTTAAAATCCTTTGATGTCACCAAAATATCTTTGAGTACATTAAATGAAGAATACTTGCAATTAAACATATGAACTCTGTAATACAACAAGAATTCATAAAAATACTTACTTTCTTCAAAAACGAAAATTAATTCGAATATTTTTAAAACGCGGCGAGACACTGATGTGCGGTTTAACCGATGTTAGGCGTAAAACTTACCTAAGCTAAAAAATTATTTATACAGGTTGTTAAACAAGACAAATTTTTCAATTTTTTATTTGTTCCAAAAAAATCTATAAAAACAATTTCTTAGTTCTAATTGTTAGATTGGCTTGGTGAAAATGTAAAAAACAGTTTCAAACTTTTTTTAAAAATTTTTGAGATATGATTTTTTTGTCAAAAAATTTAATTTTTCTACATAATAAGCTGTAACTTTTTATTAGCCATTTGTTGTAATGTTTTCTTACTATAGGGCCCTTAAGTAATATTTGCTATGCAAAACATATATAGGGTGTGAAAAAAATGTTGGAAGGTTAGTTAAAAACCTAGCAATTCTAAAGATCATGTACGTATATTTCAACACCCTGTAGCATAAAAAATAATTCAAATTTAAAAGTTTTTACCTAAGTATTTTGTGGTAGTGAATATTTTCATCAAACGGGTACCACAAGCCACATGGAACAGGCTGCCACCTTTTTAATTTTATTTACCTTGCGACATATCGTTGACAAACTAATGTTAACCTGAATACGATAATTAATAAAAATGTACAGGGTTCTTTTTAAAATAAAAAGGTAGGGGTCACTTCCGGTAAAACCGGAAGTAATTTTTAATTACTTTTTTATGGAAAACTTACCTGTTCTCGAGTTATAGAAACGTTTTAAGTTTAATTTTTTTGATATTTTTAAAACTAAAAAGGTGGCAGCCTGTTACATATCTTTTTTGTTACCCGATGTTGGTAACTTTGGCTATAAAATCAACACCTGTATTTTTTAAAATAAATAAATAAATAATGCCTTTATATTACGAAGTAAATTACAAAAATAGAAATCCGATGTGGGTGGCGGTATCCAACTAAAGCTGCTCTGATACAAGCACCCTCACTAAGTCACTAAAAAGCTAAATTTAATAAAAATTAGTACATTATTGGCACATATTAATTTTAAATAGTAATTCACAAAAGAATATTAATTATACATAAGTTCAAGTGTGTATTACGATGTCAATTTATTTAATTTATACATATATAGAAACAAATACACATATATACATAATAACAATACACTGTTTAAATTAGATCCTTGTGCACGCAGGGAGGAACAAAAAATTAAAATAAAACAAAAAGAAAAGAAAAAATCACAATATTCTAACACGACTGTCTAAAAGCCATTTCTTAAACCGTTTTTTAAATGCGCAGGCATTAGGAGCCCGTCTGACGTGGTTTGGCAGACTATTGTACAGCATAACAGCACTGTAACTAAAAGAGTGAAATGCCTGGGAACATTATAAAGTTCACGATGACGGGTGTGTAGATCGTGAACATCAGAGCCTCTGATTAATTTATTAAAGAGATATGTAGGGATTTGGTGTTGGCGAATTTTATAAACAAGTAATCCTAAATGAACCTGAAACCGTTCCTTGATTGTGAGCCGTTCTGATTCACCAAGGGAGGGAGTAACGTGATTGTATTTGCGCAAACCAAAAGTAGATTTAAGACATGCGTTCTGAAGTTTCTGGAGACTTTCCCTGTCCCTCTGAAGCAGTGCAGTATACTATATCACAATAGGTTAAATGGGATAAAATAAGAGAATCTGTCAGTCTCAGTCTCGCATTCCTATCAAAAATATCCCCATGCGTACAAACAAACAAACAAAAGTATGCTTTATTGCCGCAGAAAAATTCTACAATTTTATGGACAAAGCAAAATATACCTAAAAATAAGACATATCAAAACATTAATCGAAAATAATTTCGACAGGTCAGTGTCTTTTTTTTTTTTAAAATGTAAATTATCAATTTACCAAATCGTAAAACACACGTTAGAATATAGCATAACATTGCAAACAGTAAATGAATCATGATAACCTTATAAAAGTAAACAAACACACATGTACGAGGTGAATAATTTCGATGACATTGAAATCAAAATTGCAACTATGCGACCTTAAACTCTATGTTATTATAGTTATACAAATAATTGTGATGTTAAACAGAAGGTATATTGAACTAGTGTAGAATGTAGTATACAAAAAGAATTAAATTGTTTTTAATCCAATACCTAACAAAAATAATTAAGTTTTAAGTGAATGTTCGACAGTTCTTTTCCCTATATAATGATTTACAAAATTCTATGCTATGAGTTAGGACATGACTCATAAAAGATTTAAGTAAACAAGCGAGTTTAGTGACAATTTAAAGAGACTTACTCACTGAAAAAAAAAATCATTAACGCTGTAAAATGGTCTCTCAATGAGGTATGCTTTGGTGTTTTTTCGAAATTGTGCAAGCATAGGGATAGATTTTAAATGTACTGGCAGATTGTTGTAAAGTTTTATGGCGTTGTAAATAATTGATTTTTTTATTAATTCTGTGGAAGGATTGGGAAGATAAATATCATGCCTAGAGTTTCTGGTAGGGTATACATGTTGTGGCCTTTCTGGGAGGGTGTTTATATGTTTTCTCAGCAAACATACCGTTTCCAAAATAAATAATGCAGGAAGTGTTAATATTTCATGTTTTTTGAAATAGTATTGGCAGTGAGCTCTATTATTTAGACCAAACAAATAACGAATGGCTCTCTTTTGAAGCATAAAAATACTACGAAATTGCTCGGTGGTACAGCAGCCCCAAAAGGGAAGGCCATAGCGGAGGTGGGATTCAAATAAAGAGAAATAAGTAAGTCTGGCAGAAGGAACGTCTAGTTCTTTTGAAACTGATCGAATGGCGAAGCAGGCGGTAGAAAGTTTTTTAGTTAAGGTGTCAATATGATTAGACCATTTTAGGTTGCTATTTATATTTAAACCCAGGAATTTAACCGACTCTACGTATTCAATATTGCTGTTATGTACCTGAAGTGGTTATAAAGTTCCCTTATAAGATAACGCCACCGTTTTATCGACGTTAAAACAAAGCATATTGGAATCGGACCAAGCCTTAATTATAACCAAGTCTTTGGAGATACTAGAGTGTAAAGACGTTGTATCAAAATCACTCCATGTTATGCTTGTGTCATCAGCAAAAAGGGAGATTCTTCCATTAATTTTAAGGTTCGTGATATCATTAATGTATAACAAAAAAAGAATAGGTCCCAAGACTGAACCTTGAGGGACTCCACTTGTAATCAACTTACAATCAGAATCGGAACCATTAGCCCTTACAAGTTGTTGCCTTTTTCCAAGATAAGATTTGAACCAATTTAAAGAAGTACCACGAATTCCATAAAAATGTAGTTTGTTTATCAGAATTTCATGACTAACACAATCAAAGGCTTTCGCATAGTCACAAAAAACTGAGGCAGTTGGGTGGTTGTTATTGAGAGATGAGTAGACGCCTCTAAGCAACGTGAACATGGCGTCACTGGTGCACTTGTTGGGTAGAAATCCGAACTGCTCCGGGGATATTATCTGATGTTTCAGGAGAAATGGCATAAGACGGTTCTTCAGTAGCCTTTCGAAGATTTTTGATAGCACTGGTAGTAGTGCAATTGGGCGATAATTGCAAGAGTTAGTTTTTTCGCCGCCTTTATGAAGTGGAATAATTATAGCTGTTTTAAGGCAATCAGGGAATACACCTTTTATATAGGACTTATTTATTAATGTTGTAAGGGCCTCTATGACTGGGAGTGGCAAGTTCAGGAATATTCTAATTGATAGGCCATCAGTGCTACACGAAGATTTACTTTTGATATTATGTATTACCTTCAATAGTTCAGTGTTGCTAACGGGACTTAAGAAAAAGCTATCAGCTAAATTTTTTGAAGGAGGGAGAAACGAAAGAGGGTCCAAACTTGGCGAGATACTAGAGGTAACATTTTTGCTTACATTAATAAAATAATCATTTAGATCATTGTGTAAACTGAAAATCTTTGTAACAACCAAATCCTTGAGCTATATAATGATTAGTTAGAAATTCCTGGTTATGACCAACAACTTGTGGAAAGGAGTTAGTAAAAAAAAATATTAAAATCGTCAGCTGAACCATTTTCGAAGTTAATTAAATTGTTACGTTTGCATGAATTTAAGTTTAAGTATTGAATCGTACGCCAAAAGCTCTTGGGGTCTCTTTTAAATGTATACTGAAGGTAGGCCCTTTTTTCGACTCTAACTGCAATATTTACTTGATTTCTAATACGCTTATAATCTGACCATGCGCCATTTGATTTAACTTTTTTGTACTTGGAAAATGCTTTATCCCGGAGTTTCTTCCTAAGTTTCAAGTTTGGAGTTAGCCACGGGGCCGGTGGTTTCGTAATTTTGTTGGTTTTAAAGGGCGGTGTCTGTCAAAAACATTTGTGACATTATTGGAAAAATAAGTTATTATAGTATTAATATCATTTATTGAAAATATATAGTCCCAGTTGATATTATATAGGTCAAACAGAAAATGATCAATTTCAAAAATATTGAAACCCCTGTAAGTACGATAAAAGGGTCTTAGCTTACTTTTGGAAATATCTATATCAAAACTTACCAGCTTGTGATCAGAAATGTCCTCCATATTAAGAACAGAGACATCGCGAATAACATTACAATTTGAAGATATTAATATATCTATGAGTGTACTAGAGGTATTAGTAATTCGTGTAGGCTTCTTGATAAACTGACTTAAACCATATTTATTAAGCAGATTATTAAACGAAATAAAATTATAGTGAGACGTGTTTAAAAAATCTATATTGAAATCGCCCCCAAAAAACACGAAATCATGTTCTGGCAAGACACTTACTATTGCATTTTCCAACTGATCAAGGCATAGATTGAAATGTGCATTAGGCGGCCTATATAGTGAACCCATGTAGATTTTTTTACCTTTTAACCTCAAAGAAATCCAGATTTGTCCCATTGGACTATCTATTTCACCAATTTCTAAGATAGTATACATAAAAGAGTTTTTTACAAAAAATGCCACGCCACCACCTCTCCCACATCGATCCTGCCTAACAATATTAAAATCAGCAATTTTTAAGCCGCTGTCAGGAATACCTGGGCTTAGCCATGTTTCAGAGAGGCCAATAACATCAAACGAACTCCCAGTCACCACATCTGAAAACAAATCAGATTTCGCACACAAGGATCTGATATTAAAATGCGAAAAGTTTAAAAATGCGTCTGGCATATTGCTCCGCGCTCCGGCTGAATGTTATAATATTTATTTTCTGTTATCAACAAAGTAATTTATTCTATAAATTCAACTGTTTAATAGTATCAAGGCAGTAATTCTAACCAAAAAATTAATTATTAGAAGGAAAAAAATATATATGGCTTCTTTGCGAGAACAATGTGACAAGGCGAAAAATGAAATTTTTCAGGAAGCAACTTTTAAACTTTAAAAAATATATAAACTCTAAAACAAATAGTTTTTTGCAGTATAAATTCATTAGCGAAGTAATTTAACTATTAAGACATCTAGAGACAAGAAAATCTTCGCAAGATTTGATAGTTTTGGGCATTATTTAGCTTTATTTAAAAAAAATTGAATTTATGTCACACTCTTCCTGAATATATTTTAAAATAGTATTGGGGCAAATGGACTAGTCACGTTGTAGATGATGTAACTTTTTCTTTAATTCCAAGTTAAATTTTAAAAACCCATTGTTGAAGTAAGTAACATTTATTAAACAGTTGAAAAATTTTTAGCAAAATAGTGACAACTGACAATGTAATTATCTTTGCCATAGATATATTCCATTTTAGCTAGTGGTTATTCGATATAACTATACTTAGTTGAAGACATAAAACCTAATCAGTCTCTTGGGACCATCAGACTTTAAAAATAATCACTGTTTTAAATATTAATATATTGGAAATCAATTTCTAAGTATTTTAAAAAACTATCTTAAATTAAATCCTAAAAACAAAGAGAAAAAGGTACGCAACTAAAAATGTACTTAGAAAACTACTAGGAACTCTCAGTAAGGCATTTCCAATTCATTTACCAAACTTAAAAACAAAATTAGATATTCACTAATTTAGAATTTTATTAGTAATCACAGTAACCATTTTAAATGACAATAAGATCATTTTGTAATTATAGCTAAACAAACAAGTATACGAAATAAAAAGAAAACAGTATTCTTAAAATCTACAATGCTTCGAAAATTGGCTTATGGTATCTTGGGATAAGATTTTTATTTACCAAATCCATGAGATCCAAATTTTTCTTTTCAGTCAATCCAGGTTTATGAGAGTAAGCTTTTTTTAGTTCAATAACTATATCATTATTTCTCTTTTTTTTCAAAACAATAGCTTTCTTAATATCGGTTTCAGCATATGAATATTTGAAAAATATCGCATTGGATTCGGTCTTTTCAACTCTTATCACTTTTATTTCTGATAGCTTTATAGTATTATTATCATCATCTTTCATCAACACAAAGTTCATTTGATTGCATATACTTTTCCAATCGTAAAAATCATCATAACACATCTCATTAACATTGATTGGCTCGCTTTTTTTCCTGGCAGCTTTAATAACCCCAATGAATCCATCGGGGGTATAGATAGGACCCGATCTTAACTGCCTTTTTGCTTCTCGTTCAATTTGGGAATGGGCTGAGTCTCCTTCGTTTTGTGTATGTCCTTTTATTAAATATATATGTGTAATTGACTTCAGATTCGGTAATTTTTGTACAGCATATAAATATAGAGCAACCATAAATTTATTTTTTTGCTGGCCAGCGCAATTATCCGAATAGAAGACAACATCCAGATCATTTACAGCTTCTGAAACCTTCGCCAGGTATTTAAACACACAATTACCAATTTCGTTTATGCCTCTATTTGTATTTAACTCGTCCCATACGTAACTTTCAACAACGTTATTCTGGATATTATAAATTGTTAGGTTAAGTACATTTATTTTAGACTTGTAATAAAAAACTGATATGTCCCCTTTTGGGCACTGAAAGACAGCTTGCAGGTCATAAGCAGCAACTAAAGTGTTTTTGTTATCCTTGTCCTTTTCCTTTTCAATCCGTGATAATTGTTTTTCTCTAATGTGTTTGTCGAAGTTTTCTTTTTTAGTTTCTTTTTCTTCTGACGTACTATTTCTATATGCTTCGCAAACATCACACAAATCTTTTTTGGGTACAAAAAACGATATATTAAAGTCTTGAGTAAATATACGATAGAACATCAAGTAATTTGCAAAAGGGGTATTTTCAGACTTACATTTCTCAACGTAATCTCTGTGAAGGTCAGTAATAGCTTTACTTCCATCTATGTAGTGCCGTTTAGAGCTCGGACGTAGTGCGATTCAATTTTTGGGATCAACTCTATAAATGTTTTTACGCCTTTTTTAACATTTTCATTCACTTTCTTGTGGTTTTGATGAGAACCGCGGTTATCGCTCATTGGAGAAATATTGGTATCTTTATTTTTTTTTTTGTAGAGCGGTCTCAATAGGCCGATTGTTAATGCCTAAAGTATTTTGAAAAAACATCTTGCAGACTCTGGTCTTCTTACCAGAAACAATAAAAAAGAAAGCGTTGTTATTATCACGCTTTATTGCAACATTTCCTTCCGGATCTATTTTAACATAGCGATGTTTTGGAATGACTGCTTCGACAGTGTTTGCAATAAAAGTACATTGCTTTCTAATATCTCCTAAAGCCCAATATTCTCTTAAAAGTTGCTGTCTTTGAACTTCCGTGGTATGTGAGCCACATTTAAATTTACAATTTTCTTTGCAAGGTGGTTTTAGTTTACGTTCTGGAATAACCTTATTAGTTTTTGTTGATTTATAAGACTGTCCGCTATTTCTCAGTCGTTTCGCAATATTTTTTTTCCAATTATTTTCTTGTCTGGGTCTTTTTTTTCCTTTTTTAGTTGGAGTATCTGGTTGTATTGATTCTACTTGGGTAGTGCTAACAGTTTTAATAGCAAACGATTCCGGATCGCCAAAGGGTACCACCAAATTGCAATTTAGATTTGCTGTTTTAACTGGACTGATATTACGGGCACCTTCATCGTCGCATTCTGATGAACTTTCTGATTCTACATAGTTTGGATCTTTTACGGAATCATCACTATCTGAGGAGGAAAAAAGTTATTAGAAATGATATTTGAGTAAAATCTGAGTCCTTACCTTCATTGAAAGATCCATTTCTGCTTGATGGACTTGTTGAACTGGCCGAAGAACTGTTACTTTGCAGGGCATTACGATTTCTTTGTCTAAAAACAGTTTTCAAGTTACAAAACATAAAAAAGTAATATATGAAACACTAAGTAAATAACAAAATAATTAATAGAACACGAGCTATAAAAATAAAATTTTAATTACAAATCAGATCTGAATCCTATGTTTTACTTTTTACAATGTAACCACCCTCCTGTTTCTTAATTAAACTATGTTCCTAACTTATAAACGTTAAGTAAAAAATAATAATTAAAATAATATAATAAGAACATGACAATAGACATGCATCAAACAGATAAATAATTAATAATAAAACCACAACTTACCTACTGGTACTACTGAGTTTTCGTTACTACTATTAACTTCCACCGTTTGTATGTTTGGATCTTTTGTAATAATTCCTGTATTATTTTGCTCATAATCACTTGCATTTTTTATTAGCAGTTCAATTATTTTTTTAGAGCGCGACTCATCTGAAAAGATAAATCGCTTAGGTTAGTTTGCTTTAATATTTATAATGTGATAACACAATTTGTTTTACTTATTAATCAAAAAAATATCTAGAAAAGAGTTACATCGACGAATGCCCTGAATAATATTTTTATTTTCAAAATAGTATTGGTATCAACAAGTTTCAACTTAAGATGTCAAAATAAAAAGTAATTTAAGTTTCAACAACAACGTGACATCAGCATTTGTCACAATTCTAACTAAGACAAATTTTTCAAGAAAATCGGGACATTTATTCAATGTCACAATGAAGAATAAAAAATATATTTGATTAGAAACATACCTTTGCAACTAAACTGTGGCCTCTTCGTGATGTCACGTTTTTCGAGAATTGCGACAGTACTTTCACCTGTGCAAGTCAAGTGGCAACTGATTTGCCACGTTGTAGAAATTACGCATATATCTGAGAGAGACAATGCGACAACAGATAATACCGCAATAGTGCTGTCTCTTTATATATATATATATATATATATATATATAAATGTATATATATATTAATATATATATATAAATGTATATATATATTAATATATATATATACATATATAAATTAATTATTAGAAGAGAAAAAATATCTATTATATATATTCTATTAAAGTTACATAAATACCAATGTATTCTAGTATTTATTAACAACTAAATCTCAACTAATATTTTCCCGAACGAAAACTGAAATTCAATCCAAACCGTAATTCTGAATTAAGATATTCGTAAGTACAACTACCTAAATCAAACATTCACCATTATCGTTTTGTACTAAATTAAATTGTACGAAGTAAAAAAAAAAAAGCCTTTATACTAGCATTTACACCATACGATGCTGGTAGGATATTTTAAAATGTACATTTTTTACAGCAAATAATGTAGAGATTTTTTTTACCACAGCTTTATTAAGTAAGTATTTAACATTAACCGAGATAATGATTTTAATATTAGGGATAAGGTGCGACTACCAGTTATTTAACGTAACGAGAAATCACTATTGTTCAAAGTCTTTTGAAGAAGCAATAACTTTTTTATTATTACGACTATTCCAATAATATATTTTTCCACCAGAAGTCCAGATGTTATTTTTTCCAAATTTGTTCTTTGCAGCAGTCAATAACGAATATCTTGCTAGAGTTAAATCTTCGAATATGGCAATACCAGAGTTCTTTAATAATTTTTTGGCGTTAAATATTTCATTACGTTTTCAATTATGAACGAAGCTGACCAAGATTGTCCTAGTTAGATTAGGAGCCACATCCAGTTTACCCACACGAAAGGCATTGTCGATATCATGGAGTGCCACAGAAATGCCCATTTTGGTGTCAATAACTTTCACAATGATATCAATTAAATTTTCATCCTTATCCTCAAGAAAGCCAGTGAATCGTAAACTATTCTTCTTATTAAATTGGCTAATGGCGTCGTTTTCGTCTTCAATTTTTTTCACTGCTTTTGAATTTGCTTCGATATTTACCTTCATATAATTAAGGCTGTCAGATATAGACTTTAAGTGGTTTTCTAGTTTATTAAATTTTGAATTAAATTTAGATTCCAGATGTGTAGCAAAATTTTCATATACCTTGTTTATCAATTTTTCAGTAGAATCCTCGTTATCCTCAGTACGTGTGCTGCCACTCCTTGTATTTTTTCCGGCCCTTATTTTTGATAAATAAACAGCTATACCTTAATCAATGAAGAATGAGGAGCAAGATCTCCCTAATATGTAGGAAAAAATTAGTAATTATAAGTAATGCACGTTATATCACTCTAGCTTCAACCTCTGGTAGAGGAAATTAAGATGTATACAGATGTTCACAGAACACAGAGTAAAACAATTAATTTTGAAAACAGCCAACAGTTTGTAGAAAATGCTAGGTACTCCTTAAAACTTAAGTAAAAACTTTTAAATTTAAATTGTTTTTAATGCTACAGGTTGTTGAAATATACGTACACGATCTCTAGGCTTGCTAGGTTTTTAACTAACCTTGCCATATTTTTTTCACACCGTGTATATTTTCTGGGCAATGCAGACCGTGCACACTATAAAAAAATATGATTTAAGGGCCCTCTAGCAAAAAATTTTTGTATCAAATGGCTAACAAAAAGTTACAGGTTATTATGTAGAAAAATTACATTTTTTTGACAAAAAAAAATCATATCTCAAAAATTAAACATTTTAAGAAAAGTTTGAATTTTTTATGGATTATGCTAATCTAACAATTAGAACTAAAAAATTGTTTTGCAGATTTTCGAAACAAATAAAAAATTGAAAAATTTGCTTGAGTCTTGTTTAACACCCTGTATAAATAACTGTTTAGCTTAGGTAAGTTTTACGCTTAAATTTTGCATAATACAGCTGAAAACCGCCCTTCAGTATCTCGTCTCGTTTTAAAGATATTAGAACTTAAATTTTACCCGAAAATGCAGGTGAACGGTTTCAAGTGGCCAGCAGTTTATAAACAAAAAGACGGATTAGCAATGGGCTCTTCCATAAGCCTATTACTAGCAAACATTTTCATGGCATATTTTGAAGAATTTTTTTAAAAATAAACCCTTTACAAAGGATATCTTCTTTTGGCATAGGTACGTGGATGACATTGATTTGATCTGTTTCACAGGAAATAAAGAACAACTGCACAGAGTTTTAAATCTTATCAATTCAATCTATAACAAATTAAATTTGCACTCGAAATGGAAAAAAACAATGCATTACATTTTTTAGACATCATATTGAAAAGATCACTTAAGAAAATAAAATTTAATATCTACAGAAAACCCACTTACAGATGTAACTATACGAAAAGTCTCTCTTCATCCCTTACACCATACACTTTCAGCATAAAGGTCTATGATTCATAGACCTTTTTCTGTGCCATTAGACAAATGTTGCTTAAAAAGGAAACTGGACATCATTAGATCTACTACCACTACTAACCAATAATGGCTACAAATTATCTGAAACTGACAGATCAATTTAAAAAAAAACGTAAACTTTCAACTATTCAACAAATATACCCTAAGGTTAAAGATTCCCATATAAAATATACAATAATTACATATTTTTTGAATCAATATTTAAAATATAAATAAAATTAATTTTCGACCATGACAAAAACTCTCAAATTTGATTTTTAACAATAAATTAGCACAAATAAGTATGGAAAGTCTGGAGTTTATAGATTAAAATGCGACTAATGCAATAGCTTCCATATAGGGCAAACAAGGAGAAATTTTGATGTTACATTCAAAGAACATAACGCCTAATATAGATTAAAAAACAGAACTTTCATTTCCCCAACTAATTTTTTTGACTTACATTAACTGCATGTACCATTTGTGAGTCATGCTTGAGACAGACAGCAGTAGACCTTCGATCTCTTAACGAGGAGTACAAAACGGTCATCAACTGCCCTGGTTCTTGTGGTTTGTTTAAAAATACCTGTTCCAAGCATCTCTGATTGTAGACCGAGAAATTCTCAGAGTGCTAGCAATATAACTTTTACTTCGACTATCCTCAATTAAGGCTACAATTCGACCTACGTCCGCAGTAGTTAACAGCATGTTAACAACTTAAATAAATTATTGTACTAGTGTCACTGCCAAATAAATTTAATAAATCAATTGCTTATTATGGCAACTTTGATCCTTTTATGGCGGACTTGTGGAAATATGAATACTTAAGATTAACGGTCGTTTATGCTCGTTCAAAAAATAGAATAAGCCAAATTAAGAATTCATCTATTTCCACAGAGTGTTTTGAATTTACGACAAATAAACAATATATTGCTTCACACCGTTATAACGTTATTTAAATGTAGATGTATTACTGTTAAAAGAAAACAGTATAATGTTTATATATTTGTTCACAAAAATCGAATAATTAAAAATAAAAGTTATAAAAGATAAAACTAAGCCAAAAATTTGGGGTGGCGGTTTTTTCCGTCGGGGAGTACAGGCATTTTGGATATGATCCAATGCAACATGTCCCAAAACAGCAATTTCCACAGCATCATTTCATCAGTATCGGCAAGCTTTTGGACTAATTTGACAAAATATGTATCATTGATCTTTTTATTGGGATAAGGGATATCAAACAGATACCACTATTATTTTCAAAATAAAATTTGACAATTTCAACTAGTTTTCATTTTTTAAAGTAAAATTGAAATGAATGTCAAAAGCAACCAAACTAAGTCATTGGAGACACCACAATACGCGTTTACTTAAATTCTTTTCCTACACGTAGCTGCATTATTTTATTTATATCAATAAAAACGCAAATACATTCAGAATTTAGTTCTGATAAAGGTCTTCATTGTATGGCACTTAAATCACTACTTTTTATTAAAATAAGTAATGTAGAAAGTAGTGGTTTCGACTCCTAATAACTAAAATTTAAGTGTCTGTCTTATATATACCAAAATTATAGTGTCCAACAAAAGGGATATCATTAGAAAGGCAATTATGACAATTATGCCCTTTAAAACGATGTATCACTTAACCCCACTTTCCGTTTGAAAACTATGTTTAAAATGTGTCTACCTCCAAAGCAACATCGTCATGTTCGACCATTTCTGCTTTAAGTATATCAAATTCCACAAAGAAACCTAAATTATTGCCCTCGACGCATGACGTAGTTTTTAACAATCTTGTCTTTCTCTGAAATTTTGTACTTGGATTTCTAGTTTTCTTTCCAACATCGCACACTCTACTCCAATATACAATTTCACAAACCTATCTCCAAGACTGAATTGATGATAGTCGTAGAGTAATGACTTTATCCCCAACCGAGGGCTTCCATTTTCTCCTAATCTACGAGGTTTTAAATCCTGCATCAACAAACTTTCTTCGTCAATCACGGTACCTAGAACTTAGGCCAACGGCCTTCGTGTTCAGCCCATCGATAAAAAAAATTTATGCCACTAATTGGTTATTCTAAATACCTGAAATTCATTTTCAGCAATTTCTCTTAGCAGCTCTTACTAAAACAAAAAATTTTTCTTTCTTTCTTAATGATCCACCCTCTATTTAGAGCAAACATTTCGGGCAATAGCACACTTTTTTTTTCATATCCTAGTTATATGAAAATATTCTATGCTATTCACTATTCACGCTAATTTAAGACAAAAAAAATAAAGAAAAAAATAAAATTATAATTTACATAAATTATACCATAAATAAAGGCAAAAAAACAAATAAAACATAACGGCATCCGAGAGTGCATCAAAAATATAATCGGCATTCAACTTGTTAACACCACTGTTCGAAATAAATTATTGTACTACTATGACTGTCAAATAAATTTAATAAATCAATTGCATATTATGCCAACTTTGATCCTTTTATAGAGACTTGTGGAAGCATCAATTTACAAGATTAGCGGTATTTTATGCTCGTACAAAAAATGGAATAAGCCGAATTAAAAAGTCACCTTTTTCCACAGGGTGTTTTGAATTTACGACAAATAAACAATATATTGCTTCACCCCTGTATAACGTTATTTAAATACAGAATTGTCCACAAAAATCATAAAAATAGAATTAAAAATAAAACAGTTACAAGGAATCAAACTAAGCCAAAAATTTGGGGTTTTTTCCGCCAGGGAGTTCAGGCATTTTGGGTATGATCCAATGCAACATGTCCTAAAACAGCAATTTCCACAGCTTCGTTTCTAATGGATCACTGCGGCTGGCATTTCAGATTACAGACAGATCCAGTATCGGTAAACTTTTGGACTAATTTGACAACATATGTATCATTCACATTTTTATTAGAAGTGTTATTAAACAAACAAACAGCAAACCTACACAACTATTATTTTTAAAATGAAATTCGACAATTTCAACTCGTCTATTCCATAAACCACTTTTTACATTAAAATTGAAATAAATTTCAATAGCAACCAAACTGAGTCATTGAAGAAACAACAATAAGCCCTAACTTAAATTCCTCTCCTACACCTAGCTGCATTATTTTATATATATATATCAATAAAAACGCAAATACATTCAGAATTTAGTTCTGATAAAGGTCTTCATTTTATGGTATTTAAATCACTACTTTTTATTAAAATAAGTAATGTAGAAAAGTAGTAGTTTTGACTCCTAATAGCTAAAATTTAAGTGTCTGTCTTATATATACCAAAATTATAGTGCCCAACAAAAGGGATATCATTCATTAGAAAGGCAATTATAACAATTATGCCCTTTGAAACGATGTATCACTTAACCCCACTTTCCGTTTGAAAACTATGTTTAAAATGTGTCTACCTCCAAAGCAACATCGTCATGTTCGACCATTTCTCCTTTAAATTTCACGACATAGGAAAGATAGGTGAATACTTTTCATTGGACCACAAAATGTTTGTTTAATAAATGTGTAAATAATTACAATTTTATGTTTTTAAACTTCTTTATCTAATTACTGATATATATATTTATTTATTTATTCTTCCTAGGATTATTGGGGCCCCAGCTTTCAAAACTAATTTCGTTTGTTGTGCCATAATATGCAACACATTCTGCAAATTTCTCAATAAAAATTACCCTTTAAAATGCAGCTGTTTGAGTATCAAAATGAAAAGAATTCCGTCTAAAGAACCTATTGTCATACTTGGTTCGGCAAATTTCAACATATACGATTTCATACTTAATAACTGCCTTTACTGGCTGTATCACATATGGGGATTATATTAAATTGTACAATATTAAAAGAATCTGCTTTATACCCTAGATTTTTAGACACAAAGCTTTAGAAATTTCCATCTTTTGGAGTCAAAGCACTTTTTCTCCAGTTATCTCCCGAGTAGACGAGAAATAGTATACAGGTATTAATACAACTTTGTATTTTTTCTTCCCTCATATAAGGGAAGTATTGTAGTCGTAAAAAAATCAGCTTCCGAGATTTTTTCAGGTCTTTACGTTTCAGGGTCCCTAGATAACGAAAAATATGATTTCTCGATTCCGTCGGCCTGTCTGTCTGTCTGTCTGTCAGTCTCTCTGTTCGCAGCATAGCTAAAAAACTACTTGCCCGATCGACTTTAAATTTTGGTCAACAAGTAAGGCTCATATAGGGATAACCTGGTAACATTTTGGTAAAAATCCAATATGGTAAAACAAAATTACGGCCTAATGCAATGTTAAAAAAATTATTACTGAGAAAGTGCTTATCCAATTTATCTCAAATTTTGCACAAAAATCAAGTATTATACAAAGAATCAAATGGTAAAATGTTGGTACAAATCCAAGATGGCAGAACAAAATGGCGGCTTAATAAAATATTTTAAAATTCAGCCTGAATAACTACTTAATGAACTGATTTTAAGATATGTGCCATAACTAATTCTAGTATATAGATGAACTAGTAAAAGTGTGATACAATAAAATGCCCTTATCCCTTCGCAATCGCATATCCAGTTACACAAATTGTACATATTTTTACTAAAATAACGATTTCCTTTTTAGTTTTTTCTTTACTGGTCCGCGGAATTTTAAATTCCGACAAAGGTCGACAACTGGCCTTAAATTCGAGACGTTTCTCAAAGTTGAACTCACTGGGGGCTTTTGAAGTCTTAATATTCTGAACCACTGTGGCGACTATTCTTTAAAACATTAATTTTTCAATTAATTTAAACTACTAAGTCAACAAACAAGTCTTGAAAATAAAATAGTTTCTATAAAAATACGCAATCGTAACCACAATCTATCACACAATTCACATTAAACCCATCAACTGACAAAAATGTTTAAGTTTCTTTGGCGCGGCTGTTTGACCTACAATTTGCCAACGTAAGCGGTATTTTACCTATGCGCCCCTATGCGAATTCGATCGAGAACACTTGGGAAAAACTCGCCTCCGTTTATAACCACGAGGTCATCGTGGGCCCGTCAGCCTCGTGATCCAACGAGACGAAACCTCTGGAGATCCCTGCGCGAGGCATCGATAGTGCGAGTGCCGAGGAATCAATTGAACGTTCAACGAGTTTACACACTTAGAATAATAGTTGGAATTTCCAAATTTAAGAGAAATTTAAAAAATATAAATTATTTATTATTTTGTGTTTGGAAATATTTATTGGGTGGTCATTGAACATGTGACCTATTGGAGAAGCCGCCACTGCTTTCAAGGAAACCAAATTTTATTAATTTAAACCAAAATTTTCGTTATTTACGTTATAAAAAATGTCGTGTTCCTCTACAATTTTTATTTGAACAAAATTGTCCATAATCTTATTAAGACTATGTTATTGACATTTTTGATATACCCTTACTGTACAAATTAAAGAGTTAAACCTGTTTTTATAATAAGCCTTTAAGGCAATTATTTTTGTCACTTGCCAAAAATATTAACCAATTCTCTACAAAAGCTTCTTTCCACTCCTAATTCTAGTGATTAAATCGTCTCCACGTCTATAGCAAAAACTGAACAGTATGCAAAACAATTCGCCACAAATTCTACTTCTTCACTTCCCCCTTCTATCAGTACCAGCTTTAACATACAACATGCACGAAATGGCCCCAAAACTCTTCCCTCTGACTACAGACCCATATCACTCCTTCCAGTTCAATAATGATCTTAGATTGAAAGGTATGAACTTATTCACGTAAGGTTATATGGATTCCTCCATCAAAGATCCACAACAGATCTTCTTTCCTTCGTAACCCACAACTGGATTAAGTATATCAAATTCCACAAAGAAACCTAAATTATTGCCCTCGACGCATGACGTAGTTTTTAACAATTTTTCCGCATATGGTCCTTCTCTAAAATTTTATACTTGGATTCAAATACAAATACAAATACAAATAGTACATTTCCAAAGACATTTACAATGTATAGGAATTGTCAATACAGGAAAAGAGAAATTGCAAATACTAAATCTAAATGCTATATATAAATAGGTAAATATAGTCAGGTCAAACATCTCATATATGACAATGTATAGTAGACAATACAAAGAACAATTAGGAACAAACAATTATAGAATAAAATATTAACTAAATACATACAGGCATAGTACATAAAATAATCCGAGAATAAAATATAAGTAAAAATTGTATACAATAATATTATCATTTCAATAATCTTTAAAACTATACGAAAAGAATTCAGATAATGAATAAAAGGGGTTATCGACAAGTATGGTCATTAATGTTTTCCTAAAAATATGTATATTTGTAGTGCGAGTCATATTAAGCGGCAAGTGATTAAATATTTTAATAGAAATAATATCCGGCTCATTTTGTACTTAGGTCAGGCGGCCACAGGGGACATAGAGTTTCTCACAGTTTCTTGTGATATATTGATTGATTGATTGATCTCCCAGCATGTTACGAACTCAAGGCGATGTTTAAAAATATGACAAGCACACTGTAAAATGAACAGGTTTATGACAGTTTTTTGTAATTGAAAGGTTGGCCGACAAGTGGCTCCAAAAGGTGTATGAAACATATTTCGAAGAATCCTTTTCTGGCTTATGAGGACACGATTTATGCCACTAGACTTTCCCCAAGCAAGCAGACCATAATATAGGGTAGATTGTATAGTTGCGTAATAGAAGGTCGTCAGAGTGAATGCATCCACAGAATCCCTCAATTGAAGAATAGCATAATTTTTTGAACATAGTTTTTTGCAAATATCTTCAACCTTGCTATCCCAACTGAGGTGCTGGTCGAGAGCGATCCCCAAGAAGTTCACAGATTCATGTTGTATGAGACTTGACCTACTATTCCTCACCAGAAAACTTCTATCCTGAGTCACCCTCAGAGGGGTAAATACAACAAGACTGGTTTTGGACTGGTTCAAACAGAGTCCATTTTTTTTACACCACGCAACGATGTCAAACAACTGTTTGCCTTTTCACAAAGTGTTTCATAGTCAACTGCTCCCAATACTGTAGATGTATCATCAGCAAACAAGGTTATATGACTATCGTTAACGAATAGAGAAGTCATTTATAAAGGCTAGAAAAAGTATAGGTCCTAACACACTGCCCTGCGGTACACCCACCCTAACCCAGTCTGAAACAGCGACACCTTCCTTGTTTACCAGTTTTACAGCCTGCACCCTATCAGCTGAGTAAGTTCTTATTCAATCAAGCGCCGGTCCTCTTATTCCATAGTGACTTAATTTTTCCAGCAAAATGTTATGATTTATGGAGAAGTCATAAAATATCCCAAGAGTTTTAAGTTTTTTGTTAAAGTTTTCGAGTAATTTTAGGTATAGCGACAGTATGGCATCCTCCGTAGAGCATCCAAACCGAAAACCGTACTGTCTATAAGTAAGAACCTGATAGCGGTTAAAAAAAACCAACCAGTCTTGTCTTAAAAGACCTCTCAAAGACATTCGAAAAAACAGACAGTAAGGCGATTGGCCTGTAGTTCTCGATGGCGGTTGTGCTGCCCCTTTTATGAATTGGAACCACTACTGCCTTCTTTAGATCCTGGGGAAAATATCCATGTTGTAAGGAGGCATTTATCAAAAAAGTTAATGCAGTCACAATCTGAGTAATACAGTCACCCAGGAGGCAACAGGGCACCTCATCTTCACCACATGATCTTTTAGTTGAGACAGACTTTACTAGTTCTAAAACCTCACCCTCAGTCAGTGGAACCAAAAATATAGTGTGAGGAATCGCAGTTTCAGAATTCCCAGTTTTCTTTCCAACATAGCACACTCTACTCCAATATACAATTTCCCAAACCTGTCTCCAAGACTGAAATTGATGATAGTCGTAGAGTAATGACTTTATCCCCAACCGAGGGCTTCCCTTTTCTCCTAATCTACGAGGTTTGAAATCCTGCATCAACAAACTTTCCCCGTCAACAACGGTACCTAGAACTTAGGCCATCGACCTTCGTGTTCAGCCCATAGATAAAATAAATTGTATGCCGCTAACTGGTTATTCTAGGAACTTGAAATTAATTTCCAGCACTTTTTCTTAGCAGCTCTTACTAAAACAAGAAATGTTTTTTCTTTCTTTCTTAATGATCCACCCTCTATTTAGCGCAAACATTTCGGGCAATAGCACACTTTTTTTCATATCCTAGTTATATGAAAATATTCTATGCTATTCACTTTTAGCAAAGTTGTGGTACTAACACTAACGGAAACCTAATCATATACAAACATTTTTATTAAAGTCCTTGCTTGCTGGAATATTATTTCCAGTGTAAATGAAATAACATCCCTGAATTTTATTTTATCATCTCATATAACAATCACAGAAAAATCGATGAAGTATCATTTTTAATGTTTAAACAAGTTTAAAACTATGAGAGTGGTAAAATGTAAAAAATAAGGTAGCTATGCATTTAATAGAAAGTAAAAAGGACATTTTCGGAAGGCCTTAAGATGGCTATGGTAACGATAAAAAATAAAGACATTATTCCAGTTTTTCTTACATTCATTTTTTAATTTACAAAAATGTACGTTTCTATTCTACTCTCAACAAAATATTTTCTTCTGATTTTATATTTTGTTCTAGCCTGAACGTATTTTGATTAGAATGTATAAATAAACTGTTCACTGTTGTCCTTTTATCCTGTACAACCATTCCCTGTCTTCTCTTCACCCGATTTTTGCTAATACAAAACAAACCTTCATCCCCATTTTTTAGACCTTCAGGTGATATATTTTAATAAATGCTGGAACTCTTGTTTGATTATTTTTATTGAAGAGCATATGTGCTAAATTTTAATAGACATTTTGTTCCGTACACACTTTCACCCCCCATTTTACACCGTTTATCCTTTCTTATTGCTTGCTAAGGATACAAAAGAAATATTCTATCGAAATTTCGTGCCTCTAGCTTCAGTAATGTCAGCTCTGCGTTGATCAGTCAGGACTACTTTTCTTTTTCGTGATATTAGTATAGAGCGAAGAAACGAAAATTCTATCAAAGAAATCGTGATACAACAATGCCACTAAAATATAAAAATGTTATATCGTCCAGCCCAAAAAATACTTCCAAATACATAATCAATTCTCTGAAAAACGTATCTAAGGGTTCGTACGGATGGTTGATTCGATTTATTGCCTAATAAAAAATATATACGAAAATCGAGCCAGGCCATTCTAAAGTGCTTTTATTGCAAGTAATTCTTTCTGAAAAGCAAATTTTTATTTTCTGATCGGCCCATTTCTATGAATAGTAAATGTATATATATATATATATATATATATATATATATATATATATATACAATATATAAGTTAAGAAATAACGGCTCTTGGGATTAAACCGTGTCAAATTGGAATTATATAACAGGATCGTTTTCCACTTATGATGTAGACCAACGGTCTTCAACCTTTTTTAGTGCAAGGGCCACAATGGTTCACGTCACTTCAATAAAATAAAAAACATATACATATACATCTTTATTGGTTAAAAGGTTCAAACAATCACAGCGATTTTTGACATTGTTTATTCTTGACAAGTGTGCCGATATTTGGTTATATTTTTGTAGTTGCTACTCGAAAACTTGCTTCCAGATGTGGGTCTGTAACTCTCCACCTGGTTTTAGACGTTACATTCTTCATACGAGAAAACAGCTGCTCGCACCCATATGTGCTCCCAAACAGAGACATCTGTTTTGATCGACATATTTTGAATAAAAATCAAGAAGACTCATGTCGAACTTGTCATTCAGTTCCGAATTACACTTCAACAGATACACTGAAGGGTCGGGCAAAAATATTGATGTAATTCTCATTATCTCTGAAGTCAGAAAACTTTGATTGGAACTCTTTTTTGAGTAAATCTAGTGCTGCGACATATTTATCCACATCTGTACATTCGCAACTCTTCAATTTAGGAAAGTGGGTAAACTCTTTTTTCAACAACTGATTTTTCCATAATCAAGTTTAAACTCAAATGCCTTCACAGCGTCAAGTAGGTTGTTGATGAGATTTTCCTTGTAGTTTGGTATTCCAGTCAATAAGGCGCAGCGTGATGTCCGTGAGAAATCCAAAGTCGCGCAGCCAGTCGGGGTCACTAAATTGAGGAAGTGGTTTCTCATTGATTTCTATGAAGGAGGCTATTTCCTTTTTGAGTTCAAAAACGCGTTTTCGCATTTTTCCTCTGCTCAGCCAACGAACATCAGAAAAATATTAGTGTGTTAACGGTGGCTCCTTATCACTCTCCTTTCGCGGAGTTGGATTACTATATCTTTTAATTGAAGGTATAATACCTTCCGTGCAATAGCCATTTCCTCTCAGAGCTTCGGTCAGCTTCGATGTTTCCGATGTTCTGCGATTATAGATCAGAAATTAAAATGGCTTGCATTTAAATATCTATTTTGTATGCGTCTCTTTTCTATACACAGAATATTCTAAAGTATCGTTCTATTTCCTTTGAACAAAGACATCTAGAAAGGGAATCGTTCCATTAGATTCAATTCCCATTGTGAATTTAATATTATGATATTGTTGATTAAGGTGGTCCAGAAATATGAAAAGATTTTCCTGTCCATGAGGCCAAACAACAAAAATATCATCTACTTACTTGAACTTATAGAAGAGATAAAATTTATTCAACACACATAGAAATCAGTTTGTCTCATATATTGGAAATTGAGTCGTTAACAGGAACATTTGTCCTGTACTCTTTTTTTTTTTTGGTAAATTAATTAAGAACATTGTTCTTGTGCATCTTGAGAAGACGGTAGAACCTGGTTATCTTCGAGCTGCTTGGCTTTAATGATTTCTTCTCCGCTGCTGGTACGTTAGATGCGTTAATCAGATTGGTGATGCGTCTCCCCATTCTACTTGACTACTAGGGTTAACTTTAGCTGCAGGAAGGTTTTTTGTGGTTGCAGAGAGATTTGACTTCGGTGGTTTTGAATTCTTAATTATCTTCGCTGTCTCATACCTGACTTCATCGGCTAGCTCGACAGGTAATCTTCTGTTTGCGCAAGATACTATGTCTCCTACAGTAGAGCTTCCTGGGGCTATTACGAAATTTTAGCCTTTGGAGAAAATGAAATGTCCTGCTTCGGTTAACGGCTCCGATAACAAGTTGGTAACTGTATTCTGCGGAGGTTTCACCGGATTTTTATGTTTAGGGGGCGTTTTAAACTTTTTTTGTTGTTTAAGGGTAACTTTTTGATGGATTTTTTTAGCCTGTGTATTTATGATGTTGTCCAAAGTGGCGAACATGGTTCCATCAAGATAATTTCGGGTGAATATTCAGTAGTTTACGAGCATCTGTATCAAAATCATGACGTATTGCCTTAATTATTTCTCCAACTAATGCATTTTGCCGGTACGCTTATAAATATTATTAGCAGCTCTAGAAGTAATTTGATGATATTCAGTATTACATGTTCATCTGAGCTTCTAAGTAGAAAGACCAACTCAGAGTAACTTCTTCTTGCTGTTCCGGAGATCGCCAAAAGTTTTGGCATCCTTCTTGGTTTTCCCCCTTACAGGTCAGCCAACGTACAACGAAAACTTTCTAGGCTTTGGTCAATTAGGAAATCGTGTTTCCTTAGATTAGTCCGTGTCAATTGCACGAGGCATTTTTAGGGATCTTTTCTCCAAGGGATCTGAACATTGACTGAGCCCAGAGAAATTCGAGGGGCTTTATACCGAACCGCGACCCTATGTTAAGATCGGTTTCCACGTGTAAACATATCTTTATTGAAGTTTTTTGTATGTTTCTAATTTTCAATAGGTTCTCCAATTTGTCTTTAAAAAATCCTGGAACTTTTGCTAGTACCTTGGTTTCTTTTACATTTATAATAATGCTGGTGTTCAGTTACAGCAGATTGAACAATTTGCTTCTTTTTAATACATTGTTCATGTTCCTTAAGTCTAGTGGATATTGTTTCTCCCGCATACCCTTCTCCACAGAAGCAAGACATTTTTTATTCTCCTTCTGTTTGAAAAGGTGCAACATCTTTCGTCAGTGTTCAGATATCGTGCAGTAAAGATCTATGAAGATACCTCGTGCAATCAAAGGTGAAACGACGAATAGTAATTCTAATTTGACATGGTCTAATCCCAAGAACCATGAAATCCTAATTAACCAAAGCCGTGAAAGCTTTCATTCTATGTAAATAAGAAAGGTATTAACGAGGCATAAAAACTATAATATAGTAGAAAAAGAAATTCTTTGACATGACTGCTATAGCAAAATGGAATTTGGTCAACCATAGACACGTGCTTCTGACTTAAAGTGTTCATCACTACAGTCAACTAGTTGAGAGACGAGTACAACCAGAGCCAAAAGTCATCAAACAAAACCACACCAGAATCACCAACAGGAGCAAAACCGACATTTGTGATTACCAAGAGAACATCCGAAATCTTCGCCGAACTTGATAGGTACATACAGTCACAGGTGGCTTTATGGTGAGCCGTGGTAATAAAGTATAAAGTATTGAGAGAGTATATAGATACTTACATAATAACTGATATTTTCTGCGCTGGATGGTGATCATAATTTTCCATATATCTTAAATAAAAAAAATATTTTTCAACATATTTTCTGGCGTCATAAATTTTGTATGCTAGTAAATAATAAATGAAATGCCATAAAACTATTAAGATATGACACCGCCCTATTCAGAAATAAAGTTAGTCGTTTGTCTGCTCCCATAAGGCGATTTGATGTCCAATAAAAAATAATCTACGACCAAGACAGGCTATTTTTAAACATCCCAACGTCCTTATTACGTTTTTAAATCGTTTTCGCCCCAGAAGGCATAATTCTATTTCCGGTATAGTTTATTCGTCTGACTATCAGTTGTAAAAACGTGCATTTTATCGCTTTTAAACGTTGTATACAATTTAACTTAATCAGGTTACACTGGGGAACAGCAAAAATGTGTCCGAGACCAAAATAGCAAAATCTTACTTATTTTATTATACTAATTAACAATCTGACTTGCAAAAGTCTCAGTTGCCTCCGGTTTTATAGATTTACGCTTATTATGATCATTTACCTTCCCATCCTTTATAATGTATGGGAAAGTTCGACCATTAAACGGGAAATGCCTAAATTTATTATATCCGCTGTGCTTTATAAGGGGTTTAAAACATAAATCCTAAATTGTTAGTTGACATAGAACGAAAGCGTTCACGGCTGTGGTCAATTAAGAAATCAAGGTTCTTGGGATTAGACCGTGTCAAATTGGAATCACTTTCCGACGTTTCGCCTTCGATTGCACGAGCCATCTTCAGGGAACTTCACTTCACGAGATCGGAATACTGAATGAGCTCTTACACATATTTAAAATAAAATTGAGGTGATATTCTCAAAGTTATTTAATTGTTTGTATCAAAATACTGTTTGTCCAGAATACAAGGTAGACCAAAAAGAAGGGGGTACTTTGGCAGGTTTCTAGTTAACAGCTGAAGTAAAGCATATATTATGTTATACAGGAGAAGTGCTAACTTTTGAACTCCTTAAAATGTTTATGTACGGGTTTCATCGTTCTATGTACCTTTAAGTGTCGTAATTTATTTAAAAAAATATAAATTTATATATTGCCATAGATATTAATTAAATCATATATAGCCGGTGATGGTCTAAAAGCTAATAAGACACCTAAAAACTTAGACAATATCGAGAGTTTAATTTTTTTAATTTAATCATAGCCGTACGAAAAAATGCAGCCTAATAAAATATAAAAAAAAGTATTACTAAAAACTGGAAGAACTGGTAAAATTTTGATTCGTTTCAAACTTGTACCATAAATAGACTAGAACTGTGTCTCAACAATTTAAATTTAGGATGCCATGGTGCGTAGATATTCGGTTTTTTATAGTCGACCTGTGTTTACCGAAGCGTGACTCTGTGTAACGATCGGTTTCCACGTATGATGTAGACTTAAGCCCGTATCTCTATTAAAATTGTTAGGATGCTTATAAATTTCAATAGATTCTCTAATTTTGCGTTTATAGAGTCCCGAAACCAATGCAAGAACTTTGGTTTCTTTTACATTTATGACATGCCCAGTAGAATGTTGGTGTTCAGATACAGCACATTATACAATTTGTTTCTTTCTGATACATCGTTCATGTTTCTTAAGCCTAGTCGAAATGGATCGTCCAGTTTCTTCAATATAAACATCACCACAGGAACAAGAGGTTGCATATACTCCTTCCGTTTGAAAAGGAATAATGTCCTTTGGCGATTTCAAACATTGTCCAATTTTCTTGTGTGTGTTGAAGATTGTACCGGGTGGCCAACTAAGAATGGACGCCGGCCATAACTCGCTAACCGTTAATCATATAACTTGAGGGAAAAAAAATTATTAGCTAAATCGACTAAGAGAAATCGCTGGAAAATATTTTGAAGTTCCGCATATGGCCGCTAGGGGGCGCAACTGTTATGGTCAATCAGAAAAAGGGCTGTTTCTTAAAAAATATTTATGTAAAGGTATATTATAAATACTGCCATCGTAAAGAGTAGAAAAATTGTGATTTTTTTGTTAAGGATATTTTGCTCTATCTCGTAAAATGTAGTGGTGGGGGAAGGTCAAACATGTTTTTATTTAAATGTCAATAACTCCGTTATAAGTCAACGGAATTGAACAAACTAGGTCTCGTTTAAAAGAGCCCATCTTAACTAATAATCTGATGTAAAAAAAATCCGATTTGATTTCGCCGTGGTAACTAGAGGGCGCTGATTGACATCACAACAATTATTACGCATTATTTTGAAAATTTTAAATAGCACGCTATATCTCTTTTAACACAATTTAATAGAGGAGGAAATTCTCAATAAGTCAGTGCAAATTTCAGCTTCCTAACTTTTTTCAAACCGGAAATATAAATAAAACAAATATTAGGGCGCTGGGTACGCAACATCTCCCTAATCTGTATGGACATAGCCTACATCACAATAATTCAGTAATAATACCACAGATAATATTCAACGCAAATCGCTAAAAATTATACTAATGTTCTGAAATAACCACCAGGTGGCGCAGTAGGAGTCAATAAGTGCAATATTAAATTTTCATTATAATGGGAAATGAAAGCCATTTAAATGGAACGTGTGAAAGAAACGATAATAAAAATATAATTCAATTAATGCCACCCTAAATGTTCAAATTGTCGGCCATCGTTTTCGATGCACTTATGCATCCTATCTTGCGTGGATAAAACTGTAGCCTCCAGTTCAGCAACTGAAATAGTATTTATACAGTCTCTTATTCGCTGAATCATATTTTCCCGTGTAGTGGGTCTGGTGGCAAAAACTAAATCTTTCACTCGACCCCATAAATAAAAATCTAAACACGTTAGGTCGGGTGACCTAGCTGGCCATGGAAGGGTGCCGCCTCGCCCTATCCATCGGCCAGGATAGTGGGCATCTAAAAATTCCCGAACGTTGACGGCGAAGTGCGCTGGACAACCATCGTGCTGGTATACCAATCGTTGTCGGACGTTCAGAGGTACGTCCTCCAAAAAAATCGGCAATTCCTCCCTTAAAAATCTTAGATATCTCTCACCATTCAATGGATTATCGAAAAAAATGGTCCGATAATTCGTCCGCCTAAAATCCCTGCCCAACAATTTACAGACCAACGGCCTTGGTGCTGGACTTCGCGCATCCAATGTGGATTTGTTCTGGACCAATAATGTGTATTGTGAAGATTGACACGTCCATGGCTCTGGAAGGTAGCCTCATCGATCCACAATATTTGCCTCAGAAATTGCCGATCTTCCCTCATTACACCCAAAAGCCAGTGACAATGGTTTAGTCTGTGATCAAAATCTGCAGCAGTCAATTCCTGATGCAGCACTAAGTGATATGGATGTAACCTAAAACAAGATGAAGATATTTAATTGATGTTCCAGGAAATTATTGGTTTTCTAGGCTTAAAGACCTATGTGACATCAGAATCACGTGACTTTTGTTAAAAAATATGTCCAGTTTATATTTGCAATGTCGTTGCTACCTGTCCTCTTTGAGTATATTTTGAACAGTGGTTCGCGTTACTCCTAGGTCTAGCGCAATAATTCGAGTACTTAGTTGAGGATTAAACTCGATATACGCTAGCACATTAATTACATTCTCTTCGGTGCGTCCTCTGCGTTGTCTGCGGTATACGGGAATATGCACGTTTCCAGTGGTTCGCAAACGTTGGATCACTCGAAGAAAAACCTTTTTACTTGGGTGGCGTCTCTGCGGATATTCCTGCGCATATACTCTTGCAGCAACCGTAGCATTTCTCAAACATTCAAAATAAACACCTATCATGTCGAATAGTTCTTGATTTGTATAAATCATTTTGTTCTTAACACAACGCAACACGAACAATAACAAATCTTGAACAAGAAAAATACGAACTACAACAATAACATGAACAACAGCAACTAGAAAAACTCAAAAAACACGAAAATCTCGGACAAAAACGCGAAATGATAGCAATACTATTAGGAAATTCAAGAACGATAAATAGCAACTAAAAGGCACTGACAAGAAACTATTGTTTATTTTTTGACGTATTACTTTCAATTTTGTTTTCACAGCCTACTATTTTTTTTGCTTGATGTAGCAGAAAATTGCTAAGGAATTATTATTTATCTGTGTTTTTAGTTTATTGTTATTCTTGTGCATAAATTGTCGATTTTAAGAAAGACGAAGATTTGCAACGGTCGAATATATTAGGATTTTTCTTATTTATTACCTTATAATATCTAACTTACTGAAAATAGAGTAAACTACAAAAAAAATATAGAGAAAAGTAAAATTGCGAGTAAAACTATGCTTATCTCTGCGCCACCTGGTGGTTATTTCAGAACATTAGTATAATTTTTAGCGATTTGCGTTGAATATTATCTGTGGTATTATTACTGAATTATTGTGATGTAGGCTATGTCCATACAGATTAGGGAGATGTTGCGTACCCAGCGCCCTAATATTTGTTTTATTTATATTTCCGGTTTGAAAAAAGTTAGGAAGCTGAAATTTGCACTGACTTATTGAGAATTCCCTCCTCTATTAAATTGTGTTAAAAGAGATATAGCGTGCTATTTAAAATTTTCAAAATAATGCGTAATAATTGTTGTGATGTCAATCAGCGCCCTCTAGTTACCACGGCGAAATCAAATCGGATTTTTTTTTACATCAGATTATTAGTTAAGATGGGCTCTTTTAAACGAGACCTAGTTTGTTCAATTCCGTTGACTTATAACGGAGTTATTGACATTTAAATAAAAACATGTTTGACCTTCCCCCACCACTACATTTTACGAGATAGAGCAAAATATCCTTAACAAAAAAATCACAATTTTTCTATTCTTTACGATGGCAGTATTTATAATATACCTTTACATGAATATTTTTTAAGAAACAGCCCTTTTTCTGATTGACCATAACAGTTGCGCCCCGTAGCGGCCATATGCGGAACTTCAAAATATTTTCCAGCGATTTCTCTTAGTCGATTTAGCTAATAATTTTTTTTCCCCCAAGTTCTATGATTAACGGTTAGCGAGTTATGGCCGGCGTCCATTCTTAGTTGGCCACCCCGTACGTATGTTGGACCGGCGAAGTAACTTTGCAATCTTGTCTGTGGTTCCGTGTATAAATGAAATTATTACATTTCCTATCGCTGGTTCTTTATTAGTATCATTTCGTGAAGTAGGATTATTATATTTTCTAATTGATCGTCTAATATCATCAGTGCAATATCCACTCCCTCTTAAAGCTTGAGTCAGTTTCTCTGTTTCCGATTGCAGAGAATTTTGGTCACAAATCGCGAGAGCTCTATAAACCAATGAATTAATGACTGATTGCTTTTGTGCTGGATGATGATGGGAATTTGCGTTTAAGTACCTGTTCGTATGCGTTCGTTTTCTATATACAGAGTATCCTAAGGAACCATCCTGGGAAACCATCCCCTTTCCTTTGTACAAGAACATTTAGAAAGGGAATCGTGCCTTCTGATTCAATTTCCATTATATATTTTATGTTAGCATGTTGTTGATTTAGATGATCAAGAAACCCAGAGAGGTTTTCTGGACCATGTGGCCATATTACAAAATTGTCGTCTACATATCTGAACCATGATTTTGGTTTTAGTGGAAACGACTCTAAGGCTTCCTCCTAAAAAGCTTCCATGAAGATATTGCCTATAAATGATTCAGCCATGGGATCTCCACTGTCACCGGTGGTAGCCAAAATTCTTTACAATCGGAAACAGAGAAACTGACTCAAGCTTTAAGAGGGAATGGATATTGCACTGATGATATTAGACGATCAATTAGAAAATATAATAATCCTACTTCACGAAATGATACTAATAAGGAATTGCCGATAGGAAATGTAGTTCTTCCGTTTATACACGGAACCACAGACAAGATTGCAAGGTTACTTCGCCGGTCCAACATACGTACAATCTTCAACACACACAAGAAAATTGGACAATGTTTGAGATCGCCAAAGGACATTATTCCTTTTCAAACGGAAGGAGTATATGCAATTCCTTGTTCCTGTGGTGATATTTATATTGAAGAAACTGGACGATCCATTTCGACTAGGCTTAAGGAACATGAACGATGTATCAGAAAGAAACAAATTGTATAATCTGCTGTATCTTAACACCAACATTCTACTGGGCATGTCATAAATGTAAAAGAAACCAAAGTTCTTGCATCGGTATCGGGACTCTATAAACGCAAAATTAGAGAATCTATTGAAATTTATAAGTATCCTAACAACTTTAATAGAGATACGGGCTTCAGTCTTCATCATACGTGGAAACCGATCATTACACAGAGTCACGCGTCGGTAAACACAGGTCGACTATAAATAGCCGGCCTGGGTATCTCCGAGCTCATTCAGAGTTCCGATCTCGTGAAGTGAAATTCCCTGAAGATGTCTGGTGCAATCGAAGGCGAAACGTCGGAAAGTGATTCCATTTTGACACGGTCTAATCCCAAGAACCATGATTTCTTAATTGTTAGTTAGTTGTATTTCAACCACCAGTTGATCGAGATTTGTGTAAATAAGCCGCATTATTTTTGCTATATATGTGGTGAAGTGACTTTTGTGAATCCAGTACTCTTACCTCTTTAATA
Source organism: Kuschelorhynchus macadamiae (assembly GCA_030620095.1). Lineage (NCBI taxonomy): Eukaryota > Metazoa > Arthropoda > Insecta > Coleoptera > Curculionidae > Kuschelorhynchus > Kuschelorhynchus macadamiae. The sequence goes on along the minus strand of JAUTXW010000548.1, from coordinate 163,081 downwards.
AAAAGGCTTACCGCTTGTATTTTGGCTGCAAATTTGGAGACCAGGATAAAAACTGGGCTGCCCGTAACTGCTGAAGCAAATGTATGTCCAATATTCGCGGCTGGCTAAGTGGAAAAAAGCGTAACATGCTTGGCAAGAACCGAAACACCACGTTAGTGACTCTCACTTTTGCTTGACACCTCCCATCAAAAAAGGTCTGCGATACAGTATCCAAATTTACAATCCGCCATACGCCCGGTGCTTCATAGTGATGAATTACCTGTACCCAATTCACCTTATGATGATAATCAAACGGATTCAAACGATATTGTACCGGAAAATGTCGCCGGCCGATCAACCTCGTGAGACTCAGATTGGTGTGAACTTCCCAGTAAAAAGCCTCTCGAAATAAGTCAAAGTGAATTAAATGACCTTATAAGGGATTTAGAATTGCCCAAGAAAAAAGCAGAACTATTGGCCTCTCTACACCATTTTTTTAACATGGAAAATAATTTGGTAGCCTGTAGGGACAGTGAGGGATTAATGGCAGCTTTAAATTTGTATTACGAACCAAAAAACTGAAGACTTTTCATTGACTCTTCAAAAGTAAGTCTTAAAGCTGTGTTACTCCATAATGCAGTGGTCGCCAACCCATCGATCGCGAAGACATTTCTGGTGGCTCACAACATATCTTCTGAAAATCATAGAAGGGTCCATAAATGTTAAAAAAAAATAACAAAACGAAAACAAGCAGCGGCAGCATTGCGTTGAGTGCTCTGGACAGCTGCTATAATTGACCAGAGCGCCAGCATCGCGTGAATGTTTGAGAACACAAGAAAGATCTAGATTGCTTTGAACTCGATACATGCGCATGTCGGGCATTCAACGCGTTCAGTTTAAAACTGACAGGCATTAGATGAGAGAGAGCAATAAAAAAGATAATGGAAAGCAGTAGTAAGACAATATTCATTCGGAATGGGAAGAACAGTATTCTTTTACCAGAAGTTAAAGGTAAAACTGTATGTTTGTTATGTAATGCCTGTGTTTCGTTTGCTAAAAAAGCAAATATTGAGAGGCATCATAAAAGTGTACAGGGTATCCGGATTTGGTTGCAAAAGCAGGGTATCTCGCTTATTTTTAAAGATAGAATCTTGCGGTTTTCACGAACCTGAGCTAATTTTTTGTGAAACTCATGAAACCGTAAACAAAATTTTCATAGCCTTCATCGTTTATGAGATGGACCCCCCTCGTATCTCGGTTATCCTTTAACTTAACGCAAAGGGAAAAATTGCTGCTTATGCAATTTTTTACGCTGGATTCAGTGGCGTAGTCATATTTTTCATTTGAGTTGTTATTTTTTAGATATGACTCAAAGTTGTGTTTTTTTAAATGGGACACCCTGTATATTTCTCCAGGAATTGATTTATCCTTTCAAAGCTTCTCAAAAATATATAATAGTATGGGTCTATTTTAATAAACAACAACAAAAATCCTAATTTTTATAATTATCATCCCAAATTTTGCAGTAGGCCATGCAAAACAATGCTGCCTTTTATTTAAAGTCGTTAACAATATCTACATCCTAACAATAAATCAAAATAAATATGTAATTAAACCTATTTATCAAAATATGTATTGATAATTTCGCACCAAAAAAGTACCACCTACCTAGATTTATGTAACACAAGAACAAAACAGTAATAAATTATTATGTAACAAGCCTTTCAGCAAAAATCAACTGTCGTATAAGAACTTCAGTAACCAAGGAAATCAAAAGAACTGTTCAAACTGATTTCCATTTTGTTCTACGCATGCTTCGCACAATTTTCGTATTCGTTTTAGGGAATTAAGCAAAATAACGAGATGATTTTGTAAATAGCGAAAATTTTCTCTTATTGCATTTCCTAAATCTTGGATATTATCATAGTGGTCTTTGTAAATTCTATTTTCCAGATATCCCCATAGAAAGAAATCTAAAATCGACAAATCTGGGGACCTAGGGGGCCATCTTGTAGATCCATTTGTTCCGATCCATTGATTGGTAAAATTATTGTCCAGAAATAATCTCGTCATTCCAGAATTGTGTGCAGGAGCACCGACCTGTTGAAAATAAATTTCGTTAATTTGAGCTAGAGGAACATCGTCAAGTAATTCAGGTATAGCTGCCTCTAAAATTTCTATATAGCGATTGGTTGTTAGATTTCCCTGAAATATATAAAACTTTATATGTGTTCCTAATATCAACGCTAATATGAATTGTAAATCATTTAGACCAAACCTGCCCTGCTGTCTTCTGGTAAATATTTGGTGTTGATTTTCCTGGGACCAGAATCTACTGTTGTGCCTATTGAGTATACCAGAATTACTGAAATGTGCTTCGTCTGACCATATAACCTTCCTTTCAAAATCTCTAACTATATCGCATCTTTCTCGAAACCAATTGCAGAAGACTACTCTACGCTCTGCATCCCCTGGCTGTAAGTGCTGCACGAGCATAAATTTTGGTATTTGTGCTTTTTTAGAATTTCTTGAACTCTAGTTTTTGGAATCCCTATGCTCTTTTCACTGGCCCTACAAGAGTTTGTAGGGTAAGCTTCTGCATTAGCCAAAACCGTAATTTCCTCAGCCTGCCAATTTTCTTTATTATATGTTTTCGTACGAGGTTTGATAAATGATCCGTGATTAAGTAAATTCTTTTTTATCCGATAAAAAGTGGATATATTAGGTTGCCTCCTTTCTGGATATATAAATAAAAATTAGGCAATAGTATTTCAACATACCTAAAGATTAAATATTTACCTGTTAAAATACATCTCATAAGCCGCTTCAACATTTTCATTACTTAATATAAAACAAGCTAACATATCTTACTTTTCATAATGTTCGAAAGTTTGATTTTCTTCCATAATAATACAAATATATTTTTACACAATAAATAAATACAAAAAACTAGCGCTATATTTTATATACGCATACAAAATTGGGAAATGCCATATTTTGCTTCCAAGAAAACAAAAGAAAACGGCGTCGTTTTGCACGGCCTACTGCAAAATTTGGGATGATAATTATAAAAATTAGGATTTTTGTTGTTGTAGTTTATTAAAATAGACCCATACTATTATATATTTTTGAGAAGCTTTTAAAAGGAAAAATCAATTTCTGGACAAATATACAGGGTGTCCCATTTAAAAAACACAACTTTGGGTCATATCTGAAAAATAACAACTCAAATGAAAAATATGACTACGCCACTGGATCCAGCGTAAAAAACTGCATAAGCAGCAATTTTTGCCTTTGCGTTAAGTTAAAGGATAACCGAGATACGAGGGGGGGTCCCAAAATGCAAAATTTTCTATTTCGCCCTGTATCTCATAAACGAAGAAAACTATGAAAATTTTGTTTACGATTTCACGAGTTTCACAAAAAATTAGCTAAGTTCGTGAAAACCGCAAGGTTATATCTTTAAAAATAAGCGAGATACCCTGCTTTTGCAACCAAATCTGGACACCCTGTACATCCGAATTTTGAAAAATATTTCCCGTTACTTGTTTTCTCATTTAAACAATTTTATATCTTCAGAGAAAATTCCAATTACAAAATTGGTAGGCTTGAAAACTGATAGGGCTCCAGCCTGGTAGCATTTTGTCGTAAAGATAAATGCTTTCCACACTGTACGTGTACCATTATATATATTATATTCATCAGCAAGCATTATGTGGAAACGTTTTAAAACTAACCAAAGTCATGAAATTGGTAGTTAAAATTGTAAACAAGATTAGAGTTCTCGAATTACAAAGAAGATTATTCAAAATCTTAGTCGATGAATTTGATTGTCAGTACGGAGATCTACTTCTTCACTTTGAAGTGCGATAGTTAAGTGGAAGGCGAGTGATAGCACATTTTAATGAAGCCATAGTTCATCTGTCATCGTTCAATTTTTCAAACAACGCGGCGAACCGATTTAGGAACTGGAAAATTCAATTTGGCTTAAGAGATTTTGGGTTTCTTGTGGACAGACAAGATTAATGAACTCAATTTGCAACTTCAGGGAAGAGTTAAAGAACTGAATTTCAGAGAAGATGTCTCAAAATCCAAAAGAACCCTATGACAGTAAATCTCATGTAGAAGTAGTTTCTAACTTAAAGGATAACTTCAAAAAGCGGTTTAAAGATTTCAACAAAATGAAATTTATGGCTCAATTTGTTGTTTCACACTTCATGGAAATTGATATCCAAAAGTTTGCAGCGTGTGTTATGCAGAACTTTGGCGAAGACATCTCTGCAACTGAAATGGAGGTGTTTGCATTTCAAAGTGATTTAGCATTGAAATCGTTAGTTTCAAGTACAAAATGTATCTAACCTATAGTAAATAAAGACAAATATTCAGTTCTAAAAGTGAAAGAGTTATTTACTTCCACCTATTTATACAAATCTTTTTCCAATACGAAGTTTATTAAGAATAAATACCGCACTCGCATTACAGATGAACATCTGGATACTTGTGTTCAAATGGTTGTATCAAATTACACTGCAAATATCAAAAAAATTATCGATTATTGATACATTCACAAGTTTCCAAACAATATTAATTAAAAAACTGATCATGATAACATAATTTCATTTTATAAACATCTAATTTAATAGAACATTTAACATCAAAACAGATTTTCTTTTTTCTTTCTTATCAATCAAAAAAACAAATTATTACATTACATAAACCAAATAAAATTAATCTCTGAAAATAAAATCCCGATCTGACATCTGGCGTTAAGCTGTTTAAACCAAAAAAACAAATAGTTTTATATTTTTCAGTCGCAAAACAGTTGACAACCCACCAATGTTTTAATATTTAAATAAAAACACCACAAGTCTCTAACCTGTTCAAATTATAAAATAAATATCCAAATCACATTCTTCCAATACGCTGTTTACAGCTAGTTTGAAACTCGTACATTGCAGAGTCTTTCTTATGTAGAAATAACAAAAATATATATAAAAAAATAGGTATTACCGAAATATGACTCCACATACTAATTAGAACAACAAAAGGTGTGCTTTGAACTGGTGCACACGTCCCAAAAAAAAAGGTATGATAATAATTGTTTATGTATTACATGTTTTGATGCCTTTATTAAACTTAAAATAATAATAATAATAATAATAATACATGATTTTCTATAAGATATACAAAAAAACAAAAGATTTATCTCTGTTTCCTTTCTCTTGGTTACCTACTAATAATAACAATATACATATAACGTGTATTAGCTATAATTACGTTTGTTTGTTTTTGAATTTAAATGTATGTATGTAATATTTTATTCTTTTTCAATCTATCACAAAAAAAAAAACAAAACATCTACTTGTAGTGTCATTCCTTATTTGTGTCCTTTGAATTTAAAATTTATAAATGAAATGTATGTATTTTAGCCTGATGATGGTGGTAAACGACCGCCGAAACGTTGCTGAATAAAAAAAAATCGTAATAAAAGAAAAGTATATCACACTGTTTTGGTCTTATTTATTGGGAACCCTTTGATACCTTGCACAAAAAAGACCGGAAACTATACAATTTGCTAATCTCAAGATTGGGTATTCATTTTCCTTCCTATTTACAACCAGTTTATGTTACATGATGGGGTTTTATGAAGAATGCATCAAAAAATATGGACATCGTACCACCCAAAGACTGAAGAAGCTGTCAAATACTTTAAACCAGGTAACCAAGAGCAAAAATAAATTAAATTTCTTACGACGGTGTAAAGATGAAGGGGTTTTTCCTAAAAATTTGAGCTCAAATAGGTTTCAGCATCTACCTCCTCAAAGACTTCATAACATTGTATTTGATTTCAAATACAATTTACTAGTTCTAGAAATAAACAACACTGAAAAATATTTTAAAAACCTGCTGTACCAAAAAGATTTTCAAATTGGTGCCTTATCTAATTTTCTTACTACGTTGGAACTCAATAAGTTCCTTAATTTTGAAAAACAAAAAAATGAAAAATTATTCTTAAAACTTAAAACCACTCAAATAAATAAAATAAAAAAGCTTGTAGAAAATTCCAATAACATCTTTCTGCGATTTAAACGCTTGATTAAATCAAATATAAAATCATGGTTGATTAATATTTCCAACAAGATTATACCATCTGATTTTGACTACATTTATGCTCTAGGTCCAAACTTTAATCTGCCGTTTTTTGATGAAAAAAGAAGGAAAAAAGCTATTTTCAATACGGTCAGTTCTTTTGAATATTTTCTTCATAAATGGTCTCGCTCAAATAATGATGAAAATCAAGAAAATACCATAAGACAAATTAGAGCTGAATTTATTAACCTACTTGGAAAAATTAAATCAGAACATTCAAAATATAAATAACAATCATTCTATAAAAAAATCAGCTGCGATCTTGCCCGGGCTAAAAAGTTCTTGAGAGAAAATGAAGATATCATTTTGATAAAAGCCGATAAAAGTAATGTTAGCGTAATAATGAATAATCAAGTGTATGATTCAAAAATGATGGAATTGTTGTCAGACACTAACACCTATTGTACTATCCAAAACAACATTATTAAGAATATTCAAGATAAAAATAATTCCATGCTTAGTGAATGGTGCAAAAATTCTTGTATCGATAAAACCATATATTATAAGCTAATATGTCACAATGGAAATTTATGTAAAATATATGGTTTAGTTAAAATACACAAAGAAAACATGCCCCTTAGACCTGTAGTATCTAATACTGGTAGCCCTCTTTACGCTATTTCTGTCTTTTTATCACAAATTTTAAAAAACCTAGTTTTAGAATCACCTTACACTATTAAAAACTCTTTTCAATTGAAAACTGAAATTGCAAATCTGAAATTAGATTCAACAAAACAATATAAGTTTATATCTCTTGATGTGGTATCTCTTTATACAAATACACCGATTGTCACCGCTATCGATTACATAAATACAAGTTATCATTGTCTGAATACAAATATACCTAAAAACCAATTTGTTTCTGCTATACAGTTTATTTTTAATTCGTGTGTTTTCTCCTACAACAATGATGTTTACAAACAAATATGCGGCTGTCCTATGGGTTCTTCTCTTTCGCCAATAATGGCAGATTTAGCTCTTTTGGCCCTTGAACAGCAAGCTTTCAGTAGTTTATCTTTTAACATTCCTTTCTATTCAAGATACGTAGATGATACGTTACTTCTAGTGGAACCAGAGAATATAAATCATATTGTTCAGTCATTTAATAATCTTGATAACAGGCTCACATTTACAGTAGAAATTCCTGATAATTCTTCTATTAATTTCTTAGATATCACTCTCAATCTTGAAAGCAATAACAAAGTCACCACAAATTGGTATAAGAAGAAGACTTGGTCTGGCAGATACTTAAATTTTTATTCCTATCATCCTATGAAGTATAAAATATCAACTATTAGGAATCTTGTCGACAGAGCAATTCTATTGTCAGATCATAATGATATTCTAAATTTTATCAAGAACACATTAGAAAAAAAAACTGCTATCCAGAAAGCCTCTTAAGTCGAACTGTTGATGGCCGCTACATCAAACTAACGCAAAGAAAACAAGTCCTCGTACCTAATAATACCAATCATGTTAGTAACTCTCAAAACAGTTTGTCTAGTATTTCATACACAAAAATGCCATTTTTCCACACGATTGAGAATCAAATGAAAAAAATTCTACGATCTCTTAATGCTTCTCCCACCTGGACACCCAATCTTATCTCTAATATTTTCACTTCTTTAAAAGATCACGATGATAAAACACTTCAAAGTAATTTGGTATACAAATTAGAATGTATGTCTTGTGACCCTACTCTTGTATATATCGGTGAAACATCACAATACACAAAAAAATGCTTTTATCAACACGACTATAATATTCGTAAAAATAACCCCTCGCATTCAGGCTTATGTAACCATTCTCTAACAACATTACATGCCTTTGATTTTAACAATTTCTCAATATTACGCACTGAAGAAAATCGTATCAAAAGACTAATTTTGGAAACGTTATACATTCACAAGTTTCCAAACAATATTAATCAAAAAACTGATTATGATAACATAATTTCATTTTATAAACATCTAAATTACTAGAACATTTAACATCAAAACATATTTTCCTTTTTCTTTCGGATAAATCAAAAAAACAAAATAACACATTACATAAACCAAATAAAATTAATCTCTGAAAATAAAATCCCGATCTGACATCTGGCGTTAAGCTGTTTAAACCAAAAAAACAAATAGTTTTATATTTTTCAGTCGCAAAACAGTTGACAACCCACTAATGTTTTAATATTTAAATAAAAACACCACAAGTGTCTCACCTGTTCAAATTATAAAATAAATATCCAAATCACATTCTTCCAATACGCTGTTTACAGCTAGTTTGAAACTCGTACATTGCAGAGAGTGTTTCTTGTGTAGAAATAACAAAAATGTATATAAAAAAATAGGTATTACCCAAATATGACTCCACATACTAATTAGAACAACAAAAGGTATGCTTTGATCTGGTGCATACCTCCCAAAAAAAAAGGTATGGTAATAATTGTTTATGTATTACATGTTTTGATGCCTTTATTAAACTTGAAAAAAAAAATAATAATACATGTTTTTCTACAAGATATATAAAAAACAAAAGATTTGTCTCTGTTTCCTTTCTGTTGGTTACCTACTAATTACGTTTGTTTGTTTTTGAATTTAAATGTATGTATGTAATATTTTATTCTTTTTCAACATCACAAAAAAAAACAAAACATCTACTTGGAGTGTCATTCCATATTTCTGTCCTTTGTATTTACAATTTAAAATTTATAAATAAAATTTATGTATTTTAGCCTGATGATGGTGGTAAACGACCGCCGAAACGTTGCTGAATAAAAAAAAAATCGTAATAAAAGAAAAGTATATCACACTGTTTTGGTCTGATTTATTGGGAACCCTTTGATACCTTGCACAAAAAAGACCGGAAACTATACAATTTATTTAATTGCTAGATATTTCCCATTATTGGTACAATACTTTAAAAATGGCGAAGTTGAAGACTTTAAAAACGACCATCCATTAAACATTTTTCAGCCAATTTACTTTCAACTAGATGGTGCTACGACCTATAATTTCCGTGTTGTTAGCACTATGTAAAACGCACGTTTGAAATTCATTAGATCATAGAATGGGACAGCGAGATAGCCGGCCTGAACTTCGGACCTCGCACCCCTGGCTTTTTTTTTTTATTGGGCCACATTAAGAAAGTTGTGTATCAGCATTCTCGAAATTATCGAAATGCTGTTAGATAAATGCTACCTGAGCAAGAAAAACACAAAGTTGCTATGAATAAAATGGCGGCCATTGCGAAAATGCTGAATATGACTAGCTTTTGTTTTGTTACTATATTTCCTTGATTTGTCTAGCTATTATGTGTAATTTTTTTTTGTAAATTATTAAAGTTTTCCAGGAAAACATAATTAAAACCTAGGGTGTAATATGTCGTAGAAAAATGAGTTCCTAGATTTTCATCTGGATTATTTTCCGGAAAATTGTGGTGCTGCAAGTGACGAACAAGGTGAGAGGTTTCACCAGGATATATCGAACATGGAAAGAGGGTGTCAGAGAAAATGGAACTGTGAGATGTTAGGCGACTACTGCCGGACTATTACTAGAGATGTTCCAGTGGCTGCTTTCAAGGCAGGCTAAGAAGCGCAAAATTAGTGTCTAAGCTTTAGATTCAATGTTAAGAATGTGCTATTTAATTGCTAAATATTTCCCATTATTGGTACAATACTTGCAAAATGGCGAACGGCGCATTTCATTATAAGTGATGACTTCATCTTTAGGTCAGATTGCTGAAGAATGTAGGATTAGTCGAGAAAGTGTTAGAAAAGTCTTGTTAAAATATGGTTTTAAATCCTATAAATATCAAATTGACCAGCACCTAGGGCACAATGACTTCTAAGGACGAATGAATTATTGTGCTTGGTTTCTTCGGATGAATGACAAAAATAATACTTTTGAAAATTCAGTGTTATTTAGTGATGAATCGACACGCCTTTAGGGTAAACGGATTTCAAGACCGATTTGGACTATAATTCTTGAATCAGTGATTCCTGCAGAAATATTACAGACTACAGTTGAAGACTTTAAGAACGAATTTCCATTAAACATTTTTCAGCAAGTTTACTTTCAACAAGATTGGGCTCCGGCCCATAATTCCCGTATTGTAAATGACTGTTTAAGTCGCACGTTTAAAAATCATTGGATAGAAACGAATGGTACAGTGATATGGCCGGCCCGGTTTCCGAAGAATTTTGACATCCGCGGAATGTTAGTGTTTATTACCGTGGAATCTACGTTAAAATTCAAAGTTAAAGTGATTTATATTTGAAAAAGTGGTGTTCTTAGTGTTTCCCAAATTGCAATCCAGCTTGGAAAGTGTTTGTGACGCCTGGAATTACGTAATAAAATTAAAAAACAGAAAAATCTTCAACCGACTAGAACTAGAATGACATTTCAGGTTATGTGGTCTCTGCTTCTTCTTTGACGGTCGAAGCATCCAGCAATTAGCCTGCAGCCAGCTCAAACGTAGGACGTCTAATCAACTGTCAAATAATATGGCGCCTACTGAACGCTCGCGTATTTATTCGGTGAGTGATAAAAAGGACAAAGACCCGAAACATCTTTGTTTTCATTGTATGAAAATCGTGGAAACTGCTGAAAAGTGCATCAAGTGCAACGAGAACTTTCATCACTCGTGTTTGAGGCAAGCGGCGGCCAAAAAATCGGCTTTGTGTGTTCACCAATCAACAGCATCAACGCAATGTGAAAGTGATAAAGAAGTGAATAAAGATATTTGAAAAGGCTAGTCCGAGAGCTAGAGGAAGAAAACAGAGTTTTAGAAGAGAATAATAGACTTTGGAGGGAAAAGGTTAGTGTCATGGAGAATTCCAACAAAGGCAAAGCAAATAAAGGTAAACAGGAAAATCGAGACATTCCAGTACCAGAAGTAGCGAAAGATGTCGCTACTGTTAATATATCCGCAGCAGATATAGGCAACACCGACTCGGGCAACACCAGCGACACAACAGTGGTCGCAACCAAATGCAACAAGAGGCGCTACGACGGAATCGCCAAAGGCCGCAGCAACAGTGTCAACCGACCGTGGACGCGACTTCGATACCCCTGAGAGTGCGGAATGTTCCCGCGAGCCCGAACCGTGGATTGAGGTTAGGAGTAAACGAAATGTAAATAGAAGAAAACCAAACAAAAACAATCGTCCACAGCCGATGAGGGGTGACAATAATAGTGTTACTACGTTAAAAGTAGCCGAAAACAAGGCTTTTTTATTCATCTCAGGTTTAACTCCGGAAACTGAGAGTCAGGACATCTTGGAGTATCTAAAAACTCAAAATCTCCACACAGACTGCGTGTGTAAGAAGATGAAAACAACTTAAACAGAAAATGCGCAGTTCCTTTAAACTTGCAGTGCCAGCAGGAAAAAAAGACGAATATATGTCTAGTGGCTTATGGCCAAGGGGCGTACTAGTTAACCATTTTCTGAATTTGCAGCGCCAGTAGATGGTGAAACATCAATTTCACACAGTCCAATAACATGGGATAGTGAAATATTTAATCTTAGGTTACTGCATCTGAATATTCGATCGCTAAGGAATAAAATTGCAGAAACAGAAGCATTCCTGTTGGACTCACAAACAAAAAAGTACAATATTATATGTTTTTCTGAACACCACCTAAACAATGATGAAATTTCATTATTAAAAATAAATGATTTTGTTACAACTTCCTTTTATGCTAGAAAAAACTCTCAATGCGGAGGTGTTATAATTTTATGTAAACCAACTTTAACTTGCAGGAATGTTGATGAGAGAGTAAAGATGTCAATAGATCACAATTTTGAGATAGCAGCTATTGAGGTAAAATTTTAATTGTATTGTCTTGACTATATATAGGCCTCCCAATGGAGATTTTAATTTGTTCTTAGAATGTTTGTCTAAAGTGTTGGACTTCATAGTAAATAGGAATTTTAATCTAGTAATTGTTAATGGAGATTTTAATATAATTTTCAACACTAATAATAAGCGCAAACTTGATTTGTTAGATTTGCTAAGTAGCTATAATTTGGAACAGCAAGTATTTTTAAAAACAAACAGTGCCAATTGTATAGATAATATTTTTATAAATTTTTCTAGAAGTTTGCCATAGAGATCTGATGTTTTTAACCCTATGTTGTCTGACCACTGTGCAATTGACATCAAGGTTTCAGTGGAAGCCTCCGATTCTAGAAGGGGATCTTTAGAGCGTAGACCAGTGACTAGAGCAGGTATGTGTAGACTCCATGAGGCTCTGGTGGGACAACAATGGGAGTCATTGTCTTTTCAGGGCGACACCAATGTGGATGACAACTTTGATTATTTCATGCATGTCTTGCAGAGACCGAGTTAGCTTTTCCAGTTGTTAAGGGTCGGGGTTGTCATGGGGATGGTGTTGACTGGTTTGACAATGAGTGCAGACACATGCGGGAGACTTTGAGATTTCTTGGCGAGTTGTATGATCTGAGACCTTCCGATTAATTAAAAAAGCAGTTCAGAAAGCAATATAAACAACAATTAAATATTTTTAAGAAAACATCCTATACCAACCATATTATGACCTCTGTTAACATAGTAAAGTCTTCCTGGAAGGTCATTAACTCATTTAGGGGAATAAATACAATAATAAATAAACAACTAAAAAATCAGTTAATATCACCAATTACCAGACTTATAAACCACAGCATCAGGACTGGCGTTTTTCCCTCTTCTCTAAAAATGTCAAAAGTAGTACCGATTTTTAAAAAGGGTGCTAAAAATGACCCAACCAATTACAGACCCATATCTCTGATTCCTGTATTGGCAAAGGTGTACGAGTGTATTTTAAAAGACCAGCTTTACCATTACTTAGAGGCCAATAACATTCTGGTGGGGTGTCAGTTAGGCTATAGCAGATATGTTGGAATACTTGAGTAGCCTATATGCAAAAGCCGCTATATGCAAAAGAAATAAAAATTAAGATAAATACGCAAATAGCAACCTTATGTCGTCCGCCATATGTCTGTCAATATTCTGAGCTGCAAAATACGCTAAAACCCCTTAAAATTTAGTCTCAAAAAATTACGACAGGTGCAAGACCAGCTATATGCAGCAAACGTACAGTTGCAAAGCCGGCTAAATTTTACAGGATCTGCAAAGCCCGCCAAATGTAATTGGTTTAATATCATCTCAGTTAATATAGTTGCAAAACCGGTTATATTATCTTTTGGCGGCATTTTTCTTATCACATGGATATTTTTAGAGGTTAAGTGGTCAGATTTCGACAATAAATCACAGAAGTAACAGGTTGTGGTGTTTTATTGAACAATTTGAGTTTGTTTTAACCTATTATTTTCTAAAATGTCTTTAGAAGAAAGTGATAGTGAATATCCCATGGAGACTGAGCCCTCCATGTCAAGAAAAACGCAAACTCGACCAGAAAGGTGGAAGAGAAATGTTGCTAAGAGAACAAGGTAAGTGCCTTCTGTGCAAAGTACAGGAAAATGATCATTTTTATAACACATTTTCCTATTTATATCATAAAAATAAAATAACTTTGTTTTTTTTTTTATTGCAGGCATGTATCAAAAGGATTACCTAAAAAGCCCGAGTGTAAACATAAAGCTGGCATTTTCCATTGTACTGAATTATCTATGCAAGACATTCGCAAAATTCACGAAAGGTATTACCAAAAGGCGGATTTACAATGGAAGCAAAATTACATTCTTCAACATGTGACTGTTAAGACTCCCAAAAGAAAAATTGTTCCCGAAGGTATCGACAGAAGGAGGAGTACTAATTTTGTTCTGCCTAAACAACGAAATGGGCTTATTGAAAATGTAAGAGTTTGTAGAGCTGCTTTTTTGGCCATTTTGCAAGAAAAAAGAGATAGAGTCAATAGACTTTGTCAAAAATATTTGAACACTGGGGTTACGCCAAACGAAATTCGGGGCGGAGATCGAAGATCTGTAAAATACCAACCAAAGCGCCAGTCAATTAAAGATTTTGTTAAAACATTTAGGCCGGTACAAAGCCACTATACACGTGGGAAAAACTTAAAACGGCAGTACTTCCCAGTGAATTAAATATTAAAAAAATGTGGTCAATGTACAACGAACAGCATCAGAACGATGACCTTTCTGTTCAATATGAATATTTTAGAACAGTATTTACAGAAAGCTTTAACATAAGTTTTGATAGTCCCTATATGGATAAATGCTCGACATGCTGTTGCTTTGAAAATAAAATTTTATTAGAAAAGGATAAAGAAAAAAAGACAGCACTTAAACTTCAGCAAAAAGTGCACAAAACTCGAGCAGATGCTTTTTATGTACAACTGCGACTAGAAAAACCGCATTCCTTGACATTAAGCTATGACTGCCAAAAAAATTTAGCACTCCCCAAAGTCCCCGATCAAGCAGCTTATTACTCGCGGCAACTCTATTTGTATAATTTTACAATCTGTCAGGGAATTTCATCATCATCACAAAACAAAGACAATACATTTAGCTATTTATGGACAGAAAATGAATACGCCAAAGGTTGTAATCAAATAGCTTCAGCTCTTCATCACAGGCTATGCAACTCAAATTTGGAAGGGGTATCACTTATAAGATTATTTTCCGATGGCTGTGGGGGCCAAAATAAAAATAAAGGAATGTTAGGAATGTTGTCTCACTGGCTGCTTTTTGAAGCTCCTGGAAATGTCCAAAAAATTGTAATATATTTCCCTATTGTCGGACATTCCTTTATACCCCCAGACCGAGTGTTTGGTAAACTAGAAAGAGCGTTAAAAAAGAAAAGTGTTATTGAAGCACCCGACGATTATATCAATGTCATAAAAGAATACTCAATAGCCATACCTTTGGGAGAAGGGTTTTCTGTTAAAAACTGGAAAGCGTATTCAGATGGTATTCTTAAACAACCAGGGCAATGGCATTTTCAATTCCAGAAGAGCAAGAAGATCATCATTACGCGAAGCCATAACAAAACTATAGCGTTAGTTGAAGGAGGTCCATTTTACAACACCGATGCAAATCAGCCGAAAAGTCTATGTAAAAAAGGCAAAAACTTCCAAAAAAATGGCCACATTGAAATTATCGAAAAAGGCAATGAAGTAAAACAAGCTAAACTGAATGATGTAAAAAATTGTTAATACTTCACTTTGGTGAAACTTGGTGTGAGAATGCCAAACTCCGGTATTTCAAAGATGTTTTAAAAGAACGGGATGGTATAAGCACAACAGAGAACGATAATGATAGTGAAGTTTGTAGTGACTTCGAAATTCCAGAAGACGAGGAACTCGAATTTGCGTAATTTTTTTTAATGTTATTTTTCGTTTATGTATCTATTTAAGGATTTTCTTATTATTAATACATTTTTGCATTGTATAAATTAAATAAAATACTTACCAGATATTTTTTGGAATTTTATTGTTTTAAAACCTCGTTAGTTTTAATATGCAAAACCCGCTAAATAGCAAATACGCTTGCAATACACGCTATGTGACTGAAAGAAATGTTCAAAAACCAAATGTTCCATAAAAGAAAATTAAATTAAGGACAAACATTATCTTTTTCAAATTTGTTTATATTTTTGACAAAATAAAACAATACTCTAAAATGTATGTAGGATTTGTACCATGTTTTTCTTGAATATCTCAAAATGACTTATAGTGCATATAGCGGCTTTTGCATCTAGGCTACTCACTTGGTAGAGGTCTTCGAGAGGGGGCAATATGCAAGTGCAGTATTTTGTGACCTCTCTAAGGCGTTCGACTGTGTGCAACATGACATACTGTTGGACAAGCTTCGGTACTATGGGGTGGAGGAGAACAGCATCCGTTTACTCGCTAGCTACCTAAGGGGCAGAAGACAACGAACCCTCTACAAGACACAGTTTTCTGACTGGGCTGAGGTCAAGCATGGTGTTCCCCAGGGTTCCATACTGGAGCCACTCCTGTTCCTTATTTACATCAACGACCTCCAATTTGCAGCACCAGATGCAAAATGATGGCTATTTGCCGATGACACCACACTGGCAAGAAGGAGTGTTGATTTACAAAGTGCGCTGGGTTCTGCACAGCAGGATGTAGGAAGACTTGGGGATTGGTTTGTAGCAAATCGGCCCTCACTCAATGAGAACAAGACTGTGAATATGGTGTTTGCACTACGTGAAATCTGTAAGGACAATCCTGACATGGCAGGGTTTCTGGTGGTGTACTTGGACCCTGCATTGACCTTTGAGAAGCATGTTGACAACGTAGCAGGTAAACTCTCCAAGGCAATATACCAGTTGCGCAATCTGGAGAGAATTCTACCCTCTTCAATTCTGCTCCAGGCATTTCATTCATTGTTTCAGGCAGGCGCTACTTATGCCATACTAACCTGGGGGCATTCTGGTCATTTAAAGAGGGTCTTTGCTCTTCAACGTAGGGCCATCCGGGTTGCTGCTGGAAAGGGCTACAAGGAGGATGTCAGTGATTCTTTTGTTGAACAAAAAGTCTTAACAATTCCATCGCGTTATATATACGAGTGTCTTTTGTATGCGCATAATAACCACAATCGCTATAATTTAAATAATTTATATCATAACTATAACACAAGGCAGGGAGATGACATACGACTGGGTTTTCTAAGATTAAATAGTACTCGCTTCTCTGTAAATTATTACAGTCCTTTATTTAACAACAAGCTGCCAACCCGAATAAAGGCGCTGTATGTTCCAGGTTATAGTGTTCAAGTAAAGAATATATTGTTGGAAAACTCTTTTTACTCCTTTAAGGAATTTTTAGATTTTAATGTCTCATAGTAATTTTGATATATTTTAACATATATTATCTGTTATTTCTGTATGTGAAATGTAATTTAAGTGCTAGTGTTTATCATTAATTTGTAAGTTTTCTTTTATATGACGTGAGGAATGATATTGTATCAATTTACTTGTAATATATTGAATTGAATTGAATTGAATTGAACCTCACACACTTGGATTTTTATATTGGGCCACTGTATTAGCGGAGCACTCCAGAAATTGTCGAAGACCTAGAAAATAGAATAAGACATGCTGTTAGAATGCTACCTAAGCAACAAAAACGCTGCTAAAAAAATGTAGAAAAATGTACAGCTTGCTATGATCAAAATTGCGGCCATTTCAAAAATGTTAATTATGACCAGCACTTGGTGCTAGCTATTGTTTTGTTACCATCATTCTTTGAGTTTTCTGGCTATTATGTTTATTCTTTCTTTGTAAACTATTAAAATTTAGAAAAATAATACAATCATGTTTTATCTCTATTGTTTAATAGTTCAAGGCATATTAGATGCCATTTAGTCTTGTGTTTTCTAGGAAAACACGATTAAAAGTCAACATTTCTAGATTTTCAATTGCAATTTAAATGGAAACCGTTGACATCTGACATATGGTATGATATATCAAATTGAAAGGAAATTAATTTTGCAAAGATTTCAACAAAATATGGGTGATTTCGTTTAAAATCTCAAAGTCATTGGCTCTTCCGGCTAAACCGGAAGCGCTACAAAAATAAATTCTGTGCCAAAATAAACTTCTTACCTAACTACACTGCTGGCACTTGAAACAGTTCACCTGCGTTTTTTGGTAAAATTTAAGTTCGAACATTTTTAAAACGTTCTTGCAAATTTTTTTACATATAACCGATGTTAGGCGTAAAAACAAGACTCTGCACATTTTTCAACTTTTTATTTGATCCGAAAATCTACAAAAACAATTTCTTAGTTCTAATTGTTAGATTAGCGTAATCTTTGGTGAAATTGTAAAAATCGATTCGAAACTTTTTTTTTTAATTTTTAATATTTTTTGAAATGATTTTTTTTGTCAAAAAATTTAATTTTTCTACATAATAAGCTGTAACTTTTTATTAGCCACTTGATGTAAAGTTTTCTTGCTAGAGGGCCCTTAAGTCACATTTTCTTTATACTCGTAATGTGCACATGAACATATACAGGGTATGAAAAAAATGTGGCAAGGTTATCTAAAATCTAGCAATCCTAAAGATCATGTACGTATACTTCAGCACCCTGTAGTATTAAAAAGAATTCAAATTGAAAAGTTTTTACTTGAGTTTTAAGTGGAAGTGAATATTTTCTCCAAACGGTTTTTTAATTTCCTCCCTAACTTTATGATTTTAACAAATACATCGCACCCTTGCTTCAAAAGTGACACAACTCAAAAATTGCATTTTTTGAGTTAATAACCCTGGGGATTTTGTAAAAAGATGCTTTATATTCCAACAAAACCGTATTTAAATAACTTTAATGGTTTGCCGATAGATGGCATTAGTGTCGTTTTTAATGATCAAAAACGAGAATACACCATTTCTTCAAGAGCGACATATTACCAGTTTAGTCTCAGATCTCAGCGGGGGCACACGCTTCGATCGATCTTAAAGAGTGTTTTATTTTGAGTTGTGCCACTTTTAATGATCAACAGTGCGGTGATAATCAAGATTATTTGTTGTTGTGACAGTTTTGATGAAAAACATTACTAACTTAATTTTAATTATTTTAAGTTGTGTCATTTTAAAAGAACAGGTAAGTTAAAATATTTGTTTTTATTTTAAGTTGTGTCATTTTAGATGCTAAAATTAAGATTTGGATAAATTTAATTAGATTTAAGTTTCAATTAAATTTAAATTTAAATTATGCCATAAATATTTTAAAAACTAGAAATATAAATTTAAGCAAGTAATTTGTTTACTTGTTATTTTTAAACATAGCATGTCGTAATTTCTGTTTTTTTTTCAGTTTATAACCAATAAGTATGCAGTCAGCAGGTCGTACAGGCAAAATTTTAGAATTGGCCAAAAGAAAATTTGAAGTAAACAGTTCACTATTGGATATTACCAATACTAGAAATGTTGAACAGACTGAATCCGACTATGAGAACCAACCATCAACTAGCAGCTCGCAAATGTATGATCAAACACCCAATACAGAGATGTCTAAACAGCTATCATCTAGCAGCCATCACCTAGAACCAATTCCCATTGAAGTTTCTGATCAAAAAATACTACTTCCACTAGAATCTGATTTAAAAAGTGAAGTTCAGACTAATTTAGTAGAGTCCATTAGCAGTGAATCTTTAGGTAGGAAAAAAATTGATATTTTTATATTTTATTATTTACCTAAAATTGTTTCTATCGTTGTTTATGAAAGTTTTTCTGTAGTAATATTTGCAATAGTAACGTAGCAAAACGTAGGTACTAAAAGATTGTGATTGTGATCTATTTTTTTTTGTTTTTCTTAAGGAGGCTCCAAAGGCACATCTCAAAATGTACAGTATGATGTATCGTATGATTCCGAGCGCCCTACAGTTTTAAGGATATTGAAAAAGCCAAATTACTTTGTGTCGCCGGTTCATAGCGGAGAAAGTGATGTGGATGACTCAGATGAAGGTCCAAATTATGACAATACTAAAACACCCTTTAATCTTAACCCAGCTTCCGGGTCCAAAAGTACGACCTCAAGTAGCAGCGAAGGCGAAGAACAGAATGAATACCCTGATGGCAAAGAAGAAGAGAAGAAAAAAGGAAAGAAAAGAAGAAGGAATTTTGAGAACTGGGGTGTTACTAAATCTAAAAAACTAAGGAATTCTGGACAGGCGTATACATCCAATTCAAAATCCAAAAAACAATTTCCTGCAAAAAGAGTAAAACCTGGTTGTGGTGAAAAATGCAGATTGCAGTGTGGCCTAAAGATTAATGAGCAAATTAGAGAAGAGCTGTTTCGCGGTTACTGGGCACTGGCTAATTTAGAAAGACAAAGGGAATTTATCATTGCTCATTGTGAAGAAATAAACCAAAATACCGTTATTCGAGCACTCAAAATGTTAGAAAAATGAATTCAGCATTTTACTTTGATGTAAACAGTATTCGGGTAAGGGTTTGTAAGTTATTTTTTAAAACAACACTTGACATAAACGATAGACCCATTCGTACAGCTATTATGAAGAAAAGTGAAACTGGTTTTGTTAGTAAAGATTTGAGGGGAAGACATGGCAAACAACCCACAGTAGATCGGGAAATAAAAGAAAGTGTGAGACAGTTTATAAATGCCATTCCAAGAACAGATTCCCATTATTTAAGAGCCCAAACAGAAAGGGAATACATTGACAGTGGCAAAAGTTTGTCAGATATCCATAGAGATTATAAAGAAGAAAGAGAAAGGAGACAACTTCCATTTGCAAATTATATAATGTTCAATCGCATATTCAATACTGCATTTAACATTTCCTTCTTCGTCCCGAAAAAGGACCAGTGTGACGTATGTGAATCGTTTAAAAATGCCGATGAAGAAGGAAAACATAAATTAACTGAAGCTTATAACTTGCATTTAAAAGAAAAACAGCTTTCTCGGGCCGAGAAAGATAAAGATAAACATAATAATACTGCTTCAGTGGCCGTTTATGATTTGCAAGCGGTATTGCCGTTGCCGAGAGGCCAAGTTTCCTCATTTTATTATAAGAGTAAAATGAATTGTTATAATTTTACTATAAGCGATTTAAATGCCAAAAATGTTGATTGCTTTTTTTGGAATGAGACCGAAGGAAAGCGCGGTGCAGTGGAAATCGGTAGCTGTATTTTAGAATATTTAAAATCCTTGGCAGAAAATAAGAATAATGATAATTTGGACGTTATATTCTACTCTGATAACTGTTGTGGACAACAGAAAAATAAATATCTACTTGCCGCTTATATTTATGCTGCAACCACGTTTAAAATTCGGAGCATTACACATAAATTTTTAATACATGGACACTCTCAAAACGAAGGTGACAACGTCCACAGTGTTATTGAAAAGCAGGTAAATAGATGCCTTAAATCTGGTCCAATTTATGTTCCAGAACAATATATAACTTTAATTCAAACCGCAAAAAAGAATGGCCCCCCATATCGTGTTCATGAATTAACTTACGAAATTTTTTATGATTTAAAGCTACTTCAAGAGCAAATAGGTAATAATTTTACAGTTGACACAGAGAAGAACAAAGTAAAATGGCATGATATTAAAGTTTTAAGGGTCGAAAAAAATGAACATAATAAATTTTTCTACAAAACTTCGTATGAGGATAACATTTTTAAGACTGTAATTATTATGCTAAAAGCCAAAAACACTCGATCTCAGGGCAATTTGGAAGTCAACTTACCTATACAATTAGTTAAGGCATATGCAAATAATTTACCATTATCAGATAATAAAAAAAGGGACCTAAAAGAACTGGCTGATAAAAATATAATTCCAAAATATTACTATAACTCTTTTTATAAAAATATTTTGCACATTTCAGAGTAATATATTTTTATTCACCAGTTCTTTTATAAAATTTTATTTAATGTTTTCCTTCAGTTTGTTTTGTTTTAAAAACTAATAATTTTTGCGTTTCTTTGTTGGTAGGTATGTACTAAGTATTTATTTACTTTGCGACATGTTTGTTCCTCGTTAAGTTCCTAATAAAAGTTATTCTATTGTACTAATTATAAGAAGCACTATTAGAATGTACCTAAGTTTCTTTAAAAGTACCTGTTCTGTTTAAGTAATTAAACCATTAATAATAAAATTTGAATTTCATTTAATATAAGGCACTTTTTTATTAAAATAAAACAATAATTTTTTAAAAAATGTTTTCTTCAAAAATGACCAAAGTGCTTAAATCAATCGTCAAAAGTGACATAACTTAAAATATTTTTCCAAAAATAATATTTTTTTTCTACTAAAGTGGCACAACTACAAAAGTCACTAATTTTGACACTAAGTAGACGATTTAATTAATTTATCTTAATTTTCTAGTTTTGGAAGAAAAAATTCATAATAATTACGTTTTTAAATATATAAAAAAAGTTATATTTATTTAAAAACAGTTTTTTGCGTTTTATGGAAAATTTGTTTTTTAGACTTGTGTCACTTTTGAAGCAAGGGTGCGACATGTGTTCATTTTACAGCCAAATTTACCAACATCGGGTAACACAAGAAACATGTAACACGCTGCCACCTTTTTAGTCTTACTTACCTTGTGATATATCGCTGATAAGCTAATTTCAAGCTGAATACGATTATCAATAAAAATGTAAATGATTTAGTTTAAAATAAAAATTTTTAATTTTTTTATAAAAAACTTACCTCTTTTCGAGTTATAGAAACATCGTAAGATTAATTCTTTTGATATTTTTAAAACTAAAAAGTGGCAGCCTGTTTCATGTCTCTTGTGTTACCCCATGTTAATAACTTTGGCTGTAAATTTAACATCTGTATTTTTTAAAATAATACACTTTATTCTATTTTGTACATCAACTCAGATATTCCCTAGTCAAAATTTCATGGGACACCCTTTATATTCACCATTTCAAGTTGATGTGGTTTGAATTTTGCTGATAGACATTTTTTTCAAATTGGTCTTAAGTTGCCTATGTAGTGTTTCACAAGACTCTTGCAATTTCTTGTTCTTGTCTTGTTCTTGCTGCAAGAACAACACAAAACTCTTTTATATTTATTATTTCCCTTATCCCTTATTATTTACCAAAGTGTTATGATTCAAATCTGAGTACCCCAAAACCCATAAAGAGGCATATTACGGAATTATTAACAAAAAATTGTTGTTTTTTTATCAATTAATCCCTCACTTCACCCCATTCTTCTCAACCGATTTTACTCAATACCATATGGATTACTACCTAAATACCAAATTTTAACTCGGTAGCACAATTATTCCTTTGAAATTTATCACATAAACTAACAGACAGACAGAAAATAGATTTCGCCGAAATTATGTTTTTACACTTTTTGGGTCGTTTTAAATCAATTTAGCGAAAAAAAAAATTCTTTTTGCTGATATTATAGCAAGAAAATCAAAGGTTAAAAACCAGAGTTCTGCAATCTGAACGAAAGCTGAAGAAATATAACCTCGTATTTTATGGTATTGTGGAACAGCCAAATGAGAAGGAGCAGCCTAATTTGATTATCAAAGAAATTACAAATAAATATCTTAAGATGTCTGTTAGCGACTCTGAGATCAGGGATGCATACCGTATACCTAATAGTCAACCTGACAAATCTAGGCCCATAATAGTTGAATTTCTAAATCATTTCAGAAAGACAGAAATACTTAAAAATGCAACACTATTTAAAAATTCTGGAATTTTTGTGACGAATGATTACACAAGGGAAGACTACAATAACAAGAAACAATTATTGGAATTTGGTAAAAATTTTAAAACCAACCAAATTGACGCTAAAGTTTTTGGGGCCGAAAAATTGTTGGTGCAAAACTATATTTACAATTTTGAAGAAATAAAACTTCTACAACCACATGATATAGTCGCATACCATCAACGAAAAGTGTCTTTTCAAAATAATACACGTAGTTTACGTACTACACCTACAACAGTCGGCTCACAGTCATCGCAGCGTATCGATGTTTCTGGTGGTACTGGGAATGGTAGCAGAGCACCGGCTTCGTCTGGCTTGTTTAATGCGCGTACTGCAGAAAATAACCGCGCCGGAGGAGCGTTAGATTTGAATCTTCGGTCTAGGGGGAACAAGAAATAGACAGTTTAATAAATTGTTTCACGTTTCTTCTATAATATACATTTGTGTCTATAATTTATAACTAGGTATAATTTTACAAAAACATTTTTTGTTGTATTTTATAAGTAACATATTTTCGTACTTTTTTTTTTTTATATAGATAAATAATGTCCGAGCTGCATGTTGCTCATTTAAATACTAGATCTCTGATCAGTGGCTTTGCAGAGAGTCGCGCGCTTGTGGTTGATTATGAGATATTCGCTGTAACGGAGACGTGGCTTCATGACGGAATTTCCTCGGACACAGTTGCGATACCAGGTTACTTTTTTTACAGATGTGATAGAAAGCTAGACGCTGGACGACTGCGCCGCGGCGGTGGAATTGGATTGTATGTTAAAGATTATTTTAAATGTGAAATTAAAAATTTCTTTATTAATAGTGCGTCCGGCCTGGAATCTCTTTGGGTCCAGATAAATCTAAAAAATCGGGAAAATATCATTCTAGGTGTAATCTATCGCCCTCCTGACACAAACTTAAATAGTATCGTTGAAGCACTTGATGAAAACTTATCAACAATTACGCCAATGTATAATAAAATAATTCTTTTAGGGGACGTTAATGTTAATTTTCTCGGAAATGGACCTAATATTTTGTCACGATGTATTGAATCATATGGGTTTGTGCAGGTTATTAAGGAGCCCACTCGCATAACACATAAACTGGGACGCTCATTGATATAATCTGCACGAATATGTCTGACCTAGTTTCGGCCTCGGGTACTTTGGATACCAGTTGTCTTTCGGACCACCAATTAGTTTATTGTAACCTTAAATTAAAGGTTACTAAATTCAAACAAAAGTTTGTTACTTATCGCGACTTTAAAAATTTTGACCAGGTAGCTTTTGAACATGACCTACAGCAAATCGATTGGGATTTCATTTACTATATAAATAATATTGATGTAAAAATTGAATTCTTAACCCACCATATTTTGATTCTTTTTGAACACCATGCGCCGTATAGAACAGTGAGGGTCAGCAAGCCCCCTTGTCCCTGGCTAACATCAAATCTTAAAGCTATTCTAAAACATAAAGATAAAGCCTTGTCTAAATTTAAATCACAGAAAACCGAAACTAATTGGCTTGAGTATAGGAGGCTAAGAAATTTTTCACTTTCATGTATTCGGCAAGAAAAGGCTGCCTATCTGTGTCATTTGGAACGTCAGAAAAATGATAAATCACTGTGGTCTGCACTTAAGAATTTAGATATTCAAACCATAAAAAATACTTCATTACCCCAACATCTCATGAATCCGAACAACATAAACAATTTTTTTACCAGTGTTTTTTGCAATTCCCCTGAAAAAATACATTTTTATCAGAATAATAGATTTCCGGATGGTTTGAATTTCAATTTTCAACTTACCGATTTTCAAACAGTAAATGCAGCAGTTGACTCCATTAAGTCAAATGGTAGTGGCAACGACAACATTTCTCTAACTATGATTAAACTCTGCAAACATAAAATCCTATATCATGTAACTCATATAATCAACTGCTGCCTGGAGTTGGGATACTTCCCGTCATCTTGGAAGCGCTCACTTGTTTGTCCTTTGCCGAAGATATCCAATCCTCAGTCTGTCGGAGATCTTCGTCCGATTAGCCTAATCCCGACACTGTCCAAAATTCTGGAAAAGATAGTCTCTTTGCAGATGACAACTTATTTGGTTAAAAATAATATCCTCCCGAAGTATCAAAGTGGTTTTAGAAAAATGTTCAGCACCACCTCTGCCCTTTTAGACTTGACTGACAACATTTTTCGTAGCCTTGACAAAGGTATGGCTGCGGTCTTGGTGGCTTTAGACTTTTCAAAAGCTTTCGACACTATAGATCACGACCTTCTATGTGGAAAATTGCACTATTATGGTTTTGATGAAGCCGCAGTTAATTTTTTCGGAAGCTATCTCTCGGGGCGCTCACAATGTGTAGTACTTAGTGGTGAACGGTCAGAGTATCGAGAGGTAATCTCGGGTGTCCCTCAGGGTTCAATTTTAGGGCCCCTTCTATTTACTCTTTATACGGCGCATCTTTTCGAACAAGACTTAAATTGTTGCCTCCGTTCATACGCGGATGATACCCAGATGTTGTTTTCTTTTGACTACAATGATATTGATAATGCACAAATTATCATTAATAGTGATTTAGAAACTATACTTGAGTACTCAAGAACTCATAATTTGAAACTAAATGCTAACAAAACAAACATAATAGTTTTTTCTTCGGAACGTAGAAGAAAGCATGTACAGGATAATCTTACTATAAGAATAGAAAACGTTGTCTTGAAATATGCGCAGAAGGTAAAAGTGTTGGGTGTCACAATAGATGAGAGGTTAAAGTTTTATGATCATATATCAAATTTAGTTAGAATTGCATATTGTAAGCTCAGAGTCCTTTATACTAACAAGTTAATTTTAAATTTCAAGGTGCGCAAAAAATTGTCGGAAAGTTTAGTTATGTCAGTCCTTAATTATTGCAACATTGTTTACTATCCTTGCCTTGATGTCATAACAAAAAAAAGAGTTCAAAGTATTTAAAACACATGCTGTCGATTTGTATTTCGACTACGTAAGTATGATCATATTTCCCCTAAATCTGTCGAACTAAATTGGTTAAAATTTAACAAAATCGTACACCTTCATTACTTTGCATTTCTCCATAAGTTTATAAATTCTGAACCAATGTATCTTCGTGAAAAACTTATAGCTAGAAGCGCAATACATGATCTAAATATACGCTCGTCTACCACCCTCACAATGCCGATTCACTCCACCGCCCTTTTTCAAAACTCTTTTACATTCAACGCTGTAAAATTGTATAATTCCCTAAGCCACAATAAATCACTTCCGCCTCTGGCGTTTCGGCGAAATATCAAAATCGGCCTTCATCATAATCAACTCATTACTCTGTTCTGATAATTTTTTTTTTTTTTTCATTTCTCCAGTTATCTTATTGTCCATCATGCGACCCGGTTATTTGTTTGTTTATCTGATATTAATTATTCATTAAACTAACATTACTATTTGAAATTCTGTGTATGTGTGTGTATGTATGTATATATGTATTTATGTATGTATGTATATATATGTATGTGTGTATGTATGTATATATATATATATATATATATATATATATATATATACATATATAATATAATATAATATAATTTATTTTACATTATTTATATTGTTATTTTTTAATATTATAGATAATTTTGTTATTTTAGGTAAGTTTACTATTAATAATTTTTACTAGTAACATGGTTAAGTGTAAGAGTAGCCTTAGGCTAAACTTCGCCATTTACATCTATTTATCATCTTGTACTATACCACACCATTGTAAAAAATTATTTAAATAAAAGCCGTTAAGTAAGTAAGTAAGTAACTAAGTATAGTTTTCCATCTCTTAGAGATATAGAAGTAATAATTTAACCGCCATTTTGTTTCGCCATCTTATATTCGTTTCACAATTTTAACAGTTAACTTCTAAACCAAAATTAATTCTTACTTAAATATTTTATTAGGTCGCCATTTTGTTACGCCATCTCGGATTCGTACCAAAATTCTACCCGTCGATTATTACGTAACACTTTGTGCAAAATTTGAGGTTTATTTTTTTAGTAAAATTTTTTTAACAATTTACTAGGCCGCCATTTTTATAGCCATTTTGGATTTTTACCAAAATGTTACCAGATTAACTCATAATGACCATTAATTTTTGACCAAAATTTGAAGTCAATGGGAGTACCTAGTTTTCTAGTTATACCGGGACCGGCCAGAGACCGACGGAATGGAGAAAACATGTTTGTCGGTTTCTAGAGACCCCCTGAAATGTAAATATCTGAAAAAATCTCGGAGGGTGATTTTTCACCATTACAATACTTCTCTTTACGAGGGAAGTAAAAATCCGAGCCGAAGGCGGTAGCGCTCATACACTATTTATGAAACAAATTCCTTACAAACTAGTTTTTCTGATTTTTTCCGGAAAAATCAGACACACTGGAGATATTACCCCCCAAATTTTAGCTACTTTTTGGATAGGTATAATGTGAGAATCGCATTCTACTGGAGGTGTTGCTTTAAAGGTGACAAAGCTTTCGTCCGTAAAATAACGGCTACAAATCCTAATTTTTTTTGATAGGACAACTCAGAATTAATGTCTGCATATTTGTGGTCCCCAGTAAACCCTAAATGCGACTTCCAAGCTTGACATCTGCAGAGATATTATATTTCAATTTAAATACCAAAAAAATGGGTACTATACAAAGGATATTCATATATTTTTTAATATTTTTAAAATTGCACAAAAATTATAATGTTATATTCCAAAATAGGTAGGTGCCTACCTTGGTTCATCCTTTGGACAGCCAAAAAACGATAATCCACCTCCACGTTTTGAAAAACAACTATCCACAGAACAATATTCGAAGGGCATTTTATTGGTCTACCACGTACAAACAACCGACAATATGTTAATCGTAAACAAAATCCACTGTGTACACACCAGCGCCTCGCACAACTGAAAACGGTGGACTGCCGAGAACCAGCTGCGGCGCCGGCGAGGGGAATGGTACAGGTACATCGAAATTTTCGTCGAAGTGCGGGAACTTATATTATATTCAGTAAACTTTGGTTTGAAGTGGCCAGCAGTTTATATTAATGTTCCGAATTTGAATAAAATATCTCAAAGCATATGGAAATAGTAGACTGGGAAACGATTTCATTATCATCTAGTATATTCATGTATTAAAAAAAAAATGAAAAGAAGGCTGTATTTTTCACACTGAAGCTAACCAATTTGTGTCGCCTGAAATGATCTGGGCGCCATGCCAAATAATTCATTATCACCCCCTGCTGAGTCAGTTATCACACCTGTGATAGCCATAAAATTTTACGCGCTACCTTTTTTGTAACTCAAGACTGACTCCATGTATTTCTTACATCATTTAATAATAGGCTATAAGAACAGTTCGGGAAATACTCATAAAATGTTATATCCCATAACTGAAAATATGGCTTGACAGTTTCACAAGTGATTGAACCTATTTTGTGCTTCTTCGGTTTGATTTAGTACCCAATAAAAATAATCGAAAGCCCAGACCAGCCGTTCTTATTGCATCCGCACCTCAGTATCTCGTCTCGTTTGAAAAATATTACTTACTTATTCTTTTTAAATACTTAAATTTTACCAAAAGATGCAGGTGAACTGTTTCAAGTGGCCAGCAGTTTGTATTAATGTTCCGAATTTGAAAAAGATATCTCAAAGCATATGGAAATAGTAGACTGGGAAACGATTTCATTGCCACCTAGTATTCATGTATGAAAAAAAAAATAAAAAGAAGGCTGTATTTTTCACACTGAAGCTAACCAATTTGTGTCGCCTGAAATGATCTGGGCGCCATGCCAAATAATTCATTATCACCCCCTGCTGAGTCAGTTATCACACCTGTGATAGCCATAAAATTTTACGCGCTACCTTTTTTGTAACTCAAGACTGACTCCATGTATTTCTTACATCATTTAATAATAGGCTATAAGAACAGTTCGGGAAATACTCATAAAATGTTATGTCCCATAACTGAAAATATAGCTTGACAGTTTCACAAGTGATTGAACCTATTTTGTGCTTCTTCGGTTTGATTTAGTACCCAATAAAAATAATCGAAAGCCCAGACCAGCCGTTCTTATTGCATCCGCACCTCAGTATCTCGTCTCGTTTGAAAAATATTACTTACTTATTCTTTTTAAATACTTAAATTTTACCAAAAGATGCAGGTGAACTGTTTCAAGTGGCCAGCAGTTTGTATTAATGTTCCGAATTTGAAAAAGATATCTCAAAGCATATGGAAATAGTAGACTGGGAAACGATTTCATTGCCACCTAGTATTCATGTATGAAAAAAAAAATAAAAAGAAGGCTGTATTTTTCACACTGAAGCTAACCAATTTGTGTCGCCTGAAATGATCTGGGCGCCATGCCAAATAATTCATTATCACCCCCTGCTGAGTCAGTTATCACACCTGTGATAGCCATAAAATTTTACGCGCTACCTTTTTTGTAACTCAAGACTGACTCCATGTATTTCTTACATCATTTAATAATAGGCTATAAGAACAGTTCGGGAAATACTCATAAAATGTTATGTCCCATAACTGAAAATATGGCTTGACAGTTTCACAAGTGATTGAACCTATTTTGTGCTTCTTCGGTTTGATTTAGTACCCAATAAAAATAATCGAAAGCCGAGACCAGCCGTTCTTATTGCATTTTTTCTTACACGATTCGGGTCTTTAAAGGGCACAACTTTATTTCCGGTTTATTTTATATCGCTGGATTTATTAGTTATAAAAAATTTAAGTTTAGTGTCGTAAGTAATTTAAAGCAACATTAACTTAACTGCCGTGTTATCTCAAAGTCTTACATAGTTTCAACATGGAACTGAACTTAGGTGATTTTGATATTTAATTGCAGATAAATAAAATATAGAAGGTGAATAAAGATTTAATATGAAACTTTTGAAGTATTTGATGTATCAAAACGAAATTTCGAATAGTTAAATGATACATAAAGAGGAGAGTTTTCGTATAATTTTCACTTTCCGGTCACTTTCGGTTTTACCGGAAATGAATCCACTTTTGATTTTTTAAATGGAACACTCCGCATATTTTTGCATTTTTGGATTCCTGAGACAGTTCTGAATCAGAATGTGACATTTTAAAAACTTTTTACGCCTACTTGATTTTTTTATAGCCATTTTTAAAATTGCATCTAGGTGGTCATGACCGGACGCAAATTAGTCTAAGGACCTGAAATGACGACAGAATAATACAATTGCTAAATTTTAGTGATTAGTCTGATAGCTAGGAAGAAGAGAAGTTGATAAAATCAAATTTTTGTGTCTACCTATTTTTTTTTCAAATGGCAACCCTTTTTAGACACGCACTTTTTGAAAAGCTCCGACTACAAAACAAAATAGGAAGAAAAAAAAAAAAGAAGTGTATTTAATGATATTAATTTTAATACATTAAGAAATGTTAGTCTATCTTTTGAAAATCGTTTAAATATTTGTGTCGAACAGAACAGTAGTCATTTCGAACATCTTATTAAGTGGTTTTTACTGTTTTATACGCTTTATTACTTAGTATTGTTTTTATTGTTTTATTTTTCCATTCTAATTGCTCTAGGGTGGACAACTTGACAATTAGTTTAAACTAGTTGTTAAGATGTAAATCGTAACTAGTTTAAAAGAGTTTTGTCTCGAGTAAGTAATTTAAAGCAACATTAACTTAACTGCCGTGTTATCTCAAAGTCTTACATAGTTTCAACATGGAACTGAACTTATGTGATTTTGATATTTAATTGCAGATAAATAAAATATAGAAGGTGAATAAAGATTTAATATGAAAGGAGTATATTTATGCTTTTTCCACCTACCTACGGGCTGTAGGTTTGTTAGGAATAGGGAAGTATGACCCAATTTAGTTCAGAACATAGTCACAGTATACCGGATGTCAATGAATGTATTAGACAGGCCATAACTTTTGAAGTATTTGATGTATCAAAACGAAATTTCGAATAGTTAAATGATACATAAAGAGGAGAGTTTTCGTATAATTTTCACTTTCCGGTCACTTTCGGTTTCACCGGAAATGACTCCACTTTTGATTTTTTAACCCTTTCTACAAGGTGTTTCAAAAAGGTCTGCCAAAATTTCTAGGACATATAGTACATCAAAAAATAAGTGTAGTTTACTCTATAAACCTATGTCCGAAAATGCACCCCTAGGGAGTTACAGCCCCTCGAAGATGACACGCGAAAATAGTTTTTTGGCATTTTCTTTAAAACTATTAAAGAGAAGTTAATGAAATGTTGCATAGGGGCCTACTTTTTAATGAGAAATGTAACCAATTTGTCAGATTTGTCATATTTATTCAGGGGCGTAACTTACGAGGGGGCTGAAATGCCCTAATGACCATATTTTTTTTGTGGGTTGTATTTTCTAAAAAATACATCAAAAATATCAAATTCTGATTAATTTTACATAAAAAGGTACTCTTGTTAAAATGTTTTAAAGTCGATAGTTTTCGAGTAATTTACAGTTAAATGTTGAAGTGTTTTCCCAAGCTTTTCAAATTGCTTGTACAAGATATCTTAGAAACCCTTTTAAGTAGGCCGTGGTATGATTTAAACAAATGAGCGCATTCTTAGAAAATAAAACTCAAAGTATTCCTAGATAAAAGTTTATTGAATAAAATTTTTAAAAAATAAATAACACTAGTGAACTATACCAAAATTATAACAGATGCTCAAAATGTCCTCCGTTTTCTTGAATGCATAAATTTATTCTTCGGTTTAAATTATTTATTAAATTTAAGCTTTGACCATTATTTTGAAGAAGTGTACATTCATGAATTATTTTGTCTCTCAATTCTTCAACCGTGTTAATTTCATTTTCATATACTTTTGCCTTTAAATCTCCCCAAACATTAAAGTCCAGTGTATTCATGTCGGGAGACCTAGCAGGCCAGTGAATTGGAGCATCTGCACCGCGTCCGATCCATTTGTTTGGAAAATGATTATTTAACCACTGTCGCGCTCTTCTACTAAAATGTGGGGGTGCGCCATCATGCATAAAAACAATGTCCCTTCTAAGATTTAACGGTACATTTTCTAATATTTCAAATAGATTATTTTCTAAAAAATCAGCATACATATCTCCGTTTAAATTACCATTAAAAATATGAAACCCTATAAATTTATTTCCCAAAGTAGCTGCCCAAACATTGATTTTAAATTCATGTTGATAGTGAGACACTCTAGTGACTCTTGGATTTTCTTCAGCCCAGAAATGCGAGTTATGATAATTAAAAACGCCCGCCCTTGTGAAGGTTGCTTCGTCCGTAAATAAGATTTTATTGAAAAAATTTGGATCAATACGTTCTCGTTCAAGCAGTACTTCACAAAAATCGGCCCTTAATGGCCTATCCTCTGGTTGTAAATGTTGCACTTGTCTAAAGTGGTAGGGGTGGAGTTGCTGTTCTTTTAGAACTCTGAACGCACTTGAATGGGAAGTATTCGTTCTTAACGCCAATCTGCGTGAACTAATTGTAGGCTCACGAAAAACGGTTTCTAAAACTTGTTCCTCAACTTCTACCGTTCGCGCATTTCTGGGACGTCCATTATCTGTGTTTTTTATTGTAAGTGAACCATTTTCTCGTAACCTCTGCTCTATTGCCAAAAATGTTCTGCGATTCGGTACATTTCTACCAGGATATTTTTCTGAATATCTTCTAACTGCTAAGTTTGAATTTCCGAAACACTCACCCAAGGTTAAAATCATATCAACTTGTTCGGAAAATGTATAATTTGCCATTTTTTAAAAGTAAATGAAGTAATTAATAAATAACAGAATTCCATCAAAAGTCAACTTGACGTACAGCTCATTTGTTTAAATCATACCACGGCCTACTTAAAAGGGTTTCTAAGATATCTTGTACAAGTAAAATGAAAACCTTAGGAAAACACTTCAACATTTAACTGTAAATTACTCGAAAACTATCGACTTTAAAACATTTTAACAAGAGTACCTTTTTTATGTAAAATTAATCAGAATTTGATATTTTTGATGTATTTTTTAGAAAATACAACCCACAAAAAAAATATGGTCATTAGAGCATTTCAGCCCCCTCGTAAGTTACGCCCCTGAATAAATATGACAAATCTGACAAATTGGTTACATTTCTCATTAAAAATTAGGCACCTATGCAAAATTTCATTAACTTCTCTTTGATAGTTTTAAAGAAAATGCCAAAAAACTATTTTCGCGTGTCATCTTCGAGGGGCTGTAACTCCCTAGGGGTGCATTTTCGGACATAGGTTTATAGAGTAAACTACACTTATTTTTTGATGTACTATATGTCCTAGAAATTTTGGCAGACCTTTTTGAAACACCTTGTATACGACGAACTAATATAGCCGGCCTACCCGTGTACGACGAAATTTAGAATAAACGTCCCCGTGCGGCGCTGGTATGTAGGTACTTTTTTAAAAAACGTTTTCGTCCGGCGCTCGTATTTTGGTACTTTTTTAAAAAACGTTTTCGTCCGGCACTCGTATTTTGGTACGTTTTTAAAAAACGTTTTCGTCCGGCACTCGTATTTAGCTAAATTTTAAAACGTACACATACGGCGCTCGTATTTAAATAAAAAAACACGATGTAATTCTCTTATTTTATTACAGAAAATAAAATACAAAAATATCAAAAGGACACATTTAAAAAAAAAATAACATACAAATGAAACCCTAAAACGGAATTTGGAAAAGTTTAGTAATTCTTTTTTGTGTGATATATTTCAAAGCAAGGTGTTACACAAAGGCCAACATTGCATTCGTCATATTGATAAGTACTGTCACGTCTGGTCCCTTTTTTGGAACAAACAACACATCGTCTGACCACTGCTCGCGATGTGACTGTAGGTTTTGGTATTTTTTTAATAAAATGCCTTGCTGTAAGCCTCAACGGATGGTCTACAGGCCTATGTTGAGGCAAGCAATTGTCTGGAGTTGCGTATTTTTGAAATATTTGTCTTGCTACTTGTAGCTGAAAATCAGCCACAGTTAGGTTTTTCTTAATAACGATTTTGTAAAGAGCATGCGCATTTATTATGCACATATCTTGAAGGTGAAAAAAAAGTTTTTTATACCACTTTATGCACTTTCTTACAGATTCAATTGTACTAATAAGCATGCCAGTTTGATCTACTCCTCCCATGTTGAAATTATAATCAATAACGCAATTGGGTTTCATAATAACCTTGCCCGATTTCCTATCTGTCTTACCGGTTGATGACATACCATAATCATTGTACCAATTGTCCATGTAAAGCTTATGGTTTTTTTGATAGTAATTTTTCATAAGGGTGATTACTACTTGCCCAGATTTACCAATTACTTCGATATCTCTTGGCAATTCATCTACATCTGTATTTGTACCAGTATATATAATGAAATCTAAACAATATTTGGTTTTACTATCACACAACATAAACAACTTAACGCCAAATCGGTGACGTTTTGACGGTATGTATTGTTTGAAATTCAAACGGCCTTTGAACAATACCAAACTTTCGTCACTACATAATTTTTCATATGGACAGAAAACGTCACTGAATTTGTTGCGTAAAAAATCAATAACCATCCTTATTTTATTGAGCTTGTCGTCATGCTTCGGCTCTTTGTTATCGCAAAAATGAAGAATTTTCAATATAAAAAAAAATCTATCTCTTTTCATTAGGGTACTAAAAATGGGCGTTGATAAAAGTGGATCAGTAGACCAATATTCATATAACCGTAATTTCTTACATCTAGCCATAAGGAGGGAGACACCAAAAAATGTATATAATTGTTCTACTGTGACTTCATAACTTGCAGATTTTTTATTCTTTTTGATAAATTCATTATCATTTTCGATTAGATATGACAATTGCCTGTTTGA
Organism: Kuschelorhynchus macadamiae; assembly: GCA_030620095.1. Taxonomy (NCBI): domain Eukaryota; kingdom Metazoa; phylum Arthropoda; class Insecta; order Coleoptera; family Curculionidae; genus Kuschelorhynchus; species Kuschelorhynchus macadamiae. The sequence goes on along the minus strand of JAUTXW010000548.1, from coordinate 127,871 downwards.
TTCCAGCACAATTTTTTCTACTAATTCTCTTGAAAAAAAGGTCTCGAAGAATTCTAATTCAGCGGAAGTTTCCAAAAAAAATTTTAGTGATTAGTCTGATAGCTAGGAACAAGAGAAGTTGATAAAATTAAATTTTTGTGCCTACCTATTTTTTTTTTCAAATGGCAACCCTTTTTAGACACGCACTTTTTGAAAAGAGGATTACCTCCGACTACAAAAGAAAATATGAAGGTAAGAATCCGAAGTGTATTTAATGATATTAATTTTAATACATTAAGAAATGTTAGTCTATCTTTTGAAAAGCGTTTAAATATTTGTGTCGAACAGAACAGTAGTTATTTCGAACATCTTATTAAGTGGTTTTTACTGTTTTATACGCTTTATTACTTAGTATTGTTTTTTTTGTTTTATTTTTTTATTTGTCCATTCTAATTGCTCTAGAGTGGACAACTTAACAATTAGTTTAAACTAGTTGTTAAGATGTAAGTCGTAACTAGTTTAAAAGAGTTTTGTCTCGATCAGTTTTTGTGTATTCTATATTTCCCTTCTCATCAAACCCTTGCATGATCTTTCAAAAGCGCTTCTCCGATACTTTTCGCGATATATTCAAGACTAACAAACAATTGCATTCATTGTGGTTAGATTGACAAGCAAATAAATAAAAATATCTAACTTTAAATTAAATGAAGCAAATATTTAATAAAATTACATATCTCAACATGTAGACTAATCTGTCTACATATTGAGATAATTTACCTAATTTAAAGTTGGATATTTTTATGCAGTTGCGAAAATGCCAAAAAAGATTTTTGTTTGTCAATTGCATTCAAACATAATTTATCTCGATCATTTCGTAATATCCACTAGTTTTTATTACTAGATCATTGTAATACTATCACTTGTATTTGTAAAATTTTTAGATAAAAATCTTTTTTTATTAGTGATAATTTTTATTTTTTGAAATTTGCAACTTTTTCGACCCATCCATGCTAGTATGAATACATTTTAAAAAATTTTATCTTAAAAGAAGACCACTTTGCAATATTTTCCTGTAATAAATCGAGATGTCCACCTCTCATGTTTTCGAAAAGTTGCCATAAATCTTGAACGACTCTGTATAGACCACACAAACCGTATACAAAATCAATAGCTAATAAGGGAGGAATCTGAAAATATAATAATTTACAGAGCATGCTATTTAGATTAATCGATAAAATTTGGATCCAGGATTTTTATTTATCCTGTATACCATAATCAAAGAATGTTAAAGAACCGCAGTTAAAAGAAGACCACATTTGGAAATTTTGACCATGCTAAAATGATTTATGGTAACCTATTAAAAAAAATACAAGCCGTCAAAGATACGTCTCATAATATCGAAAAGTGGCCATAAACCCTATATTGGGTGAATGGCAATATATAGGGGTGTTCCATTTAAAAAAAATGTAAATTTGGTTTGTAGCAAATGTATCCTCAATCCTGCATAATCCAAAAAAAATTTTAGGTTATAGCTCTCAGCAGTCTTTACAACTTTCGTACAGTTTTGTTCTAATTCTCACAATAACCGAGCTACTGGATTTGAACGCACTGTTGGACCACACTGTATATCATTTCAACACAAAATTCGCTCTTTCTTGGGCACTCCATGAACCTGCAAGTCTTTAATTTAGGCAGATTGTGTAATACGTAATACGTGGAAAAGGTTTAGACTTTTTAAGAAGAGCCTAGCCAGACGATGCAACTTTATGTTTTTACTCAATATGCCGATGCTTAATGCACTGACTAAGCTCTTCGAAAATGACGAAATTCTCGATAAGACTAACATATATCCATATAGTGTTGTGGTAGTAAGATAACACACTGTATAAGTATCGATATGTACCTACTTTCTTTATTACGAGGACAGTTCTGTTAAAAGGGCTTTACCTATTTTTGCACCCAAATAACCAGAACTTAACTTATAGGAGATTATAAGTACAATTTATACAATATCTATAAAATTATTGCCAACATAAACTGTTATATATGTGTGGTGGAATTTGTTACAAGAGATATTCCAGGTAAAGCAGAATTAAGAATTACACGATTTTTTAAAATTTATTTTTTGTGATATTCATTTTCAGTATATTTTCTACTGTTTCTTCATATACACATACCGTTTTTTTTTAATTATGCTTTTATTTGTTGTCAACATTTTATAATTTTAGTTATTTTGCATTTCTTTTACGATATGGGTTCGATCCCCGCTCGTACCATAACTTTTGCTGTTGATTATAAATATATCTAAAAATGTATGTATATGGTCGACAAAAAAATTAGCGATAACTTTTATTATTTTTTTCTCTTATAAAAAAAAGATTTTTTTTCTTTTATTCTAAGGAAAGGAAATATAATTTTACCGACATTTAATTAAGTAGCTATTTTGTTTCGCGACATAGGATAGACCAAATTTTACCAGTTCATCCCTGTTTTACACTTTATTTTTATGTAAAATTTCAAATCCATTGTGTACGTATTTTTTATGTTACTGATACATTTAATTAGGCCGCCATTTTTGTTCATTATCAAGGCTCTACCACAAAATTTTTCCAATTTATCCCTATATCAAACTTGATTCTTGTGCAATGGTTAGGGTAAATTGGAGCAGCAGTTTTTAGTAATAATTTCTTAAAATTTTATTAGGCTGATATTTTATTTCGCCTTCTTGGAAATGTACCCACATTCTGCAAAATTTGAGGAAATTGGATAAGCAGTTTTTTAGTAATTTTATTTTTTCATTTTAATAGGTCGCCATTTTATTCCGCCATACTAGATTTTTACCAAAATGTTACCATGTTATACAGACAGCCTGACAGACAGACAGACGAAATTGAGAAAACATGTTTTTCGGTATCTAGAGATCCTGAAACAATACAATTACAATACTTTTGTCTTACCTGTATAATCGAAAATAATTTTAGATTGTAGCTCTCAGCAATCTCTACCAGTTTCGTATATGTTTTTTTTGTAATCCCCACAATAGCCGAGCTAATGGACTTGAACGCACTGTTAGACCACCCTGTATGTAAGGAGCAGAATTGTACAGAGTTATCTTACTATAACGCCCAATCCATAGCATCTGTATGGTAACAAAAATACTGCATACATATATATACATATATATATATATATATATATATATATATATGTGTGTGTGTTTCTAAATAACTACTTAACTAAATTGATTTACACTTCACTATTCTTAATAAAATGAAATATTCATAATGAGGTAAGTTCTGGCTAAGGGAAATTTAACGAGTTTTTTTATTTTGTGATCTGTGATTGTGATATATATATATATATATATATATATATATATATGAATATCCGGAAATGCGGCTACGCTACTTGACCCAATTTTTGTTTCAGATAAAGAACTTGTTTCAAGCCATGGTACGATCTCTACGGATAATATATCCGACCACAGAATGGTTTATTGCAGTTTAACTATAAATAATTTAGTTTCGGTCTTATAAATCTTTTAACTATCACAATTTTTGTCAAGACTTGAACCATTTGGAATGGAATAATATTTTTTATGTAAATAGTATAGATGACAAAATTGATTTATTTAATAACCTTATTTTAGATTTGTTTAACCGTCATGCCCCAATTAATGAAGTTCGAATAACAAAGCCTAAAGCACCGTGGCTTACTGAAAACCTTAAATTATACATGAAACAGAGGGATCGGGCTTTACAGACTTTTAAAAGAACGAGTGATCCAGATGATTGTGTAGCTTATAAAAGGTTAAGAAATTTCACACTATCGGTAGTGAGACGTGAAAAAAAAGGTATCTTGATTCACTGTCTGCTGATCAAAACCACTGTAAAATTTGGAGGGCATTAAAAGATTTAAATGTCTGCAATAAAAACAATAAAACCATCCCCGAATATTTGCAGAATCCCAATTTAATTAGTGATTATTTTGTACCTTTTTTTGCAGAATGTATTAAATTGTGATAATAAAATTGAGTTCTATAGTAATAATCTTTTTAAAAATAATATTAGTTTTTCTTTTATCCACTTACAACAGTTGAAGAGGTACATTTAGTGTTACAGAATATTAATAAATCATGCTGCGGGTGTAGATAGCATTAAGGCATCTATGCTGCAATATTGCAGCCCTTTTATTGACATATATCTTGTTCATATTATTAATCTCTGCATAGAAAATGGCTAGTTTCCTGACCAATGGAAGGTCGCAATTGGTAAGCCAATACCGAAAACATCATGTCCATCTGAAGTCAGTGATTTAAGGATTATTAACATTTTACCAACCCTCTCTAAAATTTTTGAAAAAATTTTATATATCCAACTGTATATTTTTGTCTTATTTAATAAAATTTTACCAGATTTTCAATGTGGTTTTAGAAAAAATTTTAGTACTTCGGTGGCGTTATCTACAGTAAAAGATGACGTTTTAAGAGCTTGGGATCAGCAGAAATGTACCGTGCTAGTACTTCTCGATTTTTCTAAAGCTTTTGATACCATCAACCAAAAACTTCTTTGTTCCAAATTAAAATATTATGGCTTTGATGAGGCATCCTTAATCTTATTAATTCTTATTCTGAAAACAGGTTTCGAAAGATATATTGTGCAAATAAATTCTCAAAACAAATTTCGATTCTCTCTGGAGTGCCTCAAGGATCAATATTGGGCCCTTTACTATTTCTTATTTATACAGCTGACATTCTGAAATCTACAAAATATTGCCAAACACAAGCGTATGCTGATGATACTCAGCTTTACTATTCTTTTAATATTCAGGTTTCCCTACAAGCATCAGATTTAATTGATTATGATTTAAATAATTTAAAAATAATGTCGTCCGAGCAAAGCTTACAATTAAATCTCACAAAATCTTTAGTTATGTTTTTCGGCAATAAAATCAGGTAAATACCTTAAAGAGAGAGAGAGAGAGAGAGAGAGAGAGAGCTTTAATGTTGCTCTGGATGGTACGACACTACCTATAGTTGAGTCAGCAAAGAAACTTGGAATTATCATAGACTCAAATTTAAGATTTAAAGAACATGTTAAAAAACTCATGCAAAAATCATTTTTAGCTTTAAAACTTTTGTACAGTAACAGACACATCCTAAATTTACGCTTACGCAAAAACCTGTGCGAATCCTTAGTTCTATCCAACTTTAATTACTGTGATTTTATTTATAGTAACTGTATTGATATTTTGAATAAAAATAGGATCCAGAAGGTTCATAATTCCTGTTGCAGGTTCATTTTTGGACTCAGAAAGTTTGACCATATATCGCATACATTTGAACAACTTAAATGGTTAAAAATGGACAATCGCAGACTTCATCGTATGGCTACTTTTGTATTAAATATTTTAAATAACCCTGATGCATCTATTCAACTAAAAAATAAATTGGTACCTCGTAATAATATTCATGACAGGACTCGTTTTACCAATCATTTAACTATGCCTCACCATCGTTCAGCCATGTTTCAAAGGTCATTTGCGTATAATGCCGTTAAAACATATAACTATTTGCAACATAACCTTATCTCACTTAATGTAACTCAGTTCAAAAAACAATTTAAAAATTTTTTATTGACACTTCAAAGTCTTTAGTGTCACAACTTCAAATTCCTCCATAATTTTGTTATATTTTAAATTATAACTATGCAATTACTTGTGAATTATTTTGGATATATTGATTTTATCTATATTTGATTTTCTTTTATTTATATACTTACACATTTTCTGCATTACTTTTGAAGTTAAGTAGAGTAGCCGACTTGTGCTAGACTTCGCCTCATTGTGGTGCCATTTTTTTTTTTAATATTATTACACTGTCTATGTAAATATGCATTTCTGTAAAATAAAGGCGATTATTTAATTTTTCTACAAAATTTACTGTCAATTGAATAAGAAGATTTTTTTAAGTTATTTTTATTTTTTTTTATTTCGTTATCTTGAATTCGTTACACAACTTTAACAGTTTATCTCTATATTACATTTAACGCTTGCGCAAAATTTGAAATTAATCTAATAAGTAGTTTTTTCAGACTGATTTTTTAAATATTTTATTATTGCCATCTTATTTTGCCATCCAAAATATTACTTGTTCACGTACACTGCATTTTTTTACAAAATTTCAGGTAAATTAGTTTTTTTAGTAATAATTTTTTAACGTTTCACTAGGCCGCCATCTTGTTTTTGTCCAAAATTTGATGAGAAGTTTTTAAGCTATCCCGCGAAGCCACAGACAAATCGACAGGTGGACCACCGAATTGATAAAACATATTTTTTGGCATCTAGGGACGCTAAAACGCGAAGATATGTAAAACCTGCTAGGGTGATTTTTCAGATTAGAAAAATTTTATTTGGCCGCCATTTTGTTCCGCCATCTTTAATTAATATTACAGTTTTACTAGCGCATCTCTATACTACAGTAAGTTGTGGCACACCATTTTAAATCAGTTCATTAAGTAGTTTTTTCAGGCTGAATGTTTAAATATTTTATTAAACCACCAATTTGTTCCGCCATTTTGGATTCGTACCAAAATTTCACCAGTTGGCTCTTACATAATACTTGATTTTTGTACAAAATTTGAGAAAAATTGGATTAGTTCTTTTAGTAATAATTTCTTTAACGTTTCACTAAGCGGCCATCTTGTTCCGGCACATTAGATTTTAACCAAAATATTACCAGATCATCCCCATATGATGAATAGTTTTGAAGCTATGCCGGTAAATGACAAACAGACAGACAGACACACAAACCGACAGACGGATCGACGTACTAAATAAAATATATTTTAGGCGTCTAGGGACGCCAAAACGCGAAGATACGTAAAACCTGAGAGGCTGATTTTTTCAAACAAACAAACAAACAAACAAAACCAAAGTATGCTTTATTGCCGCAGAAAAATTTTACAATTTTATGGACAAAGCAAAATATACCTAAAAATAAGACATATCAAAACATTAATCGAAAATAATTTCGACAGGTCAGTTCTTTTTTTTTTTTTTAATGTAAATTATCAATTTACCAAATCGTAAAACACACGTTAGAATATAACATAACATTGCAAACAGTAAATGAATCATGATAACCTTATAAAAGTAAACAAACACACATGTACGAGGTGAATAATTTCGATGACATTGAAATCAAAATTGCAACTATGCGACCTTAAACTCTATGTTATTATAGTTATACAAATAATTGTGATGTTAAACAGAAGGTATATTGAACTAGTGTAGAATGTAGTATACAAAAAGAATTAAATTGTTTTTAATCCAATACCTAACAAAAATAATTAAGTTTTAAGTGAATGTTCGACAGTTCTTTTCCCTATATAATGATTTACAAAATTCTATGCTACGAGTTAGGACATGACTCACAAAAGATTTAAGTAAACAAGCGAGTTTAGTGACAATTTAAAGAGACTTACTCACTGAAAAAAAAATCATTAACGCTGTAAAATGGTCTCTCAATGAGGGATGCTTTGGTGTTTTTTCGAAATTGTGCAAGCATAGGGATAGATTTTAAATGTACTGGCAGATTGTTGTAAAGTTTTATGGCGTTGTAAATAATTGATTTTTTTATTAATTCTGTGGAAGGAATGGGAAGATAAATATCATGCCTAGAGTTTCTGGTAGGGTATACATGTTGTGGCCTTTCTGGGAGGGTGTTTATATGTTTTCTCAGCAAACATACCGTTTCCAAAATAAATAATGCAGAAAGTGTTAATATTTCATGTTTTTTGAAATAGTATTGGCAGTGAGCTCTATTATTTAGACCAAACAAATAACGAATGGCTCTCTTTTGAAGCATAAAAATACTACGAAATTGCTCGGTGGTACAGCAGCCCCAAAAGGGAAGGCCATAGCGGAGGTGGGATTCAAATAAAGAGAAATAAGTAAGTCTGGCAGAAGGAACGTCTAGTTCTTTTGAAACTGATCGAATGGCGAAGCAGGCGGTAGAAAGTTTTTTAGTTAAGGTGTCAATATGATTAGACCATTTTAGGTTGTTATTTATATTTAAACCCAGGAATTTAACCGACTCTACGTATTCAATATTGCTGTTATGTACCTGAAGTGGTTGTAAAGTTCCCTTATAAGATAACGCCACCGTTTTATCGACGTTAAAACAAAGCATATTGGAATCGGACCAAGCCTTAATTATAACCAAGTCTTTGGAGATACTAGAGTGTAAAGACGTTGTATCAAAATCACTCCATGTTATGCTTGTGTCATCAGCAAAAAGGGAGATTCTTCCATTAATTTTAAGGTTCGTGATATCATTAATGTATAACAAAAAAAGAATAGGTCCCAAGACTGAACCTTGAGGGACTCCACTTGTAATCAACTTACAATCAGAATCGGAACCATTAGCCCTTACAAGTTGTTGCCTTTTCCCAAGATAAGATTTGAACCAATTTAAAGAAGTACCACGAATTCCATAAAAATTTAGTTTGTTTATCAGAATTTCATGACTAACACAATCAAAGGCTTTCGCATGGTCACAAAAAACTGAGGCAGTTGGGTGGTTGTTATTGAGAGATAAGTAGACGCCTCTAAGCAACGTGAACATGGCGTCACTGGTGCACTTGTTGGGTAGAAATCCGAACTGCTCCGGGGATATTATCTGATGTTTCAGGAGAAATGGCATAAGACGGTTCTTCAGTAGCCTTTCGATGATTTTTGATAGTACTGGTAGTAGTGCAATTGGGCGATAATTGCAAGAGTTAGTTTTTTCGCCGCCTTTATGAAGTGGAATAATTATAGCTGTTTTAAGGCAATCAGGGAATACACCTTTTATAAACGACTCATTTATTAATGTTGTAAGGGCCTCTATGACTGGGAGTGGCAAGTTCAGGAATATTCTAATTGATAGGCCATCAGTGCTACACGAAGATTTACTTTTGATATTATTTATTACCTTCAATAGTTCAGTGTTGCTAACGGGACTTAAGAAAAAGCTATCAGCTAAATTTTTTGAAGGAGGGAGAAACGAAAGAGGGTCCAAACTTGGCGAGATACTAGAGGTAACATTTTTGCTTACATTAATAAAATAATCATTTAGATCATTAGCCCCTGGCAAGATCTGAGTCACAGGGTTTGATTTGTTTCTGAGGTTATTGATGATGGACCAGGTTTCTTTTGAAACGTTATTAGAGTTTGTTAGACGTTTTCGGTAGTGTAATTTTTTTGCTGACTTAATAAGAGTAGTGTAGATCCTCCTATAATTAGAGATATGGTCGAGAATAAGAAAGGAGTCGGTGAATTTTTTTATATATGAGAGCGAGCGCATATTTTTAGCAGAAATTCGTATTCCTTTCGTGGTCCACGGTTTATGCCGCTTAGGTTTGATATTCTTAAGCGGGAAGGCCTTGTTAAAAGCACTTAAAGTTTTATTTAAAAAAGTTCTGAAGTTTGTGTTGACATTATCAGATTCAAAATTCCAATTGGTATTAAAGCAAATATTATGAAATACTGAGAAATTTGCGGCCGAGAAAATTCTGCCCCCATGGCGAGATCTTGGTAAGGGCCTAATAGGTAAACTAAACCTGGAAATTACCGCCTCGTGACCGGAAAGACCTGAGTTATAGACCTGTGATTGCACCTCTGATGGAGAAAAATCAGACGCCATGTAATCGATGATAGAAGAAGAGTTTTTTGAAATTCTAGTTGGCGAGGATACATGCATTGAAAGACCGAAAGAGTCGAATATAGAAATTAGATATTTCTGGATGGCACAAACAGTAGCATAGTCAATATTAAAGTCCCCGCATAGAATTTTTTTACCTTTAATCGGTAGGCTGTCTAGCAAACTTACCAGGCTATTTAAAAATGATTGTACATCAGAGTTTGGTGATCTATAAATACAAATTACATAAAGATCAAGGTTTTGATTATATACTATAGAGAATTCAAAAGAGCTATCCGCTAACAAATGATCATATTTAGATACCGACATGAAATCTCCATTTAGGGATAGAATCAGTGTTCCCCCATGAGCTGAGTTTTTTCTGTCATATCTAGCTATTGTGGTATACCTCTCAATATAAAAGGGTTCGTTTAGATTCAGCCAGTGCTCAGTAATTGCAACAAGTTGGGGGAACTCCAATTCTTCCAGAAATAGGTACAACTCGTCAGTTTTATTTCTTAGAGAAGCAATATTAATTAGAACCATATTAAGACTAGTAGCAACAGGAAGTTTTGAGGAATCTAGTTCCTCAGGACACGTCGTGTTTTCTAAAAATTTTTTTTGGGAGGATTGCTGGTAAAATAGTTTTTATGGCATTCTCTGGTCCTCTGAAGATGGATCGATCTCTCCGAAGATATGTAGGATCCATAGGCTGCAAGATCCGCTTCCACTTCTGCTGCGTTAAATCCGTAAGCAGCATGAAAATCGAAATATATCTTATGTAGGGTTCTATAATCTATAGGAATGCCTTCAGAAGCCAAAAACAGCCTGGTGCTTGTATTTGTAAACCCTTCAAAGTGAATTGGCGCAGGTTGGTCGTGCAGGAAGGCGAGATATAACTTGAAGGCCTTTAAAATGGCTGGTTCTCTTAGTCTAGACATGAGGAAACGGTTATCAGAACTTTTTTCGGTTCGCGTAAGCTTCACTGTTGGGGGAGACATTGGATCAAAAATAGGTTCTTGGATTTTCAGATTACAAAAATTTTATTTGGCCGCCATTTTGTTCCCCCATCTTGAATTATTACCACACTTTTACTAGTTCATCTCTATACTACAATTAGTTATGGCACACAATTTTAAATCAGGGCATTAAGTAGTTTTTTCAGGCTGAATGTTCAAATATTTTATTAACCGCCATCTTGGATTCGTACCAAAATTTTACTAGTTGATTCCTACATAATACTTGATTTTTGTGCACAATTTGAGATAAATTGAAAAGCACTTTTGTAATAATATTTTTTTAACATTTCACAAGGCCGCCATTTTGTTTTGCCATATTGGATTTTTTCCAAAATGTTACTAGGTCATCTCCATATGACCCTTAATTTTTGACAGACCGACGGAATCGAGAAAATATGTTTTTCGACCCTGAAACGTAAAGATCTGAAAAGATCTGGGAGGGTGATTTTTTCACGATTATAATACTTCGTTTTTATGAGGGAAGTAATGATTACAATATATTGTATCTTCTTAATCATCTTCAATACATATCTAATACATGGTCGGTTTGTGACATCGGTAATTAGGTACACTGCTGGTTTACTTTAAAGAACAATGATTCTAAGGAAACCGCTTCCCTTACGGACAATATCTGTTTAGTATTTACTTGGTACACATCTCATTTAATTGTTTTTTATTGTAGGACTTATGATAATTACTGTAATATTCATTAAGTCACTTATATTCATTGTTTTCTTCCATAATATTTAGAAATATCATAAAGGAAATTACCGAGTTCAATAAATTCCAAACTATTCACAATTCGATGAGTGAAATACATTACATCACGAAATGCCGATTTTTAATAGTCAAATTGTGTGATGCGCAATACGTTGAAGCATTATGAGTTTTTCATCATGAGACTTGACAGATTCTGGAAGCGCATGTATATACCCAATATGCCGACATTTGAATTCAGGTTTATTTTTAATGGGAGATGTTAGGGATACAAAGTCGGTTAAACTAACGGAAAGTTGCGCATGCATACAGTTTGTTACAAATGCAAGGTACGAGCATTGGAAACGGTAATATTAATTTTACTTTTTATTTCAGTCCACCTAGTTTTCCCACAATTTGTATTAACTCCGTCTTAGCAATTAGAATTGATATTTACTTTGACCTGCTGTAATTATAAAATCGTATTCCGACAAAAGTAATCTATGGGTAATCAATCTATACTGTCCGTCAAAAAAGAAAATTATTAATATTTTTTAAATATTTTATTTTTATAAACGATAATGATTATAAAAAACTCGTTTGTTGATTGACTAGAGAGGTAATTTACAATACATTAACAAAAGTACAAATTTTTTTAATATCAAACTCAGCCAAAACAGATTCCAATACAGCTGTCGAAAGACAGTGCAAATATTCTAAGGTCAAACAACTCACTTCATAAATATCTTGTCTCTTTTTCTAATTCACATAGTTAATATGATGTTTCGTTTATATGCTGTTATAAAAGATAACTCTGTAGGGATGTCAACAAAAATTTTGGCGGATGTTTCAGCGTAGCTTTTGAGCAAATGTATATTAGATATAAATGGATGTCACAACGATGGCATAAATTAAATCATTGTTTTAACAGTTATCTAATATTTCTTTACAGAAATAAAATCCCCTTTAAATTCTATAAAATTCATATTTTTGTTTTTTCTTTATGTCCCTTCTTTCGGCTGGATGTCACAAAGTTCCAATTTTTATCGGATGTCACAACACTAGGAGGATCAGTATATATATATATATATATATATATATATATATATATATATATATATATATATATATATATAAAGGAAATTTATCGATTTTTGTCTTAAAACAAGGAAGATATAAAGCGTTTCTATCCTCCTTTATACCACTCACTGTACATTTAAATATATACCAATATGTGTATCAAATAGAATCAAATATAATATCGATATAGTAATATTTTTTTATTATTTCATCTATATGTTTATAGAGAAAAAGGTCGTCCCATTTTTTTTGTGATGTCTACCCTTAAGTATATATAATTAGCTGGCATAAAACATGAACAAGCGCTTGTAGAAACCCTACCTTTTTTGCGTTGTTTTTTCTTACTCCTTTGAAAGAAGTCTCTAAATCTCATATTATATGTACTTATATTTCGAGCAGGAAAATCGTATGTGCAAGTAAATGCCTATTTTGAGGAGTCCTTTAGCGTTTTGCTTTCGCTATTCTTAAGAAACTGTTTTATCTCTATAGCCTTTTTGTTATTGAAGCTAAGACTCAAGTGCACGCTCTTGACTAGGTTTCGAAGATATACAAAAATAAAATTGTTGAACAAATTTTGTATTTAGCCCTATGCTTACTTTCGACATAAATTATTTGTATGTTATATAAAGTGTTTTATATAGCATTTTCAGCCACGTTGAATCCTGAAACAAATACCATTTCTTGGATGCTATTAAACTAGTGATCAATTGGTAATGTTTAATGTAATAGTGTTTAACATTCTATAGTAATATTTCGACAGTTTCTACAATATTTTTTTAATAAATTACCCCATTATAACTAACTATAACATAAAAATGTTACGTAAAAAAGTTAAGCAGTTCAAAATTTCCGATTAGATTTTTCGTTAAATCATAATATTCTATCTATTATCGAAAAACTCAAATCTATATTTTAAATCCTTCAAAAAAAAAATGAAAAATGACAGCTTGGAAAACAAAAGTTTGCCTATTTATTGCTAAAACTCCTAAGTCCATGCTTATACTGCTATCTGATATAACATAATAATTGCTATTGCAAATGAATTTTCTATTAAATACTAGTACACCCGGTACATTAAACATATTACAAAAATCTTAATTAGCCCTACCTATGTTAGCATGAAAATGGCCAAAGTTTTAGAAATTTGCATCTGTATAATGAAAATCTACACAACTACAACAAAAACAAAAATAATTAAAAAAAACTATATCGCTCGAAGCCATATAAGAATAGGTACATTCATACCCTAAGTAGACCGAAATAAAATATCCCTTCTTTTAAAAAGATCCCCATCTAATTCACACATTCTAATTCTTTTGTCTTCCTGTATTTTTTTTTAATAAAGGAAAACCAAAACATTAATTAATTTTCATCGTTCCTCTACGAACATAACGCGCACACAGCAACAGTAAAACCTAAAAGTTGGTCAAGTCCCATAGTTTTTAAATGGTTGCACTAAAGCCCATAAGTTTAGCTTCAGAATGTCAGTTTTTGTTTTTTCTATTCTAATTACGTTCATTTGGTAAACAAAGTTCAGTACATTAAATAATTATACTGCAAGTGCCGAATTTGTTTATTTTGAGATCCATATCTATTTTTTTTGCCATTCAAACTATTTGAGGAGATATTTGCAAATTTTCGCATTAATGTGTTAAAAAGTTCCACCTGTCAGAATACAATAATAGCGTGAAAGTAAAGCCATGCCGACATATTTCAAGACATAACATGTTATTAAGTGACTTAGTTCCTTAAAAATTAAAAATTGAGCATTTTTTTCTTTCAAGTCAGATTTTCAGGTATTTCGGTACATTTTGGAATCAAGTTGTACATCGATAAATCTGTCTCGGTTTCGTAAAAATATTAAATATCCTTGTGTATATTCACTTTCAAAGTGAACATCGTATCAGTTATTCAAGAAATTTAATTTTTTTTATTTTTTATCCCATAGAAGCGATTTGGCAGGAGTTCGAGGCATTGTTAGAAAAAAAAATACCCCAGAACTTCAAGGCGTACTGCTGATTTATAACATTGGTCAGTGGCAGCGAAAAGCTCCAAGCGGAAAGAAAATGTATTTTTTTCCCAAAATATTAAGCTGCGAACTTGAAAGGCAGTTCTATACCTTTCTACCTCCCCACTAATTTGGTCATATGATACTGTTCAATAAAACTAACAACGTAAAGAAATCCGAAAAAAACTTAAAAAATTGCGTTTTCTTAAAGATACGGCGATAAATGCAGTTTCGTTACACTTTTTTAAAAATATCGGCCCTCAAGAATGTTTTTTCTAATCTACGCTCTTTCAAAATCTTTTTTGTTTTTGTCGGAAATTTTAACCGTGTTAGTAAAGCTCTGCCGACATCTTTCAAAACGTACCCTATTATTAAGTGACCTAATCCCTTAAAAACTTAAGAATTGTGCATTTTTCTCTTCAAGTTAGATTTTCTGGTATTTCGGTACATTTTGATATCAAGTTTTACATCAAAAAGTTGTAGAAAATGTATTAGAGCTTTTAAATCTGTTCTGGTTTTGTCAAGATATTAAATCACCTTTTGTAATATAAAAAATATAACTGTTTAGTTTTTATCCGAGAGAATTGCTTTTTTACAGGACCTTGAGGCATCGATGTATTATTAGAAAAAAATACTTCAGAACTTCAAGACGTGAAGCAAATTTATAATATTGGTCAGTGGCGGCGAAAATTTCCAAGCGGGCAAAAAAATTCGCATGCAAGTATTAAGCTGCAAACTAGAAACGGAGTACTCTTTTACCTCCCCACTAATTTTGTCTGATGATACAGTTGAATAAGACTAATTTTTCCAATGACAGCAAAAAATCGGAAAATAAATTTAAAAATTGGATTTTCTTAAAAAAGCGGCGATACATGCAATTTGATTACAGTGTTTTTTGAAAATATCGGCTCTCGAATTTTTTTTAATGAACGCTCTTTCAAAATCTTTTTAATTGTTGTGGAAAATTTTAACTATATGGCGTAAAATAGAACCTTGTTTTAAAAATGAAGCTTAGACATAAAAAAAAATTCTTCCAAAATTTTGATCGCACCTATTTTTAACATGGTTCATGAGACCGTAAAAAAGAACGTTCTCTAAATGTATCAAATTAATATTTCAATTTTTTTGACAGTAATCGTGTATCAAAGGAAATTCGAAAAAACTAGAAAGACGCATTTTTTTTATGAATTAACGAAAAACCAAAAACGATACGAACATCCATTTAATACCGTCCGAGAGCCCCAAGTGTTCTTTAAAATATCAAATTTAGAAAGTTTATCTGAAAGCGTCTCCGAAATAATGACCGAAAGGTAAAAATGTAGTAACAATACTTTCTGATACGACGGCGAATACGGATTTTAACTCAGACAGATCCTATATACACACTGGAAGTGTCAAATATTAACAAGTAGAGGTTTTTTTAGATCATTTTTATAAAAGCTTTCCAATATCAAACTTATAAAATCTTGTAGTTAAGATTTATCAGATCTGTATGCAACAAAATGTATAAGGGCAACGAATATGTTTCTCCTTGTACAAGTTTATCATACGATAATAAAACTTCGCATCCCAAAACCGAGGTAGTCATTAAAAATACATCCTTGGGGCATGCCGCTTTACAGAAGTTCCACGTTTACCGGAACAACGTAATATCATTATAAAAGGCACGCACATGCGGAAAATGACTTAAAAGACGTAGGGCAAGTCCTAATGCGTTTGTGGATGCTGATGTAAATTTGCAGTCCTTAGCATTAGCTTAAACGATGGGAATTTTGTGCGGCGGATTTAGAATCCACCATCTCATTATTTTTTGAGCCAATCTAGATATAAACTTTAAACTTCTTAGCAGACTAATTAGTACTTTCTTGTGTATGTTACGTGATTAAAAATTCCAAGATGGCCGCTGAGCGCTATTTATGAATTAAATGGCTAGTTAAGAATATGAATTATTCAAAAACTTATTAAAGTGTTTCTAAAGTCAATTGAGACAACATTATATCCTAAACTAAATATCCGTCAATAAGTAGGCAATTTCATTATGAAGCATGGGAGGAGCAATTGAGACAACATAAAAACTAAATATCTGTCAACTGTCGGCGATTTTATTGTGAAGTAAGGGAGGCGTGATAAAAAGTTAAACTTATTTTTGTAAAACAGATTAATTATTGTTTTATTGTTTATTCGCATTTAACAATATTTTTTCAATTAGTTTTTTTATTTTAATCTGATCAGGGGATGGGGGTGAAATAGCTAGGCTAAATGGAAAAAAAAATGTATTCTCCGTAAATAAATCGCATAAAACGTATTTTTATGGGTTTATGGGTATAGAGATTATTCCAATTGTAACCTACTTGATAATATATTTACTCTACAATTACACAGAGGGGAAAGGGAAAGGGATAAAAATTTGAGAGTCTCGTTAAAGATGGAGCAGGTAATATGTCATTTTGGAGGGTATCGGGTATATATATTTCAATTCTAAAACTTATTTGACTTTAAGGGGTTGAGGTAAATAGTAGTTTAAAGTCAAATACTTCGTAAAAAATTGAATCGTTCAAAGAGGTTTTTGAGTTTGCATATTGAATATTTCAAATTTCAAACCACTCTGATGAGTAGTTCTTCAGCTATGCCGCGAACTGACAGACAGATAGGCTGATCGACGGATTTGATAAAACATATTTTTTGACATCTAGGGAAGCTAAAACCTTAAAATATGTGAAACCTGAGATTTTTTCACGGTTACAAATATTTTATTTGGCCGCTATTTTGTTTCGCCATCTTGAATTAGAACCACAGTTTTAGTAGCTTATATCTATACCACAATTAGTTATGGCAAACAATTTGAAATCAGTCCATTAAGTAGTTTTTTAGCCTGAATTTTTAAATATTTCAATAAGCCGCCATTTTGTTCCGCCATCTTGTATTTGAACAAGAAATTTACCGGTTTACTTCTACATAATACTACTCGATTTTTGTACAAAATTTGAGATAAGTTGGATCCCTGGTCTGTTAATAATTTTTTTAACATTTTACTAGGACGCCATTTTGTTTTGCCATGTTGGATTTTTACCAAAATATTACCAGATCATCCCCATATGACTCTTAATTTTTGATTATGTCGCTAACCGACATACAGACAGACAAACCGACAGAATTAATAAAACGTATTTTTTCGACATCTAGGAGCGCTAAAACCTGAAAATATGTAAAACCTGAGAGATTGGCTTTTTCATGATTTTTGTTCCGCCATTTTGAATTCGAACCACAGTTTTACTAGTTCATCTTTATACCACAATTAGTTATGGCACACAATTTGAAATTAGTTCGTTAAGTTGTTTTTCAGGCGGGATTTCTAAATATTTTCTTAAGCCGCCAATTCGTTCCGCCATCTTGGATTCATACCAAAACTTTACCAGTTGATTTCTACATAATACTACTTGATTTTTGTACAAAATTTGAGATAAGTTGGATAAGTGGTTTTTTAGTAATAATTTTTTTAACATTTCAACAGGCCGCCATTTTGTTTTGCCACATAGGATTTTTGCCAAAATATTACCAGGTCATCGCCATATGACCCCTAAGTTTTGTCTGAAATCTCAAGTCAATCTAATGAGTAGTTTCTAAGCAATGTCGCGAACTGTCAGACAGACAGACAAACCGTCAAATGGAATGACGGAATTAATAAGACATATTTTTTAGCATCTAGAGGAGCTAAACCCTGAGAAATTGGTTTTTTTCACGATTACAAATATTTTACTTGGCTAGCATTTTGTTCCGCCATTTTGAATCAGTACCACAATTTTACTATATATCTATACCACAATTAGTTATGGCACACAATTTGAAAATGAAATTAAGTATTTTTTTCATGCTGAATTTTTAAATATTTTATTAAGCCACCATTTTGTTTTGCCATATTCGATTTTTACCAAAATATTACCACGTCATCTCATATGGTCTTTAATTTTTGACTAAAATTTGAAGTCTATCGATTAAGTAGTTTATCTAGGGACCCTGAAACGTAAAGATCAGAAAAAACCTTGAAGGGTAATTTTTTCACGATTACAATTTTTCCCTTTTACAAGGTAAGTAAAAACATTGAATAGTATAAAAAGAAATTTTTATTTTATTCTACGGCATTGACACTGACTCGAGATCTCTGAACAAGTGCAGGCGACGCAAATATTTTAAAATATATCTTTTTTGTGCATTTTTTGTTAAATCAACGTCTCCAAAAATCTAACCAATTGAATTACGGATATAACCAATCAAAGTGCTTAACTCTAATACTCCTCCCACAAATTTTATAATGAGTCCACGTTGACCATGTCACGAAGGTGCGCTGTTTGTACGGGGACCTGTCAGCTGAATAAAAATAAATTTATTGCATATAAGTGATATAGTAAATTGAGCGTACCCCAAATTTTCCGCTGTCTCAATTGACTTTAGACACACTATAAATAGATTAATTATTAGTTTGTTTTTATTATTTATTCGCATATAACATTGTCTTTCAATTAATTTTTTATTTGATCTGGGGGGCTAAATAGCAAAAAATCTATTCTTTATAAATAAATCGCATAAAATGGGTGTAGAGATTATTCCAGTTGTAAACTACTTGATAATATATTTACTTTGCAATTACACAGGGGGAAGGAAGGGGATGAATATTGAAAGTTTCGTAAAAGATCCAGTAGGTAATATGTCAATTTGGAGAGTTTAGGGTATATATATCTCAGTTTTAAAACTTATTTGATTTTGAGAGGCTGAAGTACAAAGGGAAGTGACTAAAAGTCAAATAGTTTGTAAAAAATTGAATCGTTCAGAGAATTTTGAATTTTCTTATTTTAGTTTTTAACTTTATTTAATCATTGAAAAAAAACCGTTAATTTTTGACTAAAATTTCAAATCAATCTGATGAGAAGAGAAAAAGAAGAGTAAATAAAATTTCCTTATTTACTGAATAAAGCAAATGAAAGCGTTAAGTAGGAATAAAATAATAAACCCGCAGATTAGGTCAACGAGAATAAAACAACTTTGATCTGGTCATTTGCAATAAGATGGCGGAAGTATAAAGATACTGTGTAGCCATCTCCTTGAAAATTTACTTGAATGAAAATTTGAATTCACTGTCCAATAAATAGTCCCAGAACTTAACAATAAGCAACAGTTAAATTAAAGTTCTACACAAATAAAACACAATTTGCTAATTAACTTTAAATTGTTTACAAGTTTGGGTCCAACAATCGCCTACACGAATACCGCCCATACGCCCACACGTTCATGTTCATACATCCGGTGAATTGAAGTTTGTTTTTAATAATGTCGAGAATATATTGTTGGATAGCATATATGATTTTGTCATGCATGTAATTTAACCAAACTGCGACCACTTCCATGGGAATTACACGTGTCTATATTGGACTGTAATGTATTTAATTTCCAGTGGACTGAAATAGCTTTTCAACTTGTCATTCTGGGACTTAAAGTTTTAAAACTAAAAATTGATGTCTGTTTTCCAGATAGCCTTATTACGTACACAAATAATTCTTTGCTTTGCCTGTGTTCGGAAATTTCCTGTATTGTAATAGTATTTTTATAAAAAATAACACGTTTTTTTTTCATGTATGGGTTTTTTTTGTCACGACTACCGACTATGGCAAAACTACGCTTCATAGTTTTAGTTAAAAGTTGTGCAGATTGTTTCTTCCGTTGTTTTTGTTGTTTTTGAAGCACAGGTACTGGACTTATCTCTGACAGAAACTTCGAAGGTGTCCTCCATTGCATTGTCTGTATTGGTTGAAACACCTAACAGCTCAGGAACAGGTGACTGCCTACGCCTATTTCTTTCTCAGCAACTGGAGCAATGGCTTTAAGTGTTGCAGATGGTAAGGCAGTAATAGCGTAGAAATGATCGGGAGTCACTGCTGGATCCAACAGAAATATTCCAGTCGCTCTGAATCCGGATAAAGCAATTCTGATCTGCTTTGCCACAAGCTTTCCCAATTAGCTCACCTGCTTGGAGGCGACCAATCTTTCGTCCCGGATGGTGTATCATCCACTGTCTTGCTTCCTTCTTCAGAAAATGCTTCAGTGGCTTAAAAAAAGATCTGTCTAAAGGCTGGAGCACCTGCGTCGTGTGACTTGGTAAACAAACCAAAATAACGTCGTGTTCTTCAGGATACTGCACCATTTTAAAACAATTCCGGTGGGATGTGTGTCCATCCAGAATTAAAATTGTCTTTCCGGGCAGTTTTCTTGGGATGAAATGTTCTTTCAGCCACGTGAAGAACAGCTCAGATGTGATAAACGATGATTTTGAGTTAATATAAATTTTCTCACGAACTCCTTTAAAAATTCAGCGCTACAACATGCTACTATAGACACATTTTCATCTCTCTCAGATAAGAAGATATTATGGTGTGGACATCTTTAGCCCCTTTAGTTGTTTCTGGGGTAGGGTCAACAAAGTGAAATTCCCTATAAACTTCAGAAAGTAGATTAAAAAATGCATTAGCTTCTTCTCTGTTCAGTCCTTCACTTCGTGCAAGTGACGTCCCCTGAGACTGCCTGACTCTCAACACTTTATTTCTTCTCAAGAAAGAAGACAGCCAGTCGTAACCTGCCATGCGAGTTTCTCGATTAAAGCGGTACCGAATTCCTAACATTTCACCAAACTGAAACGCCAATGACCGCAGTGTTTCCCTATAAATCGCAAATCCGGCCTTTTCCATTTTTCGGACGTATTTAACGAGCCTCTTTTAATTTTCTATTCCCAATAACGCTTGTAGACCCAAGGACAACAACAAAGTTCGAGATGGAATTCCATAAATTCCTGCAGCTTCATTCACTCCTATTTGTCTTTAATTCAATCTTGTAAGTGCTATTTCCAAATTTTCCTGCGTCCATTGCCGTCTTGGGGAAGCAGTAGTTTTCCGGGTGTACGTTGTAGGCATTGTACTACTGCTAAAAAAACATTTAGTAATATTTTGTTGTGCTCGTTGTGGGGCATCTATACTTTTGTACAGGTTAGATGCCTCAGGGCATCTATCCTTTTTATCCGGTCTAGATTCTCCACCTGTTAGCTTGGAACAGCTAAACGGAAATCAGTATCTCTACACATAACCTCAATTTAGAACTATTTTGACCCAGATCACAACGTATTTGCGTTACAAACTTAAGCTAATGCAAAACAACAGCTCAATCACATCCGTTTGTATTATATAACCACTTAAAAATTAGGTATCTTACCTTTTATCTTGATTGCTAGCAAAACCACAGTTATTGCAGGCGAATTATGGCACTCACTCGATGCAACGGTTTGTAAACAATAACTAAATGCCAGCGCTCACGCCACCTATCATTGTTTTGACAAATTTGAGTATACTGGGGCATCTATACCGGTGGGACAACTCTCCCGAAATTACCTTAAATAGTGTTTTTTAATTGAACGGTAAAAATATATATATCGCTAATATAAAATGATTTAATCGAATTCGTTAACTTAGCCTCGCCACAGAAGGTTATTCCCTCTGTTCCAACAGTTGCCTATATATATATATATATATATATATATATATATATATATATATATAGGTGAAACTAGCCAATATTTTAAAAAATAGACTGAACGGTCACAAATACGACAAATTTTGATCTGCTTTGCCCCAAGCGGTCACAAATACGACAAATTTTGATCTGCTTTGCCCCAAACAAGACTGCAAACTGCCATTTCAAGCCACATGACTGTAAATAATCACACATTCAACTACGAAAAAACAGAAAATCTTAAGACTGAAACAAATTCAAGAAAGCGAGAGCTGTATGAACTGATCTACATACAAAAAAATCCACAGTGTGTAAACGCAAAAACCGATATTAAAAATCTAAACAAAATTTATCATAACCTCATTAATTAACAACCTGAAATAAATCCATACAGAAGAATTGATTTTACAAATCAACCCGGTATAGATCAGCTTCTACTAAAATCAACAAAAATAGGATGCATATCTCATAAACATAATAATAAAAAAAGGTAAAATAAAAAATACTACTGAATTTCATGCAGCCTCTGCTTGCCTTAGTCCCCTACTTTACTTTATTTTACTGTCGTCCTTTGATGTATTTGTGCTATGCAGTATTTGTGATCGGAAAAATGTTAATATGTTCTTTTCCGTCTTTTTAATAAATTGAAGATTAATGTTTTAGCATTATCACTATATATTCAGGGCGAGTAATTATGTTAGGTTTTCATGTATTTTTAAGATAAAACTCCCAATCAAGTTTTCTTGCATACGACAGCTGTTTTTTGTTTCTTTTCTGTATTTTTTGAAAAAGGCTTGGGTTAACCAGCCGAAATGTCAATAAAAACATGAAACTTAGCTAATGTTGTTTTTCTTGACACTGTGTTGATAAACACACAATGATAAAACGATTTTTTGCTGATAATGACAGTTTAGAAATTCAATATAATTTTAATGTTATGTTATAATAAGTTCAAACAAAACAAAGTACGTATAGCTAATATTATCGTTTATTCATTCATAAAAAAATTATCAAATATACATAATGATTTAGGGTGATAAAAACATTTTGGTTTAGATGGCAATAAAACTAGTTGTTCACCTAACTCAACAACTGACTTTTTTGAATACTTTCTTATACATTCAGCTTTTTTCTTTACCTTAACGTAAACAAATTTAGTATTCTCGGTCAATTCTTTGATTATATTTGAAAATTGATAAAGTAGGGTATGTCCAGAATTCCAGTATAAACAATGATAATTTTTCGTTAACCAAATAGCTTGCTTATGTTATTCAGGCCAAATAAAGTTTAAAATAAAGTTTATGCTTATGCTATCGTAAGCTTCCAATTCTTTAAGTATATGCTTATCTTTTTCTCCCTTAAAACTTTAAATGTCTAGTACTAGCCTCATATTTTTATTTTAGAAAATGTCTTAAAAATAAATGATTTTTAGAGTAATTTTCAATATCCTTTTTGAGTTCTCATAATCTTCTGATAAAAGTTTCTATCTCGCCTACTCGAAGTGCAATATCAGTTGGTCACACTTTCTTGTCAAACGTCTAGTAGCAACTGATTCTTTTCTTATTTGCAAGTTATATTTAGAAATAAAACCTAATTTTGAGATGAAATTCCGGCACGCGTAGCTAATTTACAGTCGCTTTACAATTTTAGTAAGTAGATTGTAACTAAAAATTTTATCATGGAATATTAGACAATACACTGTTGTGTCTTTTCCATGTCTTTATTTAGTTCAAATTTTACTCTCATTACAATATGTCCTGCTTGCAACGATTCTTTTTGATGAGAACAATTAATGTATGCAATGAAAGCCTTCTCCTTGAATACTAGAGGATCAAATAATGGTTCTTCTGTTTTTCCATAATAAATATTGCGGAAATTGGAATACATTTCATACAAGATAACAAATTTATTTTTACTCATATCTAATATTAGATCATTATAGGAATACCACTCAATTAATTCCCAGTTTCTAAACGCGATTATTATATCAGATTTTTATCTATAATTTTTGTTAGTGATAGTCCTTGAGGAATTTCTATTGATATGTTAAGAGTAAATTTTAGATTTTTTGGTTGCTCTGGCGATGCAAGCTTCCTTGTGATGTCTGAATCATCAGTCAGGTGTAGAGTCTGATTTGCGAAGTGTAAAGGCTAAAGTTATCTTTGGATTGAATCATTTGATTATTCATTTAAATGGTGTGAGTACTGGGAGAAAATTTGAGAGATAGTAAACAAGATTGTGTTTTAGTTTCA
Source organism: Kuschelorhynchus macadamiae (assembly GCA_030620095.1). Lineage (NCBI taxonomy): Eukaryota > Metazoa > Arthropoda > Insecta > Coleoptera > Curculionidae > Kuschelorhynchus > Kuschelorhynchus macadamiae. Next base: position 103,607 of record JAUTXW010000548.1, on the reverse strand, counting down.
TTAAAATTGACAAGGTTCTTTGCTGCTCATTCTACGATTTAATGAGTTCCTCGATTAGGGATAAAGTCACTAGTTTACCCCTATCACCAATTTCAGGCTTTGATACAGGTTTGGCAAATTGTATATTGGGTGGCACTGTTATTTCAAAGAATAATATATAAAATAAATCCTGTATTGAAATATAGAGTAACTTACCCCAAAACCCTTCGATAATGGATGTAACTCCTTTTTTACTTGCTTACCGGTACTAGGTAGAGCTGATGGAAATTTGAGGGAAATTAGGAAAAAAGGAATGTAGGGAATACCGATTACCACACTCCCGACAATGTTGTTTTTTTTTTACGAAGGACCCTTGCAATCACAACTAAGTATTAAATTTGATTTCCGTAAATTAATTTTCACGTGCCGTTCACGCGAGCGTTGTATTGTCAGCAACAACAACAATTCGACAGACAAACCAGTTCCGTACTACTTTTTTAAATTAAAATATCGAATATCTCGACTTAGAAAATTCGGCGTTGCCAATAATTGTCGACTTGTATTCCTAAATTAAAATTGGCGCAAACATTGGGGATAAAATGTGCTATCGTTAGCATAGATGTGAATGTGAAGAAGGAATAGGGTAGGTGTCAACATTGAACCCTGTGGAACGTCTGCATTGATTTGGTGAAAGTTTGATGAGCATCATTCACTACAGAGATATTTCTATTGGAAAGAGAACTAGCTTATTCCTATATTTTAAGCCCTTTAATTGTTAGTTAGTAAAATTAGCTCCACATGTTCTAATTTTTATGTTTTTTTTTTAATTTTGATTGCGTAATTTTGTTTTGTTGATTTTAGACGAGACTAACGGAATTAATAAAACTTATTTTTCGCATTTAGAGACGCTAAAGCGTAAATATATGTAAATTCTGAGAAAGTGATTTTTTCACGATTATAACCTTTTTTTGGCCGCCATTTTGTTCCGACATTTTCAATACTACAATGTTATTAGTTTATCTCTCTGTCACAGTTACTTATGGCACATAGTTTGAAATCAATCCATAAGTAGTTTTTTCAGGCCTAATTTTAAAAATTTTTATTAATCCGCCATTTTGGATTCGTACCAAAATTTTACCACTTAATTGGTGCATAATACTTAAATTTTGCGCAAAACCTGAGATAAATTGGATAACTAGTTTTTTAATAATAATTTTTTAACGATTGACTAGGCCGCCATTTTGTTTCTCCATAATGGATTTTCTTTAAAATTCTACCAGGTCCTCCCCATATGACCCTTAAATGTATTATAGTCATTTCGTAGACATTGCTCCATAGTACAGGGTGTGTCAAATGTTTTATCTCTAGAAAAGTTCCATGAAAAAACATAAAAAATAAATAAAAATTTTGACACCCCGTATCTTAAAAACGATGGCGTTGCGGATACATGTTTATATAAACTTTAAGTCCTAAAATAAGGCAAGAGAATACTTCCATTATTGTTAACCGTGAATTAGAAAACACCCTGTATTTTCAAGAAATCAGTAAATTAACCTTTACTCAGAATTTTCTGGTAACGTATACCACCACACACAGACATCACATATGTATATGCATAGAATTATTTAATAACAACTTTATGCGTCATATAAGAATTTTAACATATTTCAATTTTCTTATTTAAATGAAAGTTTTATTAGGATTTTTTAATTAGGAGAAAAGTTCCGTTGAAAGGACTATTTTTTTTTATCAAGGTACCCGTAACTTATCTCATAACAAAACTCAAGATTTATTGAGAAAAAGGAAATTAAAATCGGTAAATTTCCTTTACCCGGAACTTACCTCGTTACGATTTTTTTTCATTTGGCAGGAATAGTGAAGTGTGACACAGATTAGTTCAGTACATAATCACAGGATACAGGGTTATTCACGCAACCCGTTCATTAAAAGTTTTTGATGATGCCATTTAGGTAAAAATTTCAAATTTTGAGATTAAGGTAAGGTCAAGGGGTACTTCTTTTATGAAATATTTTCAACTTCCTGTCACTTCCGGTTTAACCGGAAGTTGGTATCAACTTGCTTATTTTAAATAGAACACCCTGTATTTTATGATATTTTTGGATTCTACGGAGAATTTTAATGTTATTTTCTGTAGCATATCCTATACCTAGGTTCAAGCGTTCTTAAGATATTTGACCTTCGGGGTACCAAATTTTAAAATCTCATATTTTTGTAAGTTTTGAAGATATAATCTTCATATTTTGCAGACGATCGGTAAATAATCTTAGGTTTCTATTTTTTTTTTATTGAATTTGTCTACTTTTATACAGGGTGTTCTAAATTCAGCGGCAAACATTCACATTTTCAAAGCCGGCAAAGTCCGTTATTTTAAATAGGACACCCTATAACTTTATGCACTATCAAATGTAGAATTTCATTTTCTATCGAATTGTATTAAGGTTCCCTATACCTATTCGTACCCATTTTCGAAATAATTGGGTTTTATAAAAATATCGTGGAAAAACAATTGAGATCCAATATCCAATATGACAGATGATTAGTATGCGTTATTTATCGAAAGCTGTCAATGATAAACTAAACCTTCTAAATCGAAATGGAAGAATACTCGAACGCTGATATTCTCAATCTATTTTATATTCATGGAGAATGTTATAAAATTTTGGAGAGAACGTGTCGTGTGTTTAATGAACGCCACCCTGATTTGCCGCCAATGAACAAGTCAAAATTCAAGAGGATTGAAACGAACTTTTTGCGTTTTGGCAAGGCCAAAGTTACAAAAAATGTTCCGAAACCAGTGACAAATGCCGAGGATAACGTAATAAACACATTAGTTCATTTCCACGCAAAACCCGCAAAGTTCAATACCGTCTGCAGAAAACGATTTGGGAATTTCTTCTTCATCTGCCCAAAGAATCTTGAGCGAACATCATATGCACCCTTATTCCTTCCAAAACGTGCAAGCCTTGAGACTTGCTGATGACGTCCGACGAGTAGAATTTTGCGAATTCATGTTTTTGAAAATTCAAGAGGAGCCTCAATTCCTTTCAAAAATATTTTGGACCGATGAAGCGAAATTTTCTAGAGAAGGAATAACAAATAGAAGAAACGAACATTTCTGGGCAGCAGAAATCCGCACGCTTTACGCGAAACGCGTTCTCAAGAGAGGTTTAGCTTCAATGTTTTCGGTATAGTATTAAATGATCAGGTGCAGTACTGTATTTATGAAGACAATTTAAACAGTGATAAGTATTTGGAAATTCTACGAGGGACGGTTTCTGAATTTATAAAAGAAATTCCTATTGGTGAGCTGCAAAATTATTGGTATCAATTACAGTGGCGGCTCGTGAGTATATTGAAGGGTGAGGCTACATGAGGTTAATTTTGTTTAAATGTGAATAAATTTCCACGTCACCCATGAGGTATTATTCTGCGACGCGTTGACCTTTTTTTTTTAATGGAGGTCATCGCCAATAGCCCTACTAAACCATTAAAAACTAAAAAAATAAACTCTAAAAAAAGTAAATAAAAAGTAAACAAAACAAGTAAAATATGTACACCTATCACTAAAATATAGCGGTGATTGCGATAATAAAAACATAATTTAGTTTATTAAAACTTAAAATAAATAGTTGTATGAAATAAGATAAAAAAACTACTTTTTGTACATTAAATCTATACGTCTGTCTTTTAAGGTTGCAAATTTATCTATAATTTGGTCGTAAAAGTTTTGGTCTTCACTAAGTTCTGACAGTAATTCCTGCTCTATTGACATCATTGCTAAACCCGAAAGCCGTTCTTATGTCATTGTGTTTCTTAGGTAGGTTTTGATCCGTTTAAGACATGAAAAATTTCATTCGGCCGATACACTTGTTGCGGGAATAGTTAAAACTAAATTAAAAAGCTTATATGCTTCCGCAAAAATTGCTTTAAAATCTTTAAATAACAAAGCTAGACTTTTTTCGACATCTAAATTTGAAAATTGTTCATCCCTATACAATACAGAAAGCTCAATCTTTAATCTATCTCTGTCAAAAATGTTTGGATAATTTTTTAATAAATTATTTAATAAGTCATCTGGAAAGCATTTAACATATTCCGAACATTTTGTGCAATCGACTAAAGCAAAGAAATTTAAATTATTTAAATTTTCAAACCGCGTCCCTAATTGAAGAATTATACAATCTATTATTTCGAAATATAATATTTTATATTTAGTAAAAATATCAAAGTCGCTAGAACATTGCCCTCGACGTGTGTTAGTTGGCAGAATAGTGGCTTTTTTAGCAATATTGAAAAGTTCTTTGAAATGGTCCTCGTTTCTAAATTCAATAATTCGTTGCTTGGCAAGGTTTATTTGCGAAATGCAGTAATTTATATCTAAATGCTTTAACTGTAATATTTGAAACAGTACATCAGTGCAACTAAAAATTTGTTTATAAATATGCGTTAAAAGGCAAAATTCGAAATCATTAAAATGCTTTAGAAATCCTTTTGCACCATTAATAGATTCTGTTCCAGAACTTAAGTTATTAATAATAGTTTCAAATACTATAATTAAATTGTCCCATTCATTAGCCACTAAGTTTAAAATTTTAGACCGTGTATACCATCGCGTTTCTACAGCTCGCGGAATTCTTTATACCTACTATCTGATTAAGCACAAAAGACCGTTTTGGTGATTGGTGGAAATAATTTGCTATTCCTAATAAAGTGGCAAAAAATATACGACTTTGGGTAATCAGTTTTGTTCCCTGTTGTAAAACTAGATTTAATCTGTGGGCGCAACAATGAGTAAACATAGCTAAAGGAGCAATAGATCTAACTTTTGTTTGAAGCCCATTTATTTCAACTGCCATAACAGTAGCCCCATCGTAACACTGCGCGACCAATTTATTTTTAAAGTCATAAGGCTCTAAGCTGTTTTGTATTAAATGAAAAAGGCTCTCTGCTGTTCTATTATCGCTAACATCAAAAATTCCTAAAAATCTTTCTTTTAAAGATCCGTTGGTCACATACCTAACTGTTATCGAACACTGTGATTTTTCTGTTATATCAGTACTATCATCCGCAATTACGCCAAAAAAACAACAATCGGTGTCATTGATTTCTTTTTTTATATATTCTTGAATATAGTCATGTATGCAGCCAATTAGTTCATTTTGTATAGTCTTAGATTGTCCCGTAAAAATATTACTAAATTTAGCACAATGTTCAGTAAGTTCGGCATTTCTTTTTATTAAGCATGCAAATATTTCCTTAAAATTGCCACGGTTAAAAGAATCTGTTGTTTCATTATGACCTCGAAATGCCAAGTCCTGTTTACCCAAAGTAATAGTAACATCAATTAAATAATTTAATAATAAACGGTTTTTTCGAACATTTTCATTATAAACAATTTTATTAAGACTTGCATTTTCTTGTAGTGCATCCGCAATAGTCGCCCTATTTTGCTCCAGTCTTGTAAGTGCTACCGAATTTTTAATATGCTCTCTTGAACTTTCATGCGATTTTACTGCTCGTGAAAAATTTTTTAAATCCGAATATCCGCCCCCTGAACTCCAATTATTTTTGACGCAACCTAATAAAATACAAGGCCAACAATATAAGCTTTCTTTATAAATACTTCCGCATAGCCACCTATAAGTTTCGTACCAAGATATTTGAAAAGTTCTTGAATATTTTTTACCTTGCCTCTTATCGTTAAATATTGCTAAAATTTTCGGCGTCGGACGGCTACCTAATATCTGTTTCTTTTCAGTTTCGCTTCTTCTTAAAAAAGGCGTTTCAATTAATGAAGCAATAATGTCGTGAATAGGATTCATTTCAAAAGCAAAAAGCAAATACAAAAAATGGAACGGTCCAACTTACCAAATCAAAACAAAACAAAAACTTACTCACGCGTATTTATTCACCTTAAAAGACAGAACGCCCTCAATCAGCGATTATCGCAATCTATTTCCTATTTCTTTCTCAGCCGCACGCACCACGTAAAAAGAAGCCGTTGGAATATTTCGCTAGTCATGTGATTTAAATAACCAATAAAAGCATATCCAAGCTACAGATTTATCGCCTCAAGAATGCAATAGAAAACGCGTGCATCGGCAATCGCCATCCCGCTCTGTCGTAATCAGGTGACTCGCCGGCATCGGCACCGGCCGTTGATAAATAGGTCAGAAGTCGAAACTTTCCAAGCTAAAATTATTTCGCCTCATTCGAGAGAACTTTCTTTAGGAATGGGTTTGCACGGATTGCACGGTCGATTTTTTGATGTGGTCAGAATTTATTTTCTAAAATATTTATTATGGGATTATATTTTGTTTTTTTTTAATATTATTATGTTGTAAAACTGTTAAAAAGTATATTTCTAATTGGTAATAGATAAAAAGTTATATAAAATAATTCTCTTTTCCTTTATTTTGGGGGTGAGGCGCGGCCTCAGAGGCCTACCCTGACGAGCCGCCACTGATCAATTAGATGGGGCACCAGGACATAATTCCGCTGCAGTTTATCTCCAATTATCTCGAATTTTTGAAGATCGCTGGATTGGTCCCAATGGCCCCTGGAGATGGCCCCCGCGATAACCTGATTTAACAACCCTAGACTTTTATTTAGGGGGATTTATCAAAGGTAAAGTCTATGCTTATCTAGTAAATAACCCACAAGATTTACTGGACAGGATACGAACAGCTTTTGCCGAATTAGAAAACGGACAAATTCAACGGGCCACAGCAACTGTACAAAGAAGAATTGAAATGTCTCTTCAAATGAACGGACAGCATATAGAACATTTGTTATAATTCAATTTTATTATTTTATTTATTTATTGTTGATTGTTAGATTGCTATAATTTTTAAGTTCACTAAAACAAGTTTAGAACAGTCTCGAACTTAGTAGATATGGTTAAAAATAATGTAAACAATTTATTACATTTTTTATAACTTTAACTTTTCCGAAACGAAAATTTCGTTTCAATCCTCTTCAATTTTCTCTTGTTCATTGGCTATAAATGAGGATGTTTTTCATTAAAAACATGGCACGTTCTCTCCAATATTTTGTAACATTCTCCGCGAATATAAAATAAATTAAGAATATCAGCTTTTGAGTGTTATTTTATTTTAATTTAAAAGTTTCAAATCAGCTGTCATGTTGAATAGAAAAGCACAACATGGCTTACTACGGGAAGGTGTAAGCATTTAGCAAATACATATGATAGTTTAATAAAAACCTGATTATTTCGAAAATGGTTACGAATAGGTATAGGGAACCTTAATACAGTTCGATAGAAAATTAAATTCTACATTTGATAGTGCATAAAGTTATAGGGTGTCCCATTTAAAAAACCGAACTTTAGCGGCTTTGAAAATGTGAATGTTTGCCGCTGAATTTAGGACACCCTGTATAAAAATAGACAAATTCAATAAAAAAAATAGAAACCTAGGATTATTTACCGATCGTATGCAAAATTTGAAGATTATATCTTCAAAACTTACAAAAGTATGGGATTTTAAAATTTGGTATCCCGAAGGCTCATTTTCGGTTCAAGGTCAAATATCTTAAGAACGTTTGAACCTAGGTATAGGACACCCCACATTAAATAGCATTAAAATTCTCCGTAGAATCCAAAAATATCATAAAATATAGGGTGTTCCATTTAAAATAAGCAAGTTGATACTAACTTCCGGTTAAACCGGAAGCGACAGGAAGTTGAAAATATTTTAAAAAAGAAGTATCTCTTGACCTTACCTTAATCCCAAAATTTGAAATTTTTATCTAAATGGCATCATCAAAAACTTTTAATGAACGTGTTGCGTGAATAACCCTGTATATGTTATGTGTTACATATACTGTTTTTTAGAAATATTTATAATCAACAGCAAAAGTTATAGTACGAGCGGGGATCGAACCCGTACCTCTGGATCATTATACCATTGCTCTAATCAATTCCACTATCGTGCCACTTTCGTTATACCTTATACTGGACGTCAAGTCTGACATCGCTGTTAGGAACGCCGCGCATATTAGGCAGGATCAACAATGGTTATGATACTGGTGGGTTTGAATATGTACAAATTCAAACGAATTGCTTATCAGTGGTACGCACAATTGATTAGAGCAATGGTCTAGTAATCCAGAGTACAGTACCATATCGTTGTTGATTATAAATATTTTTAAAAATATATTTCACAGTTTCAAAACAAACTGATAAAATACTTCTATATACTGTCTTAACATTTTTATTGGGCACCATTTTGTTCCATCACATTGGACTCCTACATATATTTTACCATTATCTTTCAAAATAAATTCAAAAGGTAGTTTTTACATTGACCCATACCCCCATTTTGTTACGTCATGTTGAATTTGTACCAGTTTATTCCATTTTCACGCTTAATTTTTCTGCAAAATTAAAATCAATTGACTTCTTTCCGTTAATTTTTTAAAAATTTTCTTTTGTTTCGCCATCTTAAATTGAAACCCATATTATCAGTCTACCTTTTCCATTGGTCCCCAGATATTACGTTTCTAAAGGGTTTTCGTTAGCGATCCTCTTGTTGTTATGTTAGAATGGTATATTATTTGGGGTTATAGGATCCAATAAAGAAAAAACAAAAGCCTTTTTTTTAATTTTCGACGATTCGACGAGTCGCATCTTTATTGTTGCATTCTCAGGACTATCAGATTTTTACGTACTCCTTTGGTCCGCAGATATTTCCTAACCCCAAATAATACATCACTCTAACATAATAACAAGAAGATCGTTAATGAAACCAATTAGAAACCTATTATCTGAGAAATATCTGCGAAGCAACGAAGTAGGCAAAGATTGATAATTTGTGTTTCATCCAGGATATAAAATATATGTGTCCTGAGGACGCAACAATAAAGTTGCGAAACGTCAACGATTTAAAAGAAGACTTGTGTTATTCTTACTGGATCCTAACTCAAAATAATGCACCACTTTAACATAAAAACATGATTATCGTTTGGAAACTTTATATCTGGGAAATATCTACGGAGGAATGGAATAGGCAAAAATTGATATAATGGGTTTCATACATCTAGAATCGAAAATTTTATTTTATAGGTGATTTTAATTTGCCCGACTTCTCGAACACATTATCTGGTGAGAATATTGATGATAACACCTTTTGTTTGTTAAATTTTATGGAATTTTTCAGCCTAAAACAGTATAACCTTGTAAAAAATTTAAATAATCGTTTGCTAGATCTTATGCTATGTAACTCTGATAATTTTTCATGTGAAGCCGAAAAGGCTGAGGATTTTTTGCTTCCTGAAGATGTACATCATCCAGCTCTGTTAGTTCGTTGTAGCGTGACATATGAAAAAAAATTCAATAAGCAAAAGACCACTAACATTTTTTATAACTTTAAAAAGGCTGATTTTATAAATCTTTACTCGCATATGACTAATATTAACTGGGATTTTTTGTGCAGCGCCAATGACGTAAATTCTGTTTGTGAAATGTTTTATTTTAAAATTTATGAAATCCTGGATCTTTTTTTTTTCAAAAACACGAAAGCGTCGCAGAAACTATCCACCTTGGTTCAATTTTCAAATAATACGAAAAATTAGACAAAAAAATCCGGGCATGGAAGAGGTTTAAAAGAACTAAGAATGTTACTGATTTGCAGGCATTTAGGGAACTTAGGACTCAGGTCAAATTGGACATAAGTAATGCTTATAAATATTACTGCCAAGGTATTGAAAATGATATTACGACTAATCCCTCAAAATTTTGGCAATTAATTAACTGTAAAAAAAAAATAATAAGCAGTTTCCAGAAATAATGACTGTATAATTCTCACAATTACACATAAAATTTCTATAATTTAATAAGACAATTCTATGCATATTTAATATTTACTTAGTTGGTATGTACAGTGTCTACACTGACCTTCTTACAGTCACGTCAGTTGAACCTTGCACGTTCTGATGACTATACATAATATAATGTTATTAAATTTTACTATTTTGCATCATTGAGATCGCACGCATTGTTTAATTGATAGTTGTATAAATGGAATGTAAATCTTAGAATAAATCAGTACGTTATTAACCACGATAATTGTTACTCATTTACTACGAACAAATACCTACTACGTCCTACATCGTCCCGCTGCTCATCTCAAGCCGAAGCTGAGCAAAGCTATTGGCAAGCAAAGCTTGCACATTGGTCCTTCGAGCCTTAAAGCCGTTCTTCAACCGAAGAACATCCATCCAATATACACAACCGTGTATCCGTCCATCAACTTTATCGTCCGTCCATCTACAAGCAACCAAAACCAACCATATAATCACAGTTGTCAGGAAGTCTGTCGTACATGGCAAGAAAAAAGCTGAACAGAAACCAAAGAGCTAAGAAACGTCAAGAAAAATTAGAAGAAATCGTTATAGCTTCTTTAGACGGAGTTGACATCAAAACGCACAATTCAGGTTTGCCAGTCACGCCAACCATAGATAAAAAACCGTTTGAATTCGTAACCAGGCTAGAAGCAAGATTTAAAGAGCTTTTCGGCGAATAGCTTACCACCAAAACCTGTTTTAGGGTGTCGTTGCCTGAACTGAGTAGGGTAACGTGAAGAAGCACTCGAAAAAACTAAGTGGTGGGAAAAAGCAAAGTGCCGTTAGCTTCACTCGCACACACAAATATACACGTTACTTAATAATTGGTATTTTCCTTGTTGCCCAGTTACCGCTGGCGAGGGGAATACTAAAAGGAATAAATACCTGTGCCAGTTCACGCTGGCGGGCATATATTATCGTTTCCACGATTGAGTATCACACACAAGCAAAGGCTTTTCCCCGTGACCAGTTAACGCTGGCGAGGAAAATACTTTAAGGGTTTAATAAGGTATTCCTGTGCCAAGTTCACGCTGGCGGGCATATATTATTGAACTCAGCTTAACATACAACACAAACAGACACTACTTGCAAACTAGCCGAAAGTAAACAAAAAACAAATAAACAAACAAAATATCCCGTCCCGTCTGTTCAAAAATTCATCATGTCTGCGGAAAGCAAAATGAATGAGCTTGTTCAAGAACAAGAAGAACTAGGAAAACAAATAATCCAGCTTATCAGCAATAGCAAGAAGGACTCTTCTTTGAGAAAAACTGAAACATATATAAAAGACCGCATCGCCACCTTAGAAAAAATATGGAAAAGTATCCAGAAAAACGACAAGGAAATAAAAAACCTAAACCTCACCGAACATGCATATTTTACCAAAAAATATGACAACCAATTAAAAGAAAAATACGAAGAAGTACTAAACTACCTAAAAACCTGTCCAAAAGCAGAAACACCTTCAGCAAGTTCCGCCGATCCCTTGGCGGAAAAAGAACAAGAACACCGTCTGAAAAAACAAAACTTCAGGCTGCAACAACTACAAACCGACCTAAACCAAATTAAAACGGAACTAAGCCAAGGAAAGTCCAAATCTCGCTATAAGCTTCACATGAAAAAAATTAAAAAATAATGCGATGCTATTCATCAACTGCATGAAGAAATAATGATAAAGGAAACAAAGTTTCAAAACAACTATTTTGTCAATAATACTTATGCAGACACTCTTGGCCAGTACGAAGAAATTCTGGAAAAACTAACTTTAGAAGCTCAAGAAACTATCATGGCCCAAACTCAACAAATCGTGGTGAACCAGCCACAGCAAAAGTTAGCAATTCCAAAAGTCGTTATCCCGATCTTTTATGGAGGATATGAAAACTGGTCTAATTTCTTCGATATATTCAAAAGAGTAATTCATGAAAACCAAGCACTGACCAAGGCCGAAAAGATGCACTATCTGAAAACCCACACACTGGGAGAAGCAGGCAAATTGATTCAACACCTTGAGTCAACTGAAGCTAATTACGAAACAGCATGGGAGTTATTGCAAAAGCGATATGAAAACAAAAGGCTACTAACATTCCAACTAATTGATAAGATATTAGACGTACCAACGGTTACAAAAGAAGACGCACTGAAACTAAAACAACTACACGACACTACAAGAGAATGTCTACAGGCGTTGAAAAACCAAGATGTAGAAATCGATACATGGGGTCCAATGGTAATTCGAATAATCCTCAGAAAATGGGATTCTGAAACCAACCGTCTATACGAACAAAATCTTCAGAAGCCGCATGATATCCCAGAGTTCGAAGAATTTATGAACTTCTTAGAAAGACGATTCCAGTCATTAGAAACCATTGCCGTTAACGTCGCATCAGACAATAACAAAAAACACAGTAACGCTGGTTGTCTATTCTGCAAAGATAAACAACACATGACGCATGACGTACCACTGCCAAAAGTTCAAAACGCTTTCAGCAGAAGAAAGAAACAAACAAGTCCAAGAAAAGCACATGTGCTATAATTGCTTAAGTCATGATGTTGGCAAAAGGTGTTTCAGCCAAACAAGGTGCAATATATGCAGTCGCCAGCATCATACACTTCTACACCTTGAAAGATATCAACAAAACCAACGACGGTTAACAGACTACCAACCCAGAGGTTTTCAAAGAAGTTCTAATAATCCACCAAGAAATTCCCAATACAACGCCGGTGCAGGAAGGTCAAATAATCAACCTAACACCAATAGAAATACTTCAACACACCATACTAGCAAACAAGAAGAGAACGTTCTTCTCGCAACAGCCCTTGTTGAAGTTTCCACTTCAAGTTCATCGCAGCCATTACGACTTCTGATCGATCAAGGTTCACAATCTTCGTTTGTTACGGAAGAAGCCGCCCAACGACTAAATTTGCCACGCCGCCACATCAGAGCTGAAATATCTGGTGTTGGCGGGGGAGACCCTAAGATTTCCAAATGGTCCACTAATGCCCAGATTAGACCAAGATTCAAAAGTACATTTTTTATGGAAGTTAACATGATAGTCCTCCCAAAGTTAACACGTTCCATGCCGAAACAACAACTCCAAATACATAACATAGATAACTGGAAAAATGAAGTTTTAGCAGACACTACCTTTATGACTCCTGGACCAATAGATGGAATTTTAGGAGCCAAGGAATATGCAACCATAATCCTGAACGACCTTCAGAAAACTAAAGAGGGTCTTCTGAAACAAAACACGTAACTGGGTTGGATTGTGTCTGGTTCTATATTATCTGAGCCTCAAAGTATTGAAGTAATTAGTATGATTTCTCAATATGAAGAAGATAATCAGCTAACAAAATTCTGGGAGATTGAAGAAATAATGCCATGTCACCAATTAACACAGGAAGAACAAGCGTGCGAAGAATTTTACGAAAAAACCACACAACAAGACAAATGAGGAAGATTTGTAGTTCGAATTCCGTTCAAGCAATCGCCAGAAACTCTAGGCCACTCAAAGCCACGAGCAGCAGCAAGACTTGTAAACGTTGATAAAAAATTTCAACACGATCCCGAACTACGGGACCAGTACATAGATTTTATGAAGGAATATCTAGAATTAGGTCATATGCGGAAAGTTGGACGACAAGAAATCAATCAAGGAAAATATTACATTCCGCATCAAGCTGTCATCAGAGAAGCAAGTACAACCACTCGCTTAAGAACAGTCTTTGACGCATCCTGTAAAACTTCCACAAATATTAGCCTCAACCAAATCACGCACGTCGGTCCGAGGTTACAACAAAATATCGCAGATATAATTATTCGTTGGAGGAAACATGAAATTGTCTTCTGCGCAGACATAGAGAAAATGTACCGCCAAATCAAAGTACACCCAGAAGACCAACCTTTCCAGAGAATATTATGGAGAGAACATCCTAATCAACCAATGTTTGAACATGAACTTACCACCGTAACCTACGGTACCACGTCAGCTCCGTACCTAGCTATGAAAACACTTCAAACGCTAGCAAAGAAAGAAGCAAACAATTTTCCGGCAGCAAGTGAAGCAACATTGCAAGATTTCTATGTTGATGACATTTTATCAGGAGCAACAAACGTTCAAACAGCCCTAGAGCTTCAAAAACAACTGTTGCAAATGCTTGGGTCAGCAAAATTCAATTTAAGAAAATGGTCAAGCAATTCTCCTGCACTACTAAAGTCCATTCCGGAAGAACTTAGAGATCAAAAAACTCATGAGGTGCCGCAAGACGAAGAAAAAAGTCCTTAGGGGTCTTGTGGTCCCCAGGAGACGATATATTTAAGTTCAAAGTAGAAATCTCACAAATCAAAAAACTAACAAAAAGAAACATTTTATACGAAATCTCCAAACTATTCGATCCGTTGGGATGGCTAGCTCCAGTTGTCATTCAAGCCAAACTCATTATCCAAGATCTATGGTTACGAAACCTAAACTGGGATCAGCCCGTCGACGAAGAAATATCTACAAGATGGTTGCAATTTCAAAGTAAAGTAAAGGAACTAGAGAAAATTAGAATTCCTAGGTGGATGCGTTACCGAAACTCCAAAACAGAACTACATGGGTTTTGTGACGCGTCAGAAAAGGCGTATGGTGCTGTAATTTACAGCCGAATAGTAGAAGGAAACGAACATACTGTCACACTTCTACAAGCAAAATCAAAAGTTGCCCCAGCCAAGAATAGAACAACTCTACCTCGGCTAGAACTATGCGCTGCCGTACTTCTGTCTAAGTTAATACAGAAAACCAGAACCGCCTTGCAACTAGACAACACCCAAACATTCGCATCGACTGACTCCATGATCACTCTAGGGTGGATAAAAGGAGATCCTACAAAGTGGCAAACCTTCGTCGCCAATAGAGTATGTGAAATACACTGAAATGCAACAGGAGTTTCTTGGAATCACGTCAAGTCTCAGGAAAATCCAGCAGATATTATCTCCAAGGGTCTGGATCCTGATAAGCTGGAAGCTACCGAGTTCTGGTGGAAAGGTCCTCACTGGCTCAACTCATCCAATAACCTTCCTCTGACCAAGATAATCCCCGAAGTAAACGAGGAAATCAGAGCAAATTGTTACAAAGCTGAAATTGTAGTAAAAAGTGACATATGCGAAAAATTCTCTGACCTTACAAGAATGCTACGAGTTTTATCATACTGCTACCGAGTTACCAATAGAGAGGAAAGCCCTATTCTCTCTGTTAAGGAAATACAGGTCACCCTTAAAAAAGTCGTCGCATTGATTCAAAAACAAGAATTTAGTGAAGACTACAAATCACTACGTACTACCAAGACAGTTGGAAACAACAGCAAACTGCGGAAGTTAAGTCCATTCCTAGACAGCGAAGATCTCATTAGAGTCGGAGGGAGACTAGAAAACGCACCAATAACTTACCAGAAGAAACATCCAATGATTCTTCCGTACCACAGCCATTTTTCCAAGCTAGTTATACTAGAAGCTCACAAGAGAACTCTCCATGGCGGAAACCAAGCAACTCTTGCATATATTAGGAGCAAATTTTGGATTATTAACGGGAAACGAGCCGTCAGAACCCAATTAAAAAAATGCATCAGTTGCATTCGTTATAAAGCCAAAACCGCAGAACAATTTATGGGACAACTCCCGAAACCAAGAGTAACTCCAGCACCACCATTCACAAACTCAGGGGTGGACTATGCTGGTCCAATTCAAATTAGAACCACCAAAGGGAGAGGACATAAGTCGTACAAGGGCTACATTTCAGTATTCGTGTGCCTTGCCACCAAAGCGATTCATTTAGAAGTGGTCAGCGATATGTCAACCGAAGCATTTTTAGCTGCATTCAGACGGTTCACTGCAAGAAGAGGTCATTGTGAAAATATGTATAGTGACAACGGCACTACATTTTTGGGAGCATCAAAACAATTTGAAGAAGAAGTGAAGGAAATTATCGAAGAGCCTCACCTGCAAAATGCAATTATCAGCTCAGGAACACAATGGCACTTCATCCCACCCGCAGCCCCACATTTTGGAGGAATCTGGGAAGCAGGTGTCAAATCCATGAAACATCATCTAAAGCGAGTCATTGGAGCATGCACTTTGACCTATGAAGAAATGACAACCTTGGTGCACCAAATTGAAGCGTGTTTAAATTCGAGACCGCTTTGCCCCCTAACGGAATATATTGATGACACCAATACATTGACCCCTGGACATTTCTTAATAGGGAGAGAATTATTAGCTCCCCCCGAATTTAAATCCTTCCCGAACTGTAATCTGTCGCAAAGGTGGAGACTCGTTCAAAAAATGAAGAAAGACTTCTGGGAAGCCTGGACTACTGAGTATCTTTCCAGACTTCAACAACGATATAAGTGGAACAAGCCTATTGAAAATTTGCCAGTGGACAAAATGGTTCTAATTAAAGAAGAAAATATAAATCCGAACAAATGGCCTTTGGCGAGAATAATGGAAATTCATCCAGGTCAAGATGGAGCAGTTCGAGTCGTAACAATAAAAAGGCCAGGAGGTGTCACTCAAAAGAGACCAATTCACAAGTTAATTCCTTTGCCTACAGACCAAGATACACAAGCCGCTACCCAGCCCACAATAGAAATCAATAGTCATGTTGCACAGAAAGAAGAAAGAACCACAAAAGAGAAAAGACTGAAGCATACAACTTCAAAATCAGCACTTCTTTATGTTTTGACAATTCTATTCTTGCTAATTTCTGCAACGACAGCAGAAAACTCTTACAAAATTCACCAACCCCAACATGGCCTTTACATAGAACATCTAGGGACAACTCAAATTGACAAAGGAGTCTTTAGAATAGAAATAGCACATTCCAGAAACAGGAGTGAAAATGATGTGAAGGCAGTAATCAACGTAGCTTCTCAATTTAGAGACCTATGTGATAAATCAAAAAAGCTTACAAATGACGCCAGTTAAAAAATCATACCCAGTGGATGCTGATGAATCTTAACGACGTCCATCATACAAGACGGAAAAGAGGCTATCTTGGAAAATTTTTAACAACTGTATTTGGAGTCAACGATGAAGTGTATCAAGATATCGACTCGATCAACAAAAATCAAGAGCAATTGATTCGAGCGTCCAATCACCAAACTAAATTTATGGTGTCCGCGCTCACGGAGTTCAATGAGACAGAATCGAGGATCACCAATAGACTTAAACATTTTCAAGAAAAACTCAACCAAGGACTAGAAGCAATCAACAACATGCAGACTTCGTACAAGCAAATAGACACCAATGCCCTAAATATTCAACTGCTAAGCGCCTACCAAGTAGCACAAAACTTCATCAGCGAAATAAATGAATACTATGACAAACTATTGAACATCCGCTTCAATAGGGGTACAATATACGAACTAGTATCACCGGCATATATCAACAATATCATAAAAGAAACAAATAAAAAATTTCCGAATAACTTAAGGATTGTACCGACAATGTTATCCACGAAGCAGACAGCTAATAAGACAAGTCTCCAAGTGTATGGGTACTTTCCAATAGCAGATGTTGCCAAGTTTGGACTTCGAAAAGCAACGCCAGTTCCGGTGAAAATCGAAAACGGATCGTATTGGAACCTCCACGTCACTAATGACTACATAGCCGTCGAATACGACACGCAACTCTACTTCCAACTTCATGAAAACGACTTACAACAATGCATTAAACCATACCCCAATGATCCACATCAGTTTATCTGTTCACCAAGTTCAGTCAGAAACATAGAAACAAATCATTCATGTATTATAGATGAAATATATGAACGAGCCGCTCCAAGACATTGCGCTATTGAAAAAAGCAGCATAAAAGGCATACTATGGAAACAGCTGTGCGCAGCCAATACTTGGATGTTCATATCCATCTCTCCAACGGTAATATCTGTAATCTGCAATGGTTCGCGGGAAGATGTTGCAATAAACGCAACAGGGATAATTCAAATATCTCAAGAGTGTATAATTCAAACAAAACAAAACATACTCACGCCTAAACGAAGCACCACCGTTCCAGTGTTAAATAGTTATTCCAAAGCGGTCCCAAACTTATTAGGCAATGCGATCCACCAGAAACAACTAGACATTTTACCAACCGAGCCAGTGTTCGAACTGACAGACAGCCTTCATGAATTGATAAACGATCAAGAACACCAACAAGAGCAACTACAGAACATTCTTTGGCGAAACATTCACCATCATTCCATAGCAATTAGCAGCATCACTACAATTATCATAGCCATTCTTATAATTGCAGGATGGTATACAGCCAAAATCATTGTAGCACAGCATCAACAGAAGAAACGCAACAGGAAACCAGATCACAGGACCACTCAAAACGAAGAATTTGAGTTAAGATCTCTCACTTCATCCATCGGAGACAGGCCGCAGAATGTATAATTCTCACAATTACACATAAAATTTCTATAATTTAATAAGACAATTCTATGCATATTTAATATTTACTTAGATGGTATGTACAGTGTCTACACTGACCTTCTTACAGTCACGTCAGTTGAACCTTGCACGTTCTGATGACTATACATAATATAATGTTATTAAATTTTACTATTTTGCATCATTGAGATCGCACGCATTGTTTAATTGATAGTTGTATAAATGGAATGTAAATCTTAGAATAAATCAGTACGTTATTAACCACGATAATTGTTACTCATTTACTACGAACAAATACCTACTACGTCCTACATCGTCCCGCTGCTCATCTCAAGCCGAAGCTGAGCAAAGCTATTGGCAAGCAAAGCTTGCACATGACATTAGGCGAAGACAGTTTTAAAGATCACGCATCGATTGCAAATGCATTTGCCAATTTTTGCCGGTCCTCGTATATTGTGCCTAATAGTGATGGACTAAATCCCCGGTATTGTGGACACCGTTTTTATAAACTGCGCTACTAAGGACGGTATTTTACGCCGTTTAAAAAAAATTAAACCGAAAGGGACGCTAGGTCCAGATAAAATACCATCATTTTTATTACGAGACTGTGCATGTCTTCTTGCAAAGCCTCTTACAATACTTTTTAATTTATCAATTAAAACATCGCAATTTCCAGATTGTTGGAAATTATCTAAAATAATTCCTGTTTTTAAAAAAGGAGATAAAAATAAAATCGAAAACTATCGTCCAGTAAGTATAATTAACAACTTTTCTAAATGTTTTGAAATATTCCTGAATAGAAATTTGTACTTTCAGATTAAAAATAAACTCGCGGATAATCAGCATGGTTTTGTCAAGGGAAAGTCGACAATCTCCAACCTTGTTTGTGTTACGCAATTTATAGCATAAGCTCTTGATAATAATTGTCAAGTTGACGTAACATGTACAGATTTTTCGAAAGCTTTCGACAGGCTTGACCACAATATTTTGCTAGATAAACTTAATTCGCTTGGCTTTTGTGACAATCTGATTGGGTTTTTCCAATCTTATCTAAACGGTAGAACGCAAATAGTGGAATGCTGTGGTCAATCATCCGTGCAGTTGAAGGCTACTTCAGGGGTACCACAAGGGTCTATTTTGGGTCCTTTAATGTTTAACTTATTCATCAATAGCATAATTAATAATCTGGATAATCACACGCTTCTTTACGCAGATGATATGAAGATTTATGCCCTTATAAAAAGCTCAGAAGATTGTACTACTTTGCAGCTGTCAATTGACAACATTTTTGATTGGTGTAATAAAAATAAATTATCGTTCAATATAAAAAAATGTAGTATAATGACAATCTCTTTAAAGCATAGTACTATACTGTATGAATATAAAATTAGTAACGAAATGTTGGAAAGAGTGGAGTATTTTCGTGATCTTGGTGTTCTATATGACAGAGAGCTTTCTTTTGTTCCTCATATAAATGATCTTATAAAAACATGTTTTAAATCACTGGGTTTTATCATAACAAACTCGAGGGATTTTAAGAATCAAAGTGTCTTAAAATTACTTTATTACGCTTTCGTGAGGTCCAGACTTGAGTATGCCTCTGTGATATGGTCGCCTTACTATCAGGTATATGTAGGCCGTATTGAACGAGTCCAGCCACGTTTTCTAAAATATTTAAGTTTCAAAATTGACGATCGGTTTCCTGAAGTCGGCTTCCCCGAAAGAGAATTATTGCGTAGGCATTAGTTTCACTTCTTGGCTGATCGGCGCACTGTGTTTCAGCTAAAGTTTCTTCCTAAAATCTTCCATAACAGGATTGAATGTAGTGATATTTTCAGCCAGCTGCAGTTTCTGATACCTAGAACGTCAGCTCGCCATTCTCAAACTTTTTATGTGCCAACACCGCGCACAAATATCTATAGGTACTCTCCAATAAATAGTATGCGTAATGCATACAATTTTCGTCAAGACAAATTTGACATATTTAACTATGGTTTGGCCATGTAAGTTTGACATAAAATTTCTTTGTGGTTCGCTTTATATTGCATTATTTTTGTACGCGGTGATCATTTATAATGTCCCCCCCCTCTAACTTTTTTATTTGACATTTGGTAGAAAAACGCCAAATATAAAAGTTTCACAAAAACCAATAAGCTATTTGCAGCATACATTTTTATATATACAGGGTGTTGCCGAAATCACCCACAGATTAAAGTTATATTTTTTTAAATGGAACACCCTGTATATTATACGCTAAATTAAATCCTATGAAAATTCTGCATATTTTTTGTATAACATGTCCTATACCCAAATACAATAGTTTTCGAAAAATCTGCGATTTATTCTAAAGCTTATAATTTAGCTTAGGTGGCTGTGAAGTAGATCGATACCAACAAACAAAATGTTTGTTTATAACTGACTGTGACAGTTACACGTTTAGCAACATTATACGTTCTTTTTATTTGTAAAATGCCCTATTCGGAAAGAGAAAAACGATTAATTTTGGAAACTTTTATCAAAGCAAATAAGAGTGCTAAATTGGCTCAAAGAGAATTACGTGTAATTAACCCCCGGATGCACATTCCGAACAAAAAAACCTTTCATCGAATTTATGAAAAATTTCAACAAACATCCAGCCTAACGAGAAAGAAGAGAACAATGGAAATTGATGAAGGTAGTGATTTAAACATTTTACTAAAAGTGGAAGAAAATCCCAATATTTCCATAAGAAAAATATCGGGAAGCCTGAGAGAAGAGCTTATTGATCCAAAAAATACATCTTATGGGAGGATTCAAACCACTCTCAAAAATGCAGGATACAAGGCATTCAAAATTAGGCCTACCACAAAATTAACGCCCAGGCATCGAGAAAAAAGGGTTGAATTTTGCCATGCAATGTTGGAAAAAGTTAATGAAAATGAAGATTATTTAAAAAATGTTTTTTGGACCGACGAGTCATCGTTTTCTACTAGTGGAATGATAAATCGAAAAAATAGCAGACAGTGGGCCACAGTAAATCCCCATTGCTACAGGGAATTTCAATTTCAAGGACGTCAAACTGTTAATGTGTGGTGTGCTATTTTAAACAATAAAATAATAGGCCCTCATTTTTTCGAAGATACTTTAAACGGTAATGGTTATATGAATTTTCTCCGGAACGAATTAGAAAACTACATGGATGAGCTCCCATTGGAGCAACTGAGAAACTTCGTCTTCCAACAAGACGGTGCTCCTCCTCATTGTGTCGTATTGGTTAAAGACTATTTAAACCAACAGTTCACGGAATGGATTGGAAAAAATGGTACGATAAACTGGCCACCTAACAGTCCTGACTTGACGCCGATGGATGCATTTTTATGGGGAACTCTAAAAGATCGTGTGAACGCAAATAACATCGAAAATAGAGAACACCTAAAAGTCTTGATTAGAACGGAAATTCAAATTCTAATTCAAGAATATTCCCAGTCCATCACTGCCGCTTTGGATCGATTACGAAGAACATACATCAAATGTATTGAAGAAAACGGGGGACCAGTTGAACAATTCCATTTGTAAGAATAAATGTATTATATTATTATCTAAATTATTAATTAAGTTTTAGAAGTTTTTTTTGTTTTTGAAGCTTTCAGGCTTCCCGATATTTTTCTTATGGAAATATTGGGCTTTTCTTCCACTTTTAGTAAAATGTTTAAATCACTGCCTTCATCAATTTCCAATATTTTCTTTTTTCTCGCTAGTCTGGATGTTTGTTGTAATAAAAATTTCCAAAATTAATTGTTTTTCTCTTTCCGAATAAAGCATTTTACAATAAAAAGAACGTATAATGTTGCTAAATGTGTAACTGTCACTGTCACTTATAAACAAATATTTTGTTTGTTGGTATCGTTCTACTTCACAGCCACCTAAGCTAAATTATAAGCTTTAGAATAATGTTTTTATTTCTGAATGATAAAATCGCAGATATTTCGAAAACTATTGTATTTGGGTATAGGACATGTTATACAAAAAATATGCAGAATTTTCATAGGATTTAATTTAGCGTATAATATACAGGGTGTTCTATTTAAAAAAATATAACTTTTATCTGTGGGTGATTTCGGCAACACCCTGTATATATAAAAATGTATACTGCAAATAGCTTATTGTTTTTTGTGAAACTTTTATATTTGACGTTTTTCTACCAAACGTCAAATAAAAAAGTTAGAGGGGGGGGACATTATAAATGATCACCCTGTACATACATATATATTTTTGTATTTCTTAAGTCGTAGTTCTAGGTAGTAAAATTGTATTATTTTTATGTGATACTTCTTTATATACATCGAAATTTACTTACACATACTGTTATGCTTGTACCCATTAGTTAACTGGTTTTTGTAACTGTATAATGGGATAAATAAATAAATAAATATAGTGTTCTGAGGATGCAACAAAAAGTTGCGAATAATGAACAATTTTAAAAAGGACTCGTTTTTTTTTACTGGATCTTAACCACAAATAATACACCACTCTAACAAATTTATTTTAACATTGTACCGCCATATTGGATTTTTACCAAAATATTATCAGGTTACCCCCATATGACCTTTAATTTTTGATTAAAATTTGCAAGTCGATAGGTCAAGCTGTATTTAAGTTATGCCGCAAACTGACAGACGGACAGACGGAATTGATAAAACATATTTTTTTGGCATCTAGGGACGCCAAAATTTAAAGATGTGTAAAACCTGAGAGGGTGATTACAAACATTTTATTTGGCCGCCATTTTGTTCGGCCATCTTGAATTAGTACCACACTTTTACTAATTCATCTCTATACCACAATTAGTTATGGCACACAATTTGAAATCAAACCATTAAGCAGTTTTTTCCGGCTGAATTTTTAAATATTTTATTAATCCTCCATTTTGTTCCGCCATCTTGGATTCGTACCAAAATATTACCAGTTAATAATAATCTTTTTAACATTTCACTGGGCTGCTTTTTGTTTAGCCGTATTGGATTCTTATTACCAGGGCATTCCCATATGACACACAATTTTTTACCAACATTTGATGTTGGAAAGTAGTTTTTTAGCTACGCCGCGAACAGACAGACTGACCGACGGAATTGAGAAGACATGTTTTTCGTCATCTAGGGACCCTGAAACGTGAAGGTCTGAAAAATCTCGGAGGATGACTCTTTCACGATTACAATACTTCTCTTTTTCCAGGGAAGTGATATTTAAATATAAATACATGCAATTTGGCTGTACTTTTTTTTTATTTTAGGTACGTTTGCACTGAAGATTATTCTAGCGTGGGAGAAGTTTACGCAACCACCTATACCACTGTACTGATGGTTCTGCAATACATAATACCGCTGATCGTGCTGCTTTTTACCTACACGAGCATTGCTGCAGTCATATGGTGCCACAGGATACCAGGAGAAGCCGAAAACACGAGGGATAAGCGAATGGCTAGATCCAAACGGAAGGTAAGTTTCTAACCATTTAATTATTTTGATAAACCAAATGCTCAACGTCTTTAATTTTACTAAACAGCATAGTTAAGAAATCATGGTTCTTGGGATTAGACCGTGTCAAATTGGAATTACTATCCGACGTTTCGCCTTCGATTGCACGAGACATCTTCAAGGATCTTTACTCCACGAGATCTGAGCACTGAATGAGCTCGAAGAGATTCAGGTGGGCTTTTATACCCGAGTGGTGCTCGCCGAACCGTGTTAAGATCGGTTTCCACGTGTGATGTAGACCGTAACCCGTGTCTCTATTGAAATTTTTTGTATGTTTAAATATTTCAATAGATTCTCTAACTTTTCGTTCAGTGTTATGCTGGTGTTCAGCTACAGCAGAATGAAAAATTTGTTTCTTTTTAATACATCGTTCATGTTCCTTAAATCTAGTTGATATTGAGCGTCCTGTTCCTCCCACATACACTTCTGTACAGGAGCAAGGAATTTTATATACTCCTTCTGTTTGGAAAGGTACAAGATATTTCGGGGATCGCAAGCATTGTTCAATCTTCTTATGGGTATTGAAGATTGTACGTATGTTGCACTGCCGAAGTAATCGTCCTATCTTGTCTGTAGTCCCATGTATGTAGGGAAGAACAGCACTACCTAATGGTGGCTTTTAATCATTTCCCTTTGGCGGAGTTGGTTTACTATGTTTTTTAATTGAACGCGTAATATCTTCAGTGCAATAGCAATTCCCTCTAAGAGCTTTGGTCAGTTTCGATGTTTCCGATGTTAAAGAATCTTGATCAGAAATCGAAATAGCTCTGACTACTAGTGAGTTAATAACCGATTTCTTTTGTGCTGGATGGTGATGAGAATTTGCGTTTAAATATCTATTTGTATGCGCGGTTTTCTATACACAGAACGTCCTAATGTAGCGTTTTCCTTCCTTTGAACATATACATCTAGAAAGGGAATCTTCCCATTAGATTCAGTTTCCACCACTTGATATTATAATGTTGTTGACTGAGGTGGTCCAGAAATATGAGGAGATTATCCTGTCCATGAGGCCAAACAACAAAAGTATTGTCTACATATCTAAACCAGTGCTTCGGTTTTAGTGGAGCGGATGTTAGAGCAATATCCTCAAAGGCTTCAATAAAGATATTCGCTACCACAGGTGAAGTTTGTTTACAAAAAAGGTTCCTTGAAAAATGAAATAAGTAAATGTAAGACAAGCTTCCACTAGTTCTATTAAGTTCTTATCAATATTATTATTATCCAGTATGTCTAATAAAATGAAAATTGAGGCGTTGACAGGAATATTTGTGTAAAGTGATTCTACAGCGAAACTGACCAAAATATCTTCGGGATCCAACTGGATTGTCTTGAGTTTTTCCACGAAATGTGCAGAGTTTTTAATAAAAGAATCTGTTTTTCCAGTAAATGGATTAAGAAAATTTGAAAGATATTTACCTAGTTTGTATGTGGGCGAGTCTATTGCACTGACGATCGGTCGAAGTGGTACGTTGTCCTTGTGTATCTTCGGAAGACCGTAGAACCTGGGAGTCTTGGAGTTCTTGTCTTGTCTTGGGAGTTGTTTGGCCTCATAGACAGGATAATCTCCTGATATTTCTGGACCACCTTAATCAGCAACATCATAATGTCAAATTCACGATGGAAATTCAATCTAATGGAACAATTCCTTTTCTAGATGTATGTGTTCAAAGGAAGGGAAATGGTACATTAGGACATTCTGTGTATAGAAAACCGACGCATACAAATAGATACTTAAACGCATTCTCATCACCATCCAGCACAAAAGAAATCAGTTATTAACTCACTAGTATTCAGAGCTATTTCGATTTCTGATCAAGATTCTTTAACATTGGAGATATCGAAACTGACCGAAGCTCTCAGAAGGAATGGCTATTGCGCTGAATATATTAGGCGTTCAATTAAAAGACATAGTAAACCAACTCCGCCAAAGGAGAATGATAAACAGCCACCATTAGGTAGTGTTGTTCTTCCCTACATACATGTCACTACAGACAAAATAGGACGATTACTTCGGCGGTCCAACATACATACAATTTTCAAAACACATAAGAAGATTGGACAATACTGGCGATCCCCGAAAAATATTGTACCTTTTCAAACAAAAGGAGTATATAAAATTCCTTGCTCCTGTGGAGAAGTGTATGTGGGAGAAACAGGACGCCTAATATAAACTAGACTTAAGGAACATGAACGATGTATTAGTATGTGACAGAATCTCTCCCAGCTCATTCAGTGTTCAGATCTCGTAAAATAAAGATGTCCCGTGCAATCGAAGCCGAAACGTCGGATAGCAATTCCAATTTGATACGGTCTAATCTCAAGAACCATGATTTCTAATTTCTCAACATATTCGCCATTCAGATTCAGAGATTTTTCGTAGCATTTTACGAGCTTTTTATCCACTATCTAGGAAATTGGCGTCTAACGTGTTTATCCAGTCTTTAACCACTGTTTTTTTACTTCATCATCGGTGTTGCAGCGATGTCAGCTAAAAATCGTTTTAAGTGATTAAAGAAAAAATAATCACTAGGGGCAAGATCGGGGCTGTACGATGGATGATAAAATTTCCCATTTAAATTTTTTCAAAAGTCATTTTGTTGAGTATTGTCATGCAAGTCTGCGTCGCAAATCTTTCTTTATTGGTCACCCAATACTTTGTAAAAATAATATTATGTAGCTATCTTCAAAATATTGCGTGAAATAATAAAAAAAAAAACTTCTTTCTTTTCTCCCTGTATACTTCTAAAACAACAGATACCATTTTCGTAGTCCTTGTGATTTCTGACTTGATTCATACCATTGATGACCTTTGGACCCGCGCAATAAGACTGGATTCGTCTATATTAACATTTACCAATATCTGCATAACAACTCTTAAAAGCGCTTCATCAACAAAATATTATTATTTACTACGGTTTCCTCAAGTTTTAAATTAATCTAGATAGGATTATAGCAATCATTAAAAAAAAATTGGTTGAAATTACTGAGGACGTTTTACTAGGTTCGAAACGTTTCAATTCCATTGAACTAATATTATATTAGAATGCAGTAAGAACAGGACTGTACACAACTGCAATACAAATTTTGGTCCGTATATTTAAATAAAAATCGACCTGATGATCGTAGTCAGCATACGAAACGTCGAAATTCAAATCTGAGCTTTCAGTTTTATAGCCGACAAAAAGTTGCTATAAGAATGTGAAATTTGTATTAATTTGTTATTTATAACAAGCCCAAAAAAAAAGAATATACACTAAATTGTAATTATTAGGTTTTTTTAGGAAAATCTTGGGAAGTATCCGGAATTTTAAGTTTGTATTTGTGCAACTTTGCCTCCATTTAACCGACTTTACTTCTTACCGTTTCCGAAATCCCAATACTCGTACCTCAAATATGTAAACCTTGCATAATTTGATAATATCTGAATAAGCTTCTTTGTGTTATTAAAATATATTAAATTAAAACTGGATCAATTCGGCGGATATTTGGTGGAAATCCATAGCTTAGATTTATGGTACTAAGTAAAAACAAAGCAATATTTACTTAAAACTGCCACTATAATAAAAAGAAATTACCTTTCATGATATGTTTCGCCAAGACTGTTGCTTCTTCAGATCTTCATCATTCTAATTGTATCATCTGAAGAAGCCACAATGTTGGCGAAACATGTCTTGAAAGGTAATTTCTTTTTGTTATAGTGGAAGTTTTAAGTAAAAATTATTTTGTTTTTACTTAGTGCCATAAATCTATTAAATTAAAACTAATAAACATAGCAATTTTTTACATTACTATTTTATTGTAATTCTTGATGATTGATGATGTCTTGTGTAAAGCCATGTGTATTCAGATATGTTTTTAGCCTCTTGAAGATGCAATAATAAATTACTAAAGAATCATTTATTTTGCAAAAAAAAATGACGTTTGATGTAGTTTTAGAAAGAATTTTAAACAGCCTTTGCTTTAGTATTTCCAATTTTATATTTATATATTTCACAGGAAGCACAAACACAACAAAATAATCTCACAACAAAGCACCAGCTGAAGGGCTGATTAATTTTCCTGGGAATACAACGTTCCTACTTTGCATGGACATATTTCAATTGGCACTTCGAAGCTAACAGTATTGTTAGCGGTTACCAAAGCAGCATTGTGAAGTGATTAGTTTAGTTAAGTTAAATGTTAAGGTATGCCAATAACGATCTTTGTGTCAGCGTCAGGGTAGATTTTTAGCAATATGCAAATACTTAGAAGAGAAGCTGCATTTAATTGGAATTTTTTGTCAATCTCTAGGTATCGGCTTAGAAGAGAGTTAAGAGTTGATAATATAATTTTATTTATAATGGTATTTATCTTTTGAATATGCCAAATGAAATCTATTCAGAGGATTTTGGCTGTTAATCTACTACACCAGTTTTTTAAAAGTGTTCTTAAATAATATTACATGGTCGTTTCTGAAAATATGTACAGTTGTGTGCATTAATCCGTTGGACAAAAAGTTTTATTGTATGTAAACTGGGCTGATAACCTGTCCTGTGACCATTGTTTAACTGAAATTGATGCCAATCAAAGTCGAAACTGCCAAAGTCAAACCATGCCGGGTTTATCCTTGCTTGAAAGAGCAAAAATTGTGCAGTATGTTGAAGACGGGCTTCCAGTGAGAAAAGTGGCCGAGTTTATGAACACTAGCAAAAATACTGTGCAAAAAATCAAAAATCAGTGGGAAACTACTAGGAGTTTTCAAAAACTTAAACCTACAGGGAGACCAAGAATCACTTCCAATCAACAGAATAAGGCGTTGATTGATTATTTGCAACAACATCCATTTAGTATAGCAAGAGATGCTGTAGAAGCGACTAATTTTCCTGCATCACGAAGTACCGCTTGCCGCAGGATACAAAAGTCTGTCTTAGGCAATCATGTAGCAGCAAGAAAAATGAAGCTGACTGAACATCACAAACAAGGAAGAGTTATTTTTGCTCTAAATAATTTGCGAAGGGAGAATTGGAATAGAGTCGTTTTTACGGATGAAAAGGTTTTTCAATTAAGCTATAATGGACAAGTTAGAGTATACAGACCCCGAAATTCTAGGTATGATGAAGCATATATCAATAATTCTGATAGATCTGGACGTTTTTCTATTAATTCATGGGCATGGATTAGCATTAAGGGACTTGGGGTATGGTGGAGTATTCACGAAAGATTTAGTGCTACAGTATATAGCATATTTTAGAAAATGTTATGCTACCCAGCGTAACGGAACATTTTCCACAAAATGATTTTATATAACAGCAAGACAATTGTCCTATTCATAATGCTCATATAATTTCTGAATGGTTTGTAAATAAAAATATTGAGACTCTGTTATGGCCTGCAAAAAGTCCGGATATCAATATTATAGAAAATGTTTGGGGCCTGGTTACGAAAAAAATGTATGTCCAATTTTCATCCAGAGAGCAAGGATGATCTGGAAAATGAAATAATGAACATATGGGATGAATTAAGAGAAGATGTTGATCTTTGCAGAAATTTATATTTGTCGATACCCCGGAGAATTGACGAAGTTTTAGCCAGGAATGGAGCAATAACTAAATATTAACACTTTATTTTATTGCTTTATTTATTTTTCTTTTGGTTCATTTGTTATAACTTTAATAAATACTAGTGTTTAAAAATATGTGATTGTTTTATTTTTACTAAAAGTTTAATATTACCGTTTATAATAAAATATTTGCAAAAATGCTATTAAAATAAGATCCCTATTTTTTACATTTTACATACATATTTATGAACTTTTGAGGGGTGACAGGATGGTTTACACAAGCCAAATTTTGTCCAACGGATTAATGCACACGACTAAAACCCGAGAAAAATTACCTTTTTACAGTGATTTTGATTTTACAAATTTCACTTTACAAACAGACAGATTAGCAAACACAAAGCAAGCAGTAAAGGCTGACGAAAAATGAGCACACAGACAAATTGGCCACTATATAAACAGATAGATTATAAAACTAGACAAACAAATAGGCTGACGAACAATCAGCCAGACAGGCTGATAAATATAATTTATTTATCTATTCACGAACTATGGGCTACGTAGCTTTGGATATAGCTAAAGAAGGAATTCATGGCGTTGCGCAATAGAATGGACGACTGCGGAATTTAAATGGTAAAAATTTTAAAATTCTACAATTTATTCATATTCCATCTTTATTAGTGAGAAATTTTAATAGTGATTTTAATTTGCAGTCGTTTTCAACGTTATTACACATCTGTCGCAACCCAGGCGCATGAATATTGCGATGTTTAGTATCTTGAAAAACACCTAACGACCGACAAGTCAAACTTTTAAATGACATTCTTCTACAGCGTTGCCAATTTTCCCATTTTCTAGTGAGATTCATGATTTTCATAGATCATCGTTATTGATTTCCTTAATTTGCAGATTTTTCGGGGATAATAACACGAGTGCTTAAAAATTTCCGATAATTTTTCACGACTTTTGTAGAGAAAACACGCATGAGTGGAAAATTATCTGGTTAAGTTTTAAGCACGAATGGTATTTAGGAGGAATATTCCACGAATCAAATACAGGGAAACTAAGCTTTATTAACTGAATATTAAATACATACCTATTTCAAGTTCAGAAATTTGAATTTTGTAACAAACTGAACACAAATTGAATAATAATATACTAATAAAATTATTTGTCTAAATATTGAAAAGTACTTAATATAAATCTAAATATTCAATTTTAATTATTGATTGTATAATAAAAGGTACAGTTCTGATAATTATTAACCACATTGTTGTTTTGCGACGACGTAGAATATGTCGTCAGACCACTACTTGTACTTGTGCTGGGTGATGCTGCTACAGGGGCTGGATGCACGTGCTGTTGAGGTGGTTCTTTTCCAGGTTCCCTCATTTTTTTAATAATTTTTTTGTGGTGATCTGGATCCATTTGCAAATAACTTGATAGGGATTTCGCATTCGAATGACTTGTAATTTTTATCTAGTTTTGCTCCGACACTCCGCTTTTGGCCAGCTTGGACACGGCAGTAGCTCTGAGAGAATGGTTGGTAATTTTTTTTGTGATATTGAGGCCTGATTTCTGTGCTTGTTTTTTGTCCAAGTTGAAATCTTGTTTTCTCCTACTGGGCTGTTTTTGAATCATTTTCCGGAAATTTTCCAATGGGGGTTTGGCGCCAAAGATAGTCGAGTGTTGGAGATACTTTTCCTTATATCTTGTAATTCTTTATAAATTCTTACTGACCACCTTGACATGTTTTCGAAAAAACAGGGTTGTATTGAATTCTACCTGTTTTTCTTCCAAAGTTGTCAGTTTCTTCTTTGAAAAAAGTTGTTTCGGCTCTTGCACCTTCTCTTCCTCTCCAGGCTAATTCATAGGACAACAGAAAAAACACAACCCTCTGGAGTTGATTCATCACAAGCTTCGATTAGATTTTTTAATTCATTGTATGTTAAAAAAACGGCCGATTCTCTGCGTTTGCCTTCAATACCTTGCAAATGTCTCCTTTTGGCATTTTTTGCGTCTCGGGCCGATTTGAATTCAATCTGCTCGAAGGGATTTATTTTAATTTTGTATTCATTGACATACCTTTCCATCAATAATTTCGCCGTCACATTCCAAATAATTTTTACCGTGCCTTCTTTATATTCCTCCCCGTTCATTTTTCGCATATTGTAGGCCAGCTTTTCAAAATCATTGCTAGTAGGATACTGGAGTATCTTGGTCAAACCTATAGTTTTTTTCATCGCAGAATGAGATAAACTGTTTCCAGATGCTCTTCTTGGATTCAACGGTGTTTCTTGGTTCGCTTCCAATCATATTTTCATCAATTTCCTCTTCTTGAACTAGCCCAAAGCGATTGTTCATAGAGTAGTGTCGCCCTTCTTGAAATTGGTTTTACCTTCGAGACTTTAAAAGGGTTTGGGCATATACCGCTAGTGAAAATTAGATTTATTACGTACGTTAATGGTTTTGTTATAAAAGAAGATATGTGTTTTAATGTACTGCTATTTATATTATCAAAGCCGGGGGAAGAATAATTTTTTAGGAATTGAATTAAATGCCTGACTTCAGGCTCATCTACCGGTCTAAGAAAAATGGACGTATCATTTTTATTTGAGATAAAATTATCCTGGCATTGACCGTGATTTAAGTTATCTTTAATTTTAGCAGCCATTTTTTCACCTATCGAGATGTAATGATCGTTGAAAATGTTGCTGACTAGGGAGGGGTCGTTTTCAATTATATTAGAATCATTCTTTATTTCGAGGTTAGTGTTTTTTGACTTCTTTGTTGATTTATTTGTAAAATCATTAAATAATTTCCAAATTTTCTTAGTGTTTTTTTTATTTTTTAAAAGAGCTTTTTTATAATAATTTTCTTTAAGTTTTTTATTTAAATCTACTAACTTATTTCTTAGTACTTTGTATTTCTGAAAATTTTCCACATTTTGGTTTTTTACGTAATCTTTATATAATTTGTCTCTATATTTGATCGAATTAAGTTATCCCTGAGTAATCCAGGGTTTTTTTCTAGTTTTCGAACTTGTTATATTTTTTGTTGTTTTACAGGAATTTAAAGCGTTATTAAGAAAGGTGATAAAGGTGTTTGCCACAATTTCAACATCGTCAGACCTATATAAATCTTCAAAACTTGAAGACTGTAATAATTGGTTAAGCTTTGCAAAATTGATGTATTCTTTCTTAGTATTGGTATCTAAATCGTACTTTGGAGTCTTCAGCTGTATAATTAATGGATTGTGGTCTGTTATTTTTGAATTTAGAATTGCAGGGAGAATATCGTTTTGGTGAAAGTGTGATGTTTTGACAAAGCAATGGTCCAAACAACTTCGAGAGAGTCTTTCTATTCTAGTGTATTTATTTATGACCGATTTATATCCATGTTCATATAGAGTATTAAGATATTCGTTGATCACGATCGAGTTATCAAGACTATTAATGTTGAAATCTCCTATTAGAATTTCGGTTTGAAGAGTAACAGTGCATAAGTAGTTATCAAGTCTAGAAATAAAATCATTGTCTTGAACATTTTGACACTTATATACAGCAGTTATTCCTATAGTAGAATTAGATTTTGTTTTTATCCCAAGACGAATGCATCTTAGACCAGCGATTTCAATTATCTCGTTTTTACATGGATATTCAGTTTTTACATAAACGATAACTAAATTGGTTATATTTTCCGTCAGTATAATGCATATTATAATTTTCTAATCTAAATAGTTCCAAGTTGTTCACATTCCAAGTCTCTGTGAGCACTATTATATCAAAAGGATTGCTAAACTCACTCAACAAAACTTTAAAATTACGGAAATTTGTATGTATGCTCCTATGTATATTATTATATAAGGTGAAGTGGGGTAAATGTGATATTGATTTTGAATAGTTCACATAAAAAAGTATAAAACTTGCACTTTTAACTGAACAAAAAAAATATAAAAATTTGTTAATGCTTTAAGAAACACTTCTCAATTGATTCTAAAAGTAACATTCAATTAGCTTCTATTTGAAAAATTTTATACAATTTTTTCTAGAACAATGTGGGTATGTCACATTTGCCCCGAAGTACAAGCTAAAACTTAAACTAAAGCAAAAAAAAATGTTTCTGATTAGAACAAAACGGTAAATGGGATATATGTATACAAATATAAAAATAAGTAAAACATCCGATATTCAAATGAAAAAAAGGGCTTTCTTTAATTAACAAGCTATGTTATAGCCTTCCAATGACACTGAACATATAAAACTACCGCGTCTATTAATAGCTGGCTCTGGCAAAACCATAACAATATCACTTGGCTCTACAGTGTCCGTATCCTCCACTATTGGCCATCAAAATGTGTTTTTTGAAAATTTCGTGAACTTAACTACCCAACCATCATCCCTTGCCTCGGATACCATTCCACCAAAATGCTTTACTACCTTCTTGATGCAGTATCTAACGAGCACCCAAGAATTTGGGGTCATAGTTTAATCAACTTCTTCATCTTGATTTTTATGAGCATCCTCAAACTCTTCCCAAAGCTCTTCAGAATTGTCGGAATCTACATAAAGGGGCGGAATCAGTTACCATATCTTCAATACTTGAGGAAATTGATCTTTTTTTTTGTAATTCTTTTAGCTGATTTAAATTTTCCTGTTTCTTTTGGTTTTTTAATTTTCTCTTTCTGTTCTTTTCTAAGTCGTTCTAAGGCTTCCTCTAAAGTTAATACTTCTGCACCAGGACATACTCTTGATTTTTTTGTTGCTCTGGTTTAGGTGCTTGACGAACTGCAGACAATAACAAGCTCTCGAATGATGTACTAACACTGGATTCTTTTCTCGGCATTTCTTTCGATGTAAAAGCCACTGCAGTGTAATCTCTTAGGGAATTTTCATCAACAGCTGTAGCATTTGTTGCCACCACGGCTTCTTCGATGTGTAAATTACTCTTAAAATAATTCCATCTTTTTAGACCTTCTGGTGGGAAAACTTCTTTTGATATAACATTTTTATTAAGGGGCCAAATTCCACCTTTGCGGAATCCACCCTTTATAAACCCCGGAATCCACCCTTTATAACTCTTAGGGGAACTTATTAAGTCCTCTAAGATGCTTTGTTAACTGCACCGACTACTTTAGATTTTCTCGATTCTATACTTAGACTGCTTTCATCCAAGTTCCATGTTTTGAGGCTTGTCAAGAAGTTGAAGTTCTGTCATAGTTTTTTCCCATAATTCAACATATTCATAAATTATGAATGGGTCTAACGCTTTTTTCCTAGCATATTCCACATTTTGGGGATTCTTGAGGCTCAGATTATGGCGTTTCTTGAAGTTAAGAAACCAATCCTCGCCAGGGACTCCGTCGATAAAACTTGTCTTAATTTTGTTTTCTGTTACAAACTTGCCAACATACTTTTTTCCTAGATAAACCGAAGCCCCACTTTTCTAGGGTCTTGAAGCCATTAGCTAACTCAAGTTCTTCTGCGATTGGAATACAAATTGGACGTCCTTTATTGTCTTGTTTGTTTCCCCGGCTACCTTTAACACGACTGTTAAGTGTTACATAAGGTTTTTGAAATTGTTTAGCCCCATATATAGTGAGTCGCCCAGCATTCACTTCATTTATTACCAAAATTAAATCTGCCTTCGTATATTTAATATCAGCTGCATGTCTTTTTTTTTATATAAGTTCGCACCATAATGTATCTGAAACAACGGGGTAAATGTGTTACATATGTCATAATTTCCCCAAAGTCATGTTTCACATTTGCCCCAAGAGGCAATTTTTCACCGGGAAAATGTGATATAAACAAAAAAAATATGAAACCTTGATATTGATGATAGTGGTAATGATATAGGTACATATTCTATACAGTTCTAAAAAATAAACTTTAAAATACTAACACGGACTTACCTCAACAAATATTAATTTCACATAAAAATTGCTAAACACGTCCAGACTTGAATGTTGGGTTATATGTTATGATTAGTCGTTGATGCGCCACCTGCCCTGACACTGTCTGAAATGAGGATGGTTCTAGTGTGGCGCTTATTTGTATGCAAGCTTATAAGCTTCGACGGTAAATGGCGATACTTGTTTTAGATTTACGTTTAATTTATGACCCAGTCTCACATTTGCCCCATTATCACATTTACCCCACACCACCTTAATAATAATAATTTTATCTACATATAATATGTACATATTATATATAATTTCTATTTTGTTAAAACAAAATTTCGTTAAATTTAAATTATTTCTATAAGTATCCAAACGCACGTCATTGGCGTACTATTTTCAGTGTTTATAAACGGATAACAATAGGTCAAACGCATAAATTGACCCAAAACCGGGTGGTACTAACTGCCTTTAAAGAAAAGAAAGAATTTTGCAATGAGATCAATACCAGACCATGGAAGTGCCATAAATTATTTGTGGGTCACCCTTTTACATACCCAATGAGATTTTATTACTCCAAACTAAGAGTTTTCTCATCAAAATTGTGCAGACGCGAAAATTCCTTATAGAAGTGTGTGGGGTCCTTTATCTATTTATTCATTGTTATTAGCCCACTTACTCACCACCGGCACCGATCCAAATGGAAGTTATGTAATGAAAACGAAACATATTATTAAAACGATATATGTCTATCCCAAGACAAATTAATTACACACTAAACGCAACGCGGAATCTCGTTCCAGCCATAATTAGTGAAATGGAGCGCAGGTTTGTGTGACCATTTATTAACACAGAGCACTTGATAGCCGTGAGAAATAGGGCTGGCTTTGCATTGTTCCATTATTGGGTGATAATTTTACGATATTTTTAATTGCTGCTGTTGGCGTTCAGAAATTAATAAATTTTGTATTCAAACAGCAATTTCTGTATTAATATTGTCTTAGTGGAATTCTGGCAATAAGTTGTTTTTGGTAATGGACAAACATCGAGGGTGAACCTCAAGTAATGAGTGGTTAGAAGTTGGGTGGGTGAGCGTCTGGAAAAATGGTGTATCACCATTAGAGGTATTATTATTCCTTTTATTAGGAACAGTGAAGTGTGACCCGATTATGTTCAGTATATAGTCATTTAGTAACACATATATACTATCTTTTTAATTTTTTTTTGTAGCCATTGTTTTATCGTATTGAATTCCTACCAATATTTTACCAGTTTCTACCTGTGTTACATTTGATATTTGGGTATAATTTAAAATAAATTCAATAAGTAATTTTTGCAATGACACAAACCGCCGTTTTGTTACATCATGTTCAATTCATGCCAGTTTATCCCTATATCACGTATAATATTTCTGTCAACTGAATTAAGATTTTTATTACTTTTTTATCGCACCACAACTTTACCAGTTTTTCATTATATTACACTTAATGCTTGCACAAATTTTGAAATTCATCTATTAAGTGGTTTTTCAGGCTGATTATTTAAATTTTCTATTAAGCCGCCATTTTGTTTTGCTATTTGGATCATACTAAAATGTTACCAGTACATTCCTATATTACATTTACAACTTGAGGTAAATTAGGTAATTGGTTTTTTCACTAATATTTTTTTTAACATTTCACTAGGTTGCCATCTTGTTCCGGCATATTGGATTTTTACTAAAATATTATCTGGTCATATGACTTTCAATTTTGAACTAAAATTTCAAGTCAACCTGGTAAGTAGTTTTTAAGCTATACTTATAATATATAACACAGGGTAACAAAATGAAAACAAAAATTTGGTGCCGGATGTTTTTAATGTGCTGATTCCAAAAATGCCACCAGATTTTTTCTATCAGCTCTAGTTTTTGAGATACAGGTTACAGGTTAATTGATAATTTTTTCTGATAAAGGTCAACAAATAAAGAGATAAATATGTACTTAATCGTCAAAATAGAAATTTGCCAGAATCTAATTAACCAAATGGATACCTGGAATTGTCCCTGACCCAATGTTCCTATACTAGGAACTACTCAATACACTGCTCTTAATTACTTTCGTACCTGTAATTGCCTATGACCTGATCCTTCTATACCTGCTTGGCTGTAGTGGATTTAGTATATTACTGAGTTTTCCCAAGTAAAGTCGTGCTACCATTTTCTGTAAATTTTGGTCGTTTTGTAGTATCAAGACACTAAACTGAAACAATGGCATCCACAAGCAGACGTACCTGTGTAGATCATCCCGATGTTTTTTGTTATGTGTGTAGTGAATACACTTTGAAAGAGAGCAGAAAAACGATTTCTGACTTTGTGAAAAGAGCTTATCTTGCCTATTTTGGCGTTCATTTAGGAGATCAAGATAAATCTTGGGCCCCACATTTCATATGTAAAACATGTGTTGAACATTTGTGACAGTGGACAACTGGAAAGAGGAAGTGCCTAAAGTTTGGTGTACCAATGGTTTGGAGAGAACCGCGAAACCATAATGACAACTGCTATTTTTGTCTCGTTAATATTAAAGGCATAAATAGAAACAATAGACACAAATGGACATATCCTGATCTAGATTCTGCAAGAAGGCCTATAGCGCATTCAGAAGAAATGCCCGTTCCATCATTCAACAGTCTACCCGAACTGACAGAAGATGATACAGACACATCAACGTCTGACGAAGTTCAAAAAATTCAATCAGAAAACGACAACGAATTTGAAGCAGATTTAGCAACTCCGCAGTGTTTCAATCAAGAAGAACTAAACGAACTCATAAGAGACCTGAATCTCTCAAAGGAATCCGCTGAATTACTTGCATCCAGATTAAAAGAAAAAATCTACTTTGTCCAGGTACTAATATTACATTTTATCGTAAAAAAGATAAGGATCTGCTGCCTTTTTTCGCTCAGGAAAATGGCTTGGTATTCTTTAACAATATAAAAGGGTTCTTAGAAAAAATGGGTTTGCCTGAATACACTGATGATTGGCGCCTTTTTATTGACAGTTCAAAACATAGTTTAAAATGTGTTCTTTTACATAACGGTAACAAATATGGCTCAATTTCTATTGGTCATTCTACTAACATAAAGGAAGAATACGAAACAATTGCATTAGTTTTGAGAAAAATTAAATACGAAGAACATCAGTGAGCAATTTGTGTTGATTTAAAAATGGTTAACTTCCTCCTTGGACAGCAGAGTGGTTATACAAAATATCCTCGTTTTTGTACCTTTTGGGACAGCAGAGCTAAAAATGAGCACTGGGTTAACAAAAATTGGCCTTCAAGAGATGTCATGATTCAAGGAAAACAAAACGTGATCAACGAACCTTTGGTTCCAAGAGAAAAAATCTTACTTCCGTCCTTGCATATCAAGCTAGGCCTAATGAAGCAATGTGTGAAGGCTTTAAATCGAGATAGAAATTGTTTTGGGTATTTGTCACGTAAATTTCCTGGTCCTCAAATAAGGCAACTTGTTAAAGATCCACAATTTACCACATCAATGAACGAGACTAAATCTAACGCTTGGTGTTCATTTGTTCAAGTAGTACAAAATTTTCTTGGCAATCATAAAGCAGAGATTTACGTAGAGTTAGTGGAAACTATGCTTTCAAATTTTAATATTCTCGGCTGTAACATGAATATAAAAGTTCACTACCTCCACAGCCACCTAGATCGTTTTCCAGAAAACTTAGGTGATTGTAGTGAAGAACAGGGGGAAAGATTCCATCAGGATATTAAAACTATGGAAGATCGTTATCAAGGACGATGGGATAGCCACATGATGGCGGACTACTGCTGGAGCCTTCAGCGAGACTGCCCTAGTAAACTCCATTCTAGAAAGTCGTATAAAAGAAAATTTAATTATGTAAATTAAGTTTTTGCAATAAATACTTAAATCCATGTGACTTTGTTTCTTTAAGTGGCAATAGTAATACTATATATTATAACAGTTATAACGTAAAATATATATACACAATTTAAAAAAAAAACAAAAGAAAACTACATCTGATAGACCAAATCTGAGAACTTTTTTACATTCTGCATCCAAAAATTACCCAGGAACAGTTAAAAAATAGCAGGCACCAAAATGTTTGTTGACCTGTGTAATATATATATATATATATTTAATCCTAGAATATTTACATACAAGGGGTCGTAATAGCTTGACACAGTAATTTTCGTCGAGGGTGCTATTAAGATATCTGACACTTTCGCACTGGTTTAAGCAACATTTTTGGTTTAGGGGTTGTCAAAAATATACCATTTATCTAAGTTTAAGAAGAAACCATTATTTAAACTAAAAACTAAGTTTAACGCCATGTACCCTAAAAACTGGTTAGGTATAGGATTAAATTACGCTCATGATAGCTTTGGCCAAGACATCGAGAACTACTTTATACCAAGAAAGTAGAAAAAAATCGCCGAAAGCAATTTTCTATAAAAAATAATCTATATCAGCCTGATTAAACAAATCGCGCTATTGAACCCACATTTTTATAATTTAAACACATTGCTTCGTAAGGTTTGGATTAATTTTCTTTTTAAAAATTAAGATATCAAATATTAAAAACGGTAATCCATTTAACCTCTATCCTTTCCAATATTGAATTATTTAATTTTTTTAGCAATTTTTAGTGGTTCAAATAAAATGCTAAAATTCTGTATTTAACATTTTTTTTCGATATTTTAATATAAAGCTCGTAAGCTCGTTCAAAATATACACAGAAATACTGTTACGTTCCGCCACTGTAATTTGTGTTCTGGCAAAACTACCAAAGGCAAGAGAAATCTGCCACGGAAAAAGCATACTTAAAATTTAATCAAAAATGTACCGATGCTCTAAAATGTTACTACTATTCATGTATAAACTCTATGTTATTACACGCCACAATTTGCTGAGGCAAGTGTACTAGTTCTCCTGATGAAGATTATTTAATGGCCTAGGTTGTTGTTTTACAGTGAAACCTCCCTTAACAGACACCTCCGAACAATGGACACTTTTGCTGAATGGACAGTTTTGAAGTCACCGACCGTCAGAATATGTATTCTTGTATATTAAACCCTCTTGACAACGGACACTCTCAACAACGGACACGGACAATAAAATTTGGAACATTTTTAATAAAAAACAGTAAAGTTTAGTTTCTCAGAATGGACAGATCAGATACTTTTTAAAAATCCCACATTTAATACCGGTATTTTTATTGCACATTATGGGCAATATTTAGATCTATGCTAATAAGCGCGGCGCTTACCTATTGTTAATAGCACTAGTTTAACAATAAACTGGCTTATACTGTCTGGCTTGTAGGTAAATTGCGGTGAATTGCATAATAAATAGATCGCCTTATTTTTATAAAATATAGTCTTCATCAATAGAATATCTTAGTTTTGATGTTACTCTGTTCAAGTGTTCTTTTAGTGTTAGAGTATTAGCAGAAATATTCTGTGTAGGAAAATCTTAAATTAGTGATATTTCGAGAAACAAGAGCGATCTTAACAAGCGCCGAAACCGAGAAAATGAAAAAGAAAAAGAAATTTGCGAAAGCTAAGGGTGCTGCAATTCATTTCGAAGATCGTCTGCTACACTTTCAGTTGAATCTGGGGGAGACTGGATGACACTAAAGAAACATGACGGTCAGAAGTCATCAACGGTCGCTGAAGGGTATGTTGATGAATCAGTAGCACAGAGAACAGAAATAGCTAATGAAGTGTTTAGAACGTGTGTTCGACTGTTGTACCGAATAGTTCAAGGAACATGTCATTCTTAGAGTGCACATTTAATAATTGTACTTTTGATATAAAACAAGTGTAACTTTTGTATAACAAAATATTCTAGAATTAAATATCTACCTTTATTATATATATATATATATATATATATATATATATATATATATATCCGGGAAAAAGGTCCTCATTTTTTCCCTGGGAAAAAACTAATTTCATAAAGTGATATTTTGTTACCTGTCAACAGGGGTTAAATGTCAAACCTTTTTCCAGCCACGTAGCGCCATGTAATGATGTTAATAATTATACAACAAAAAACACTGCTAAATTGTAATCTCCTCGGTTTACTCTCGCTCAGGTAAACCGAGAGTCATTTATAATATTTATCAAAATATGTAATCATTTTACTGACTACTTGAACATTAATTCAAATGTTTTACTCTGCATTTTACTCATTATCAGATTTTTTTTCCTGTAATTTTGATTTAGTGTGACGTTATTGATTAAATTAAATTTAAAAATTACCGCAATATTCTAAATAGGTTGGAAAGGAAACAAAAACTTTATATTATCAAAACAAATTAAGTGAAACAAAACAAAATCCTAAAAAAATGTGGCAAATAATTAACGAGGAAATAAACTGCAATAAAAATACAAAAAAATTTAATTTTTTTTTAAGAGATAACAATAATACTATCCAGTCTGATAAAAAGAGGTAGCTAATATGTTTAATCAATATTTTATAAGGATCACAAAGCACATCGAAAGAAACAACATAATATCTCCAAATCAGTTTGGATTTAGAGAGGGTAAATCAAATGAAGAAGCGCTATTTGAGGTAACAAACTACATTTATAGTGCTATTGAAAATAATCAAAAACCATGTACTATTTTTTTAGATCTGGCTAAGGCCTTTGATACGGTATCGCATGAAATTTTATTAGAAGTATTGGAAAAATATGGGATTAGAGGGTTATTTTATAGCTTAATAAAAAATTATCTTACTGAACGGGAGCAGTGTGTAAGGGTAGGAGATGAGTATAGTACTTTTAAATCGGTGGAGTGTGGAGTTCCGCAAGAAACTGTGCTCGGTCCACTTTTATTTACTCTTTACATTAACGAACTTCTATTTCTGAATACTTCGGGAAAACTTATCTCTTACGCAGACGACACTGTCTTACTTGTAAAGGGTGATGACTGGGAAAGCACGGTCGATAAGGCAGCTACTGATTTTGCAAAAGTTCGTCAATGGCTAGGGGAAAATCGATTATCAATAAATTTAGACGAAACCAAATATATTAGTTTTAGTATTTTGGATCATAATCAGTTAAATACACAATAACTAAAAGTACATTCATATCAGTGTTTGTTCAAAGAAAATACATGTAATTGCACAGAAACCTTAAGTAAGACTACATGTATAAAGTATTTAGGTATTTTTATTGAACAAAATATAAAGTGGGAAAAACATATAGAAAGTGTTAACTTAAAAATTCGTAAACTTATTTATAAATTTTATCAGCTTAGAAATTGTATGCCTATTTATATTTTAAAAATGTTGTATACAGCTTTAGCGGAATCAGTTATTAGATATAGTATATCCATATGGGGTGGGTCTTTTGCTACTGGTTTAAATATATTAAATGTTACTAAAAGATATCTCCTAAGAGTAATTTTTAAAAGACATCCCAGATATTCTACTGAACTTCTTTACCAGGAAGCCCAAGTCTTTACACTTCAGCAATTATATACGAAGGCGGTCCTTTTGTTTGTATATAAAACTTCTAACTTAAGGCAGCCGTTACGACAATTAAACTACTACACCAGAGGCATAGCTGCTAACTCCGTTGAAGTACCTTTTCTGACAAGAACAACAACTCAAAGGTTTTTAACTTACCTTGGTCCAAAACTTTTTAACTTACTTCGGTCTGATATTAGACAAATACAAAACAAACATCTTAGTAGTAAAAAGATAACCAAGTTGCTTAAGGAAGGCTTTGAAGTTTTTGCTACAGTTCTGCGAAGATGATTATGTTATGTATCTTATATTTTGTAAATTAATTAATATAGAAAAGGCTAAGTTAATTGGTTTATAGTTATTTGTGTTTCTCAATCAAGTCACAGATTTGCAATTGTACTATGTTTACTAGAGTTAGATAAAGTGTTTGGTATATTTTTTTTCTATTTGTATGCTTTTGCAATTCTTAAAATTTAGAATAATATTCTGTTTTGTACACACACAGATATTTATCTAGGTGTACGGTTTTTATTGTAATTCATTAATGTAATCAATATATAATGTAATCAATATAAGGTAATTCTATATTTTACCTTCTAATTAGAAGTTTTTCTTTATTAGATTTAATTTTATTTACAGTTACTTTTTTTTGTTATATTAGTTTAAGTCTTATGAGAATAAATTATTTGTATTTGAACCATTCATCAGTAAATAATATAATATAAACTTTTTAATGCTTTTTTAATTTTAGTCAATAATTAATTGCTAAATGTCACCTAATGATACCCATTAGTCACACGTGATGCCGAATTCTTTAGTAATTAGTCATTAATAATCTATGCAACAATTGATTTATTTAAATAAAAGTAAAATTAAATTTTTGAACCAATTTACATTACCATGGTGTTTTTATTTCAATATTATTAATAGTTTGGCTCTTACGAACAGTTGTTAAAACAAATTAAGAAATAATCGTTTGAAATAAAACATAATTAATTTTAATTCCAGACCACGTCATATTATAAATCATTCTCTACAATTGAACAAATATTGGTCTGTTTATTACGTTTATTCTAAAATATAATATGTGAGTTTCAGAGATATGTTTAATAAATAGACCATTGTATGTTTGTATTTTCATCAGGATCGCCCATAATTTCATCTGAAAACATTTAATTACCCATCTGCCATGCTTTAGCAAAACCTAGTCACTATGATTTGCCAACTATACAGGGGAACAGATTCTGTAAAAGTTGTAGCCGTTAATAAGATAAAACTTTAAAGCTGGGCATATAAGATGAGACCCAGTCTCGCTTCAGGCAGCGAGACCATATCTCTGTATACAGTCTTAGTATCAACAGCAGATACGCACACTGATACGGTCCCAGTCAGTTTCCAATATTTTCCGATTATTCATCATGGCGCTATCGTCTTCATGTCTACTTCCCATTAAAGAAATTATTGAAATTGGAACCCTTCAAGTTTTAAAAGAAGCTTTAAAAATCGAGGTATATTGGAAATTAGACTAAAAT
Organism: Kuschelorhynchus macadamiae; assembly: GCA_030620095.1. Lineage (NCBI taxonomy): Eukaryota > Metazoa > Arthropoda > Insecta > Coleoptera > Curculionidae > Kuschelorhynchus > Kuschelorhynchus macadamiae. Next base: position 59,327 of record JAUTXW010000548.1, on the reverse strand, counting down.
CGTTGTCAAAATTAATAAAAATGTTGGGTTTTCAATGTAAAAGGGACTGTAATCAAAGATTTTTATGGATTTTTATTTAGAAAAGTAGTATTTTTAGAAGAGACTTGGATATTTTCTAATGGAAGTGGTTCGAAATCTTGGCAGGACGAGTCTGTAAAAAGTGTCAAGAGAAAAAAGGGATGTGGGACGGGAAAACGGTTCATCATTTTGCATGCAGGTTCTTCAACAGGATTCCTTCCAGGTGCAAGTTTACTGTTTTCTTCAACATCCAAAAGTATGGACTACCATGATAATATGAAATGTGAACTGTTTGAAGAGTGGTTAAAAAAACAACTGATTCCAAATTTAGATGCTTCATCTTTAATCATTCTGGACAATGCATCTTATCATTCAAGAACCTTAAATAAACAACCTACTTCATCCTGGAAGAAAAGTGATATTTATGCCTGGCTAATAAAACAAAAACACAATCCTTTACCCAATATGCTGAAACTAGAACTTCTTTTAATGGCAAAATCTATTAAAAAACCAACAATATATGCCGTAGATGAAATATTACGGGATAATGGACATGAAAAACACGTGAACGATGGTCTTACATCAGATAAAGTGCAAATTGTTTGGTAAGATTCATTAAATTATATTACGCCGGAGTACTGGAAGAAATCTGTGGAACATACGAAGAAATTAATATGGGATTGATGGAATCGAGAACGAGTTCTAGATGTCGAAATAGCACCAATGATCATTGCGCCATTTGAGGACGACTCAGAAGATGAGGACTTTTTAAGTGATGATGATATTTTTTAGTCTATAATATTAAAAAGTTTTTGAAGGATTATATTATTCTTTGACGTGTATAAATCATAAATTGCGTTATAAATATCCATTTTTGCATTGTAACTTAAGTCTTTTGCCTTTGGATTTTTTCGTGTACATTTCTTTTTTTTTCATGCACAAGTTTCTGTACATTCCTTATACTGATTCTCAGAGCTTTTGCCACTGGCCCCTGGATATTAGCCAGTGAATTTTAATTTAAAATTTTTTTATTTAGTTTTAACACCATTTTTTTGCTTATTTTTTTTAGTACATGTGTAATTTTGTAGGCAATAAATGAATTAATAATAAAAAAAATAAAAATAAATTATAGGATACTTGTTCCAATTTTAAAGCGTGTTTAAAATAAGTAATTTTTTTTATTAATTATAAGACAAAATTTGATATATAAAAATCGATAAAATTGCTAATTGAGAAAACATGTTTTCCGGCATCTAAGAACCCTTAAACGTAAAGATCTGAAAAAATCTCACGAGGGAAGTAATAACTAATTATCTTGTGTTTTTAACAAAAGTGTGTATTATTTTAGCAAAATACATTTTTTTTTGTTATCACAATACAAAAAAAACAGAACAGTTTTCTTTGCACAGGGGTGGCCCGCATTTAAATAAATGACACTGTATAAGTGGTTAGATTTTTAGGTCAAGCAAGGCTCATAATTTTTGGTGATTGCTAAAAATATTATAAAATTTTCTTATTTAGTCCCTCGGCATTTAATATATAAAATAATATTAAGTGTCTATCTTAATAATATTGCGTAATATAATAAAAAAAACTATTTTCTTTCTCCCTGTATATTTGTAAATAGCTCATCGAGGTTTAATAGCTCGATAAAAGAATCACACAACATTTTGGTATTCACTGTGTTTTCTGATTTGATTCATAATGTTGGTGACCTTTGGACCCGCACGATAAGACCGCATTCGACTATACCGTAAAACGGGGTGTATAGCTACTAGGTAGTGAATAACTACCTTAGATCGGTTTGTAGATTCCTGTAACAGTTTTCTTAGAAATATGACATTTATATTTTATTGTAGATTAAGAAGTTTAGTCGGACCAATAGCTACACGCAGGATGCCGAGAAAATACGTTCGAAATCCTCCTGGAAAGCCACATAAAAAACATGAAAAAGTGCTTTTAGAGCAAGCGGTGGACGTTATGTCCAAAGGAATGAGTTTGCGAGGAGCGGTTAGGAGTTTTGGGATCCATTTTACAATAATAGGCCGATATATTAGAAAAAAAGGCGCTGTTAAACGACAAGGTGGATAAACTACACTGACTGAGTATGAGGAGGAATTAATAATAAACCGTCTACTAACTTGTGCTTAATGGGGATATCCCCTTGATATGTAAGACCAAAGAATGCTTGTTAAAGGTTACCTTGAGAGGCAGGGATATTCTATAAAAAAAATTAATAACAATTTATCTGGAATTGAATTTGCTAAGTCATTTCTCAAGCGTCATAAGGATGTCTTAGCTCCTAGCCACGAACAAATAAACAAATATTTTGACAATTTAGCAGAATCATTAGCTGGTGTTCCTTCAGGGAATAAAGGAAACTATGATGAGACACATTTAACAGATAACCCCGACCGTAAAACTATCATAACCAAGCGAGGATGCAAGTACCCCAGAAAGTTTGCTAGGTCTGGAGACGATGAGCTTCTTCCTTGCTATGTGGTGTACAGATCTGTAAAATTGTACGACTCCTGGATAAGCGGCGGACCGAAAGTAACTTGAGGGTAAACAAATTCTCATTGGAGACAAACTGTCAAGCCACTTGTCTGTTGATTCCATTAAGATATGCAAAGAACAAAACATTGCAAAAATAGTCTGCAGAGAATTGCGCGGTCGGCTGGCTCTATTGAACAAACTAGTTGCTCTTATTTTATTTGTATTCATATTGTCAAAATTGGTAGTTAGATATATTAATAAAAGAATTTCTTGATTATTCCTTGCTTGGGAGATTTCCATAGTCGTGGTACAGGGGAAAATTACTTTATAACAAGCTTGAAGAGCTTGTCTGGCGCCTACCACTCACCAGAGGAACCTTAAAATGTTTGTACTCCTCGCCAACGCAAAGATTGAGCCGAGCTGACTCGAAAGAGGGGATTAGGTTGCTGAACATTAAATTATTTAGCATACCTTGTGTGAAAACTATCTCAGAACTAGTTCTTAACTTTCTGAAGGCTTTACTAAGTCCATTCACCGTGACTTAAGAGATTTTATTCGATTCAAGAATTTATTTCAACCGTTCAATGAAATCTACTAAAATTGTCACTATCGCTTTTAGTGTTCAGCAGTTTACACTTTTCGCACCCACTGTTCGTACGAAGTTCAAAGTTAAAATTGATTTCAAAAGTCTGAATAGCTTTTCAAAACACAAGCAATCAAATTACAATCACTTGCAAATAAATTCAATTTATTCAAAAGTTCCAAAAATCAGTCAATCACTTGTATTATCTAACCGAGTAATCTGTTTTCAAACAGTCAAAAAAAAAGGGATAACGGAGAAAGCGAAAAATTAGCTTGGAGAACGTTTAACGGAATCAAGAGATTCTCACTTGTTTTCTTCCACGCAAAATTTAGACAGCCAATTTTCTATTTCTTCCAGATGCCTCCTTATGTACATAACTCAAGAAAACGAATATAATTCTACAGGAAGGTCTTCACAGTGAAAGCCTTACTGGAACCAATAGTGCAGTGGAACCTTTCAGAAACAGCCCCTGCGTATCCAATGTTGGAAACAATAGTGTCTCCACTCTCTTTTACTGATAACATCTGAGAGTTTTCACACTCCTATAGATGCTTTGTTTTTGAGTATTTTCAAACGATTATATTTTTCCCTTGATGCCTACCCTTAACTCTGCCTTTCTGACAAGTTTCAGATTTTTCCAGGTAGTTTTTTCTCTTTTGCAAAAACATATATTTTGGCATTTTAATTGTTATCAACACGACGGAGATGATGTCCATGCTCTGTTGTGAAAGTATGAACAAAATCCGTCAAGGGATTTTATTTTTACAGCAATTTTCCCTATTTTTAGAAAAATGTTTACTCTTGGTAAAAGTCTTATTTTTACATTAGAATTCATTTTCCTTTTGTTTGAAATTGATCAGTTTGATTTTCGAGTTCCTTTAAATTTCCAATTTTTTTTTATTGATTACTGCTCGAAAAATTAACCAATTGACAGTTTGTTTATTCTATTAGTGTCTTTGATATCCTGTCATCAGATCTTTTCCAAATACAAAGAGAATCATTTTGAAAATCAAGTATGAGATATCTCAATGATAAATTTGTCTTTTTATGCATTTTCATGAAATTTCAATCTTTAATAGCTTTTTTTTTATTAACCGATTTAGATGATTCTTTTATCAAAATGAATGTCTCGAGTTCTAAGAGTTCATAAATTAATTGTTCATAATTTTCATCCATATTGTTGCCTAAAAATCCTCTTACTACATTAACAAATGAATTAAATGCTCTTAGTTCCTGCCTGGTAAGCTTTTCCGTAAAATTGACATCATCCAGCAGTTTTCTGATTTGTGGCCCAATAAAAATGCCTTCTTTTAATTTCGCGTCACTTAACTGGGGAAACACTTGCCTTAGGTATTTAAATCCATCACTATCTTTATTCAAAACCTTCACAAAGTTTTTCATCAGCCCAAGTTTAATGTGAAGAGGAAGCAAAAGGACATTTTTGGGATCAACAAGAGGTGTAAATTTAACATTTTGAGATCCCGGTTGAAATTCGCTTCTTTCTGGCCAAATTTTTGTTACATAATGCTGACTTATTACACGACTGCCAGAAAAAGAAAACAGCAATATTTTGTAAATCCCCCCTGAAGTCCTACTAAAATCGCTATAACTTTTAAGTCCCCACATATCTGCCATTTATACCTATTGTAGTTTATTTTATCCAAAATCGTGCGCATATTTTCATAATTTTCCTTCATTGCAACTGAATGGGCAACTGGTATAGAGGGTTTTAAATTTCCATTATGCAATAACACAGCTTTTAAGCTATATTTAGATGAGTCTATGAATAAGCGCCACTCATGGGGAGAATGTTCAATATCAAGTTCCTGCATTAAACTGTCTATATCAGTACACGCGCACAACGAATTTTCCATACCGTAGAATTCAGCAAACATAGCATTTCTTTTTCTGAAATTCGTGATTTTTGTTTCTTTGGCCAATAGGTTTTATTCCTTAAGACTGGAACCAAGAAGTTGACTGTTGCTTGGATAACCCCAAATCACATACTAAATCATTTAATTAACTTTGAACAATCAAATGTGGCTCGCCGGAACTGGGACTTGTGGTAAAAGTGGGATCGGTGCACTGTTCTTCGGAGCTGCCTGATGATGCGTTATCTCCATTATCTCCCAAATCAATAGCTTGCCAATTTAAAGGCGCAATCGGCACTGGCAAATTTGCATTATGAGGAACAGGTCGTATGGCAGATTGCAAATTTGGATATTCTATATTGTGCTTTCCCTTTTTGGAACAACCTTTCCAAGTCTTTGTCAGGCAAAAATAACAATCGTCAGAATGATTGGTGGGTTCTCGCCACACCATTGGAACTGCAAAAGGCATACTTTTTCTCTTGCCCTTCATCCACTGCACCAATGATACACTACAACTAACACAACACACATGTTTATGGACATTCTAATGCAAGACAGAAGCAAGACGTAAGTAATTTTAAGAATATAATAATTATTATGCCTACCCCATTTCAAAAGGCACTGCTTACTACTGTAGAGTACGCAGATTAATTTTTGCGGAATCCATTCCATCGTAACCTTTCTACTTGTATATCTTTTATGTCGTGTATTTTAACTTAAAGCGTATTCGAAAAGTGTCTAAGTAGAGGCAACTGCGCCTATGCCCCTTCCCTCCTTGCTACGCCAGTGCAAATAGAAGACAAATTAATTACACACTAAACGCAACGCGGAATCTCGTTCCCGTCATAATTAGTGAAATGGAGCGTATGTTTGTGTATCCATTTTAATAACATGGAGCACTTAATAACCGTGAGAAATGAGTGTAGATTTTTTGTTACAAAATTAATTACGAATTTTTTTTACTATCCCTCTCGATGTCCAGTAATTAATAAATTATGGATTTAAAGAGCAATATCTGTATTAATATTGTCATAGTGCCAGTCTGGCAATAAGTTGTTTTCGTACGATAATGGTCGGCCAGCTGGGTGGGTGAGTAGCTGGAAAAATCATATGAAGACGTTAGAAATTGCAAAAAATAGATAGCAGTCATTTCAATGATAAAATAATAACAGTACGTATGTTGCATTGCGTCTAAAAATCCAAGGTTGTTGATTTCAGAAAAACTAATCATCCTGTATATTAAAGATTTCATCGAATCGTCCGTTACTTTGTGACATTTTGTGCATTTTAACAAATAAATGAAAACAAAAGTTTTCCATTGTTACAATCAAGCTAGGTGAATATACAGACCAAAATTTTTAAGAATACGATTAGATATTAAATGTACATTTGTTATGGTCAAAAAGTTTTAATAGGGTGGTATTATCAACTTCTGCTTGTGAATTTAAAAAGTTAACATTTGGGTCTTTATTATCAGGGAAGGTCAAGTTTCGAAGATATGGATGACGAAATGAGAGTTCTGTTTTTTTTTTTAATTTAATTAGGCGTTATGCTCCTTAAAACCAACATTAGAATTTCTCCCTGTTTGCCCTGTATAGCAGCTATTGCATTCGTCGCATTTTACCCTATAATAAACTGCATTATTTATTTTTGTTTTGACGATAAAAATCAATTAAAAGAGTTTTTTGACCGTCGAAAAGTATTTTATTTCCTTTTAAAATATTAAGAATTTTGTTAAATATTGGTCCAAAATATGTAATTGTTGTATATTTTAATCAGTCAAATGACCTAAATGATTATTTTATTAATGTAAGCAAAAATGTTACCTCTGGTATCTCACCAAGTCTGGACCCTTTGTCGTTTCTCCCTCCATCGAAAAATGTCGCTGATAGCCTTTTCTTAAGCCCTGTTAGCAGCATGGAACTATTGAAAGAAATGAATAACATCACAAGCAAATATTCGTGTTGCACTGATGGCCTATCAATTAAAATATTTCTGAATCCGCCGCCGCCAGTCATAGAGGCTCTTACAACCAGGGTCGTGCAGTCCATGGAAGCAAGGGAAGCAGTGCTTCCCCAAAAAAAATTACAAAACGTGTTCTAAAATGTAATTTTTGAAATAGTAAACCATTAATTTAGTTTATATTAAAAATGCTAAAATATTATCTTAATTATCAAGCCCATAATCAATGCGGCCTTGACTGCGACCGAGCCACAATAGAAATCGAATAGAACCTATGCGGGCGGCTAGCTTCTCTGCGTCCAAGTCCTGTATGCTTTATTTCCTGTGAATCGAGCCAGAGCTTATTGAACTTTCCATCGGCTGTTTGCAATTTTTGCATTTCAGTCGCGTGCTTTAAGTGGGGGTGGAAGCTATCGTTGGAGTAGGTTCTTTGTTTGAACGGCTATCCGTGTGTTGTTTGATTCGTACGTCGCGTCGTGCATAGTGCGATAGGGAAGACAATAATACGGACGTGGATATGCAAATACCGTCAACTTCTGCTCTTGGTAATAACGGTGAAAATGTTGGAAAATTTAGTAACAAGAGTGTTTGTGAATGTGTGGTGTGTGTCTTAATAATAAAGGGATTTTCAACATTAAACTTCGCTGATAAGATTCAAATAATTTCCAAACGAACGGCGAAACCGCCTATGAAAAATTTAACCACAAAAATGCAAAACTGTATTAGACATTTTTATCCGGAAAAACAATACGAACAATTTAAATGGCCAACAGGGTGTGAAAATATAAGTAAATTATTTTGTTGGACACGTTTACTTTTTGAAAATGAAAAAGGTCCCTGAAAGGGATCGTCTAAGGGGACTTTACAACCACTTCAGCTACTTAACAGCAATATTAAATACGTTGAGTCGGTTAAATTCCTTGGTTTGAATATAAATAATATCCTAAAATGGATACTTTAACTAAAAAACTTTCTACCGCCATCAATCCCTATGTTTGCACTCTTTCAAAAAAAAGCAAGGCGTACCTCATCGAAAGACCTTTTTACTGCGTTAAAGATTTTTATAATGAATAAGTCTCATTAAAATGTTTTTTATTTGCATGTTTACTTAAATCTTTTTGGGTGTCATGATCCAGCTGCTAGCAAAGAATCTGAAAATATTTTATAGGGAATGAACTGTCTGCTAGTCTGTTAACATTTATTTTTTTATTACGCATTATATTAAAGTCATACATTTTCTTTTTTTTTTCTAATACACTTTAATTACTATATTAGATCAGTAGGTACACTCTTATTTTGCTTGTATAACGATAACACAATAGAGTTTAAGGTCGCGTAATTTTAATTTCAATGTCATCTAAATTATTCATTTTGTTAGGTGACCTAAATTCAATAACCGCTTTACGGCAAAGTTATGTCCTAACGAATTTTACATGTACAATTTATGTATTTGCATTGACCTATCGAAAAATATGATTTTTTTTCGATTAATATTTCGTTTTTTCATTGTTTTGATTTTTTTAAGGTAAATTTCGCTTTGTCCATAAAATTGTAACAATTTTTTCTATAGATTTCTATAGCAATTACTCTAGCAAAATTGTACAGTTTGATGAAATCTTTATTTTTTAAATTAGTTTTTTTTTTAATATATTTAAACGCAAACACTATTTTTTGTATTGTAAATTTATACAGAGTGTTTCAAAAGGTCGGGTCACTGATTAATCACCATTCGCCTCAAACCGCTCGACGTAAAATAGTAGTAGGATGCAGAGGTTTGATAAGAAGGAATTTTTCAGAACTCAAATTTCAAATGGGGATGAAACCGCCCCTTAAATATTACAACATTTTTTATTTAAAAAATGGTTATTTTTTTGAAAAATCGCTTAAACTTGCGTATTTTATTTTATTATTTTTTATATTTCAATTTTTCTTATACATTTATACAGGATGTTTCAAAAAATCGGGTCAGTGATTAATCATGATTTTGCTCAAAACGCTTAACGTAAAAAATTGCATTTTGGCACATATGTTTATAGTAGGATGTAAAGGCTTGATAGGAAAGGATTTTTTTAAAATCTGATTTCAAGAGGATGTAACTGCCCCTTAAATATTACAATATTTTTTTATCTAAAAAACGTTTGGTTTTCCGGAAAAAAACTCTCAAACTCGTGTATTTTATTTGGATATTTTACATATTTTAAAATTTCCTAAACATGTATACAGGGTGTTTCAAAAAATCGGGCACTGATTAATTACTATTCTGCTCAAACCATTTGACGTAAAAAGCTGAATTTTGGCAGGCCTGTTAATTGTAGAATGTGGAGGTTCAATAAGAAGGGATTTTTGAAAAATCAAATTTCAAGGGGTTGACACCGCCCCTTAAATATTACACAATTTTTTATTTAAAAAACTGTTACTTTTGAAAAAAACGCTTGAACAGGTATATTTTATTTTATTTTTTAACATAATTTTTAAAATTTTATATAGGGTGTTTCAAAAAATCGGAAATAATGTATAAACAATTATTTTCCGAGCCCCTGTTTACTCGCTGGTAACATTTATGATATATGGCTTGGAAAATTAAGGATTTGTCCAAAATTTTACATATTAAAATTAATACTTTAAACCAATTTGCATTATCGTATTGTTTTTAACTCAACATTAATATTACTTTGCGCGTTTACAGACGATTGCTAGAATAAATTACGAAATAATTGTTTGAAATAGAACAGAATTAATTTTAATCGTCGACCATGTAATACTAATAAATCATTGTGTTACAATTGAACAAATATTGTTCTGTTTATTTTAAAATTTAATATGTTAATTTTCCTAGTATCTTCTAGCAATATATTTAACAACTAAATCATTTGTAGTTTCATAAATATTACTCAATAATTTTTTCCGAAAGCATTTTACCACGCGTTGACTTGTTAAGTTTTCTAGATTTAAGCATTATTCTATTGTCCTGTTGTATACCATATCTCAGTCAATTCCGATAACGGAAACTGCTTTAAAAGTTATTTAACTCTGGATATCTGTAAACTACCCCAAAAAGAAACTATTACAATTTAAATAAACTTTTATATTCAACACACAAGTTAATTGTGGCATCATTTGTATATAACCAAACACCTTTCCCTCGTTAAAGGCAAGTATTTAAATTTGCAAGAATGAAGCTTATTTCTAAAAAGGAAAGTATTCTATAATATAAATAAGTGTCTTATTATAAAGCAATAATATTGTTTTCAAAAGCCAATTTGCTTTTCAATCAAATCTATCTAGAGCTAATGCAGTAAATCATTTGACCATGATCCTTTTACTACCCTGCAGAAAGAACTGCAATAAATATTTTAAGTTTAAAAATCAGATTAAATAAGACATAACAGAGAAAAGGGGAAAACATCAAAAAGGAAGATATGGCTTGACGAGGAGTGATCGGAACAATTAGAAAAAAGGAAAACAGCAAGGAAAATATAGAAGAATTTTATCAGTTTATTTTTAAACGTGTTTTTATTGTTTAGGTATGTCTGTCCGTCAGTCTGTCTGTTCTCGACATAACTAAAAAACTACTTATCCGATTTCTTCAAATTTCAGTCTAAAATTAAGGGCTATGAATGAGAAAAATACGTGCTATATATATATATATATATATATATATATATATATATATATATATATATATATATACAAACGAAATAACTCACGGTAAGGATTACTCCTTCACCATTTTGTCGAGAATCGGCCAAAACATGACGGTATGTTTGTTTCCAGGGCTAAGGGCCATCTGCTACCGTGGTATCTGCCCCGGCAAGGCTCATCAGGCAGTCTCCTTGGGGGTTATCGGTATTAAAACCGAAATACTCCTATATATATTTCGATTTTAATACCGGCGTTTATAAAAAAACATTTTTAAACCTTTTAAGACATCAAAGTATGAAAAAACTCAATGATCTTCCCGAACATATTCGTGTTGACATATCGTGGTATATCAACAAGGTACTGCTCCATATCACTGTGGAGAAGATGAGCATTTTTATGCGAGGAATTTAATTTAAGTATATATCCATTACGATAAGATTCCATGGCCGCCGTTAAGTCCCGATTTGACACCCTCAGATTATTTTTATGAGGGACCCTTAAAGATGAGAGTGTATAAAAATTAAAATAATTATTCCGTAATCGAATTAAAACAAAAAATTCGTGAAGAAATTATTGGTCTTAATAATAGTGACGCCATCCGAAACGCTGTGGCAAACATTCAAGTGCAATATACATTGTGTGTAGCAGAAAACGGGCAGTATGTGGAAAATCCAATATATAGTAATTTTTTTTTAATTTTTCCTGTTTTTCTATTTCAATGTAATCTGTTGTTATATGTTGTTTATGTTGATAGCAATGTTACTCAAGAAGTTTGTTTCTGTTATTAATTTTTAATAATGGTTTTAAATTTCAAATTTAGCAATAAATAAATATGGAATAAAATTAAGACTATAGTTACGCAAGTAGAAACATTATCCATTCCATGGCCTCCTATAGTTTTGTTTGAGTATGCAGCATCACAATATTCAAGAAATAATTGAGATTTTCTGTTAAATTTCGATTTTTTCTGTAACCATTGAATTTGGTTGTAGAACAAATAAATATAAAAAAGTAGGTATTTTTGTGATCATTTGCATAAATATAAAACATAGTAGGTGTTCTACTTAAAAAAATCGACGTTTTTCACTTTAAAAAGGTTTAAGATTGATTTCGCAATATGTCCACCCTGTATTAGTGTATGCACTGATGCTTTTCTAAACTAGAAATTATCACCCAAACGCCAAATTTAGATTTTTGCTATTTTTTATAGTGATTTGAAAAATAGCTCCAGTTTTGAAAAGATCACACCTATCGTTATTTAACTTGGAAACTATGCAGAATTCGACTATGTTTAAATTAGTTACTTATCTTTATTTTTTACAAGGAATCAAATAATTGGCACAAATATAGGGTGTCCCGTTTAAAATTTTATAGTTGATGTTGTCCCAGTAAAATTGGGACACCCTGTATATATGGAAACATATTTTAAAAGAACTTCAAATTATAGAAACCTTTGTAAACCTTTTTTTCGTATCTATTACGGATTTCCGGATAATATAGTCACAGTTTAAGAAAGACACAGTTCTCTCACTCCTTTGTTGTGCTCCCAAAAGCCGGCTTTTTTTACGAGCGGTCGTAAATCACAGCGAACACCTGCAGCTAACAGCTAGATGCTAGGTGTACGAGGCCGCATATTATTTTATGGCAATGAGTTCATCTACGGGGAATGATCAATATGTCATACTTAAAAAAAGGTTAAGAAAGATACGTACTAGCAACAAATGTAAAATAAAAATGATTAATTATATTTGCGAAATGATGCAAAGAACTTCCAACAATGAGTTTATTCTAGTTTAAATTACAAATATTATCCGAACGACAATCAATACGTTCTCGACAGAATATCAAAATCGATTGTACTTCAAAAACATTCCACTAAGTTCTTAGAAATAGAGAATCGCAATATATGTTTCCTAAAAAAAGCAATATACTAATAGCACAACACTTAAATGGCTAATTCTTAAAACTAATAGTCAGAAATCTAATAGGTGGTGTAAAGGGAACTGGGTCATATTTGACGCTGATATCAAATGTTCAAATTTCAAGGGGATAATTGCTCACATATACGTAGAAACTAGATTATTTTTAACAAAAGTCAATGTTTTTAAAATAACTGAAATTATCGACAAGTTTAAACTGGTCTGCATTTAATAAGCCAAACCAAGAGCAAGTGTCTTCGCTTTTTCTCGAGACCATCTCCACACTCCAGGTATCATCTTACATTCTCCAGAAATTATAATCTAATAAGAACTGCAAGGCCCTTGCGCCAAATACTAGGAAATAAATATGTCAGTGCAGATTATTTTCAACTCTATATAAGTACCAAATAAACATTTTTTAAATGCTTTAAATGGATTCATGATAACTGTATCGCCGCTTTGAGTCGGTGACTTTATAAGTGTCTTAATATAAGTCAAAAACCCTACAAGAGTCATTGATCTAATGCAAGGGTTTTAACGCTCACGCACATAACACCAAACCACAGAACTGTTAAGCATTTATTTTAAATAAATTTTATATGAAAGCCTTATAGTTGCCATTCAAGCCCTGTATTAAACAGTTTGCTCCTCACAGCTATCTTAAAACATTTTGGTTTTATTATTAACATCAAATAGTCATAAGTCATAGGTGCTTTAAATATAAATTAAAATCTTCTTGGCCAAATTTCAGTAATAAAAATTAATAATAAACATCTTTTTGAAATGAGTAGCTTAAGAAGCCATTTCCAAAACTATCTCCAAAAAATTACATTTAAACGCACTCTTGTTCCAAATTCTATATTTTTGCTTACCGCCTATAACGCTCCTTAAAAACGTAGGTTTGAAATCTTAAGACACTGCGTACCTAACCACTGCGCAGTGACCTGCCGACTGACCGCTAGAAGCGGCAGTTCGTAGGTGCGGGAGGCGCGTCGGCAAGAGGGAAATTTAATGCGGAATAGCCAAGTGCTTGGACAATTTAGAATATATATAGACTCTGCTATAGTGGGTACTTTTATGTGGAACACGGTGATCAAATTAGATTATCTAAAAAACCAGTAAAAACCGTAAATAGTCACAATAGAGATTTATGTTATTAAAGCTGATGCAGGATACCTACTTTTTAATTGTGTGGAAAGTTTACCTCATATTTTCTAAATAAAATCAATATTGAAACAAATAACATTATTTTCAATATACTGTACACTTTAGTCACTTTATCAAATAACAAAGACTATAGGGATAAAAACCCTGTTCGCCTCAATTGGATCGTAACGGCTTTAATTTTAAGGGATACTTTTCATATCGTTGGCTCCTTCTGTGTTTGCTAATGCGATAGGTTTTATTTTAGGGACTTTGATGGATGAGCTTTGACGCCATACACTAGAGGATTCCTTTCATCTAAATTGGAATTTGATGAAAGATGTTTGAGAATGAAAATTGACGTCATTATACAAATTAAAATTCGTTATTGTCAAGCACCATCTATAAAGTTTTTTATCTCCTTGAAATATTTGAGATGTTAAGAAAGTAATTTTTACATATTATTATTGCAAACTTATAGAATTTAATTCAAACGCACCTACGTATATATTTAAAACACAAAACGACTTTCCCATATAACAGCATTACAGGTTGTCCCACGGAAAAGTAACACATTGCGCGACTCAATGGCTCGAAAACGAAAAATGATACCGAAATGCTGTTTTCACCGAATGGCTTAAATTTGCCCCGAGTTTTTTCTTGTCAATGTCGCCAAATTTCCCCATTTATATTAGGATTGCGGAGAAATACCTATTTTTTGGGACTAAATTACTGTTTTATTTTAAATGGGACACCCTATATATTTTTATGGTCTTGGATAGCCTGACACTTCTTCTTTTCAAAAATTCATAGTTTGGGGATATTTATTTTAAGTTCTTAGATTTTAAAGTCGCGAAATGTGTTACTTTTCCGTGGGATACCCTGTATTTTATTAATATACTATACAGCGTATAACAAAAGTAAGGAAATAGCGAAATATCTCAGATACCGCTTACCTGAATTTAGTGAAAATATACAAACTTAGGTATGAAATCATTCCAGATTCAATAACGGATTCCGCATTGCTGCCAAGTTTGCCGTTATTCTGTATAAAAGCGATTTTTTTAACGGTACATCCTATATTATTACTTTTTTAAAATCCGCGTAAAGTTTTCAATACTTTTTATAAAGAGCACTTTTTATAAAAGTTAACAGTTTTTGCGAAAAATGGGCGATAAAATGGGTCCATTTTAAACGGAAAAATTACCTAGACTGGGTTCTTTACATCATTAGCCATAAAATAAACATTAAACATCACTCTTCTGTTGGGTTTCGAATTGAGTGGTTCTCTGTGTATCGATAAGCAAGTGTATGTGAAGACGAGAATGTCGAGTCAAACGCGACGAAGTTGCAAAATTTCTCCTGACAAATTTTGTTATATTTGTGAAGAATTTCTGGTGAAATCACAAGCCAAGCCATTTTCCGAAAATGTAAAAAAGCCTACTTTAAATATTTTGGTGTGTTAACTAGAGATCAAGATAAGCGGTGGGCTCCCCATGTGTGCTATGTTAGTTATAGTGTATCATTGGTGCAGTGGATGAAGGGAAAGAGAAAAAGTGTGCCTTTTGCGGTTCCAATGGTATGACGAGAACCCACCAATCATTCTGACGATTGTTATTTTTGCCTGACAAAGACTGAAGGTAATTCCAAAAAGTGAAAGCACAATAGCAATAGAATATCCAAATTTGTAATCTGCCATACGACCTGTTCCTCATAATGCAAATTTGCCAATGCCGATTGCGCCTTTAAATTGGCAAGCTATTGATTTGGGAGATAATGGAGATAACGCATCATCAGGCAGCTCAGAAGAACAGTGCACCGATTCCACTTTTACCACTGGTCCCAGTTCCGGCGAGCCACGTTTGATTGTTCAAAGTGAATTAAATGATTTAGTACGTGATTTGGGGTTATCCAAGCAACAGTCAGAACTTCTGGGTTCCCGACTTAAGGAATGGAACCTATTGGCCAAAGAAACAAAAATTACGAATTTCAGAAAAAGAAATGCTATGTTTTCTGAATTCTACGGTATGGAAAATTCGTGTACTGATATAGAGAGTTTAATGCAGGAACTTGATATTGAATATTCTCCCCGTGAGTGGCACTTATTCATAGACTCATCTAAATATAGATTAAAAGCTGTGTTTTTGCATAATGGAAATTTAAAACTCTCTGCACCAGTTACCCATTCAGTTGTAATGAAAGAAAATTATGAAAATATAACTACAATAGGTATAAATAGCAGATACGTGGGGACTTAAAAGTTATAGCGATTTTAGTGGGAATTCAGGGAGGATTTACAAAATATTGCTGTTTTCTTTGTTTATGGAACAGTCGTGAAATAAATCAGCAATATGTAACAAAAATTTGGCCAGAAAGAAGCGAATTTCAACCGGGATCTCAAAATGTTAAATTTATACCTCTTGTTGATCCCAAAAATGTCCTTTTGCTTCCTCTTCACATTAAACTTGGGCTGATGAAAAACTTTGTGAAGGCTTTGAATAAAGATGATGGTGGATTTAAATACCTAAGACAACTCTTTATCAAGTTAAACGTTGCCAAATTAAAAGAAGGCATTTTTATTGGGGCACAAATCAGAAAATTGCTGGACGATGTCAATTTTACGGAAAAGCTTACCAGGCAGGAACTCAGAGCATGGAATTCATTTGTTAATGTAGTAAGAGGATTTTTAGGCAACAATATGGATAAATATTATGAACAATTAGTTAATGAACTCTTAGATGCCTATAAAGCGTTAGGTGCAGAATGTCATTAAAAAATCACTTTCTCCATTCCCATCTGTAATTTTTTCCTAAAAATTTGTAAGCTGTTAGTAACAGGCAGGGTGAAAGG
Source organism: Kuschelorhynchus macadamiae (assembly GCA_030620095.1). Lineage (NCBI taxonomy): Eukaryota > Metazoa > Arthropoda > Insecta > Coleoptera > Curculionidae > Kuschelorhynchus > Kuschelorhynchus macadamiae. Next base: position 42,843 of record JAUTXW010000548.1, on the reverse strand, counting down.
TTTCACCAAGATATCAGAACAATGGAAATTCGGTACCAAGGACGATGGGATCCAGCCGTGATGGGTGACTATTGTTGGTTTTTGAAGAAAGAAGATAGGACACCTCATAAACGGAAAAAATAAAGTTTAATTAGTGTTTTAAGTTAATATTTTTCTCGTTTGCTTTTCTCTTAGATGTATGGTATGTTTAATAGGCGAAAACTGTAACTGTAGTCAATAGACAGGGTTAGGAATTTTCTGAAATCATTTTTTCTATAGATATTAAGTATCGTAATATTCGATATGGTTCTACAACTATAACAACAAAACCCTACGTACTACAATTTTCTAATTTTCATTTTCATATTTGGATAGGTCCATTCTAGTAGATTATGCTATTCTGATTTGTATTACAACAAAAAAAAATGTTTTTGTCGGCCAGTGTTTTTTTACGACCACCATTTTGTCCTGCCGCGCCATGTTGAATTCGTGCCAGAAAATTTCTCATTTAATTTTTGTACAAAATTTGAACTCTGTTGATTAAGAAGATATTTTTACGTGGATTTTTTTACACATTTTATTTCGTCGCCATTTTATTCCGCCATCTTGAACTCGTACCACAATTTGACCAGCTTATCTTTATATCACACTTAATTCTTGCTCCAAATTTGAAGTCAATGTAATAACTACTTTTTTCAGGCTTATTTTTTAAATATTTTATTAGGCAACCATTTTGTTTTGCCTTCTTAGATTTTTATCAAAATATTCCCATGTCATCACCATATGACCCTTTATTTTTGTCTAATATTTATAGTTAACCGGGTAAGTAGTTCCTTAGCTTTGCAGCGAATAAACAGATAGACCGAGAGAGAAAGTGAATATCTATAAAAACCTAGGACGGTGATTTTTTAGGATTGCAGTACTTTCGTCTTATAATTACGACGGAAGCAAAGAAGTAAAAAAAAACAATGAATTATTATCAATAAATGTATTATTACAATATATTTAAAAATAATAAATGATATCAATTAATATCAAATGTTAAATTGATCTTTACGATTAATATTTTAGAGGGACTTTGCACATAATTCATATTGTTAATGGTTACTGCCAACAGAAAATTTACATAAAGAATGAACGAGAGCAAGACATTTATTTCTTGGAATTTAGGTTGGTAGAACAATGGAGAAACACGGATTTTCATTATATCATAAATCGCCTCACGATGACGCAAGACTAAAGAATTCGTTTTGGGGCGAAGTGTTAGAATTTTTGGATTGTTTTGGTATTTTCGTTAAAGTAAATCCTGTTTAAATAAAGTTTGGAAAAATTAGAAAAAACTTTAAAAACGAAGCTTTAATAAGTCAAAGTTTTAGGATCTAATCAAATGTTATTGTGCTTTTTTTAAGTCAATTTTATACCCGGAACTTATTTCATGAATATTTCCTTTTATTAGATATAGTGAAACGTGACCTAAATAGATAAAGATAAATAAAGATATCAAAAACGCGGTTTTCGCCAGAATTTAGACAATTTTTTCCTCTTTAAAATGACACTGTTAAAAGCATACCGTTCCATTTGATTTTTTCGAAAAATCTCTAAAAATTGACTTTTGTTTAAACAAAAAGCTTTAAACAATCTTTCAAATAAGTACCCACTTGGATAACATTACATAAAAGATGTAGGAGACAGAGCGCTTTGAAAGTGGATTTATTTATCACCTTCCCCCACCCTCATTATCTAAAATATGTCAAAACGCCTTAAACAAAACTGACGCAGATTTTGTTGGAGTTTTTGTTACTTTTATCAAAATGTTATTTCACGTTGGGTATTTTTGCAAAAAATAGTTTTTTTTATTTACGATTACAGGTACGCCATCTTGCGGTAGTTTTACAAACTTGAAAATATTTTCCAGCAATTTCTCTTGGCCACTTTAGTTATGAATTTTTTTTTTCGCGAAGCTGTAGCTTTCATAGTTTCTGAGAAAAGTTACCCGGCCGCTCTTAGCGGGAGACACACACATATATATATATATATATATATATATATATATATATATATATATATAGTTTTTAATACCGATACCCCCCCGAGGAAACTACCTGATGAGCCTTGCCGGGGCAGATAAAACGGAAGCAGATGGCACCTTGGCCCTGGAAACAAAAATAACGTCATGTTTTGGTCGATTTTTGACAAAATGGTGAAGGAGTAATCCTTACCGTTAGTTCTTTCGTTTTATATAACTTTTTATGAACAGGAACCGCACAGAAATTGAAATTTCTGTTTCTCTTTTATTTTTGCACAGATGTGTCGCCTTGTGCTCCAAAGTAGGGCGCATCTAAAGCGATTTAGTTGCACCATAGTGCCTACAGATGGCGCCACTGGTTGCCTATTTCCCTCGTCGACATTTAAAGTCGCATGACATGACACTTTGTTTGTTTCAGGGTTTGAGTATTTCGGTTTTAATATTGATACCCTTCAAGAAAACTGCCTGATGAGCCTTGCCGGGGCAGATACCACGGTAGCAGATGGCACCCTGGCCCTGGAAACAAACATAGCGCCATGTTTTGATCGATTCTCGACAAAATGGTGAAGGAATAATTCTTTCGTTTTGTATAACTTTTACCACCAAGAACCGCACAGAATTTGAAATTTCTCTTCTAGATATATATATATATATATATATATATATATATATATATATATATATATATATATATATCTGGTTTTATTTTTCTTGGTTTAAGGTCAGCGTGCTAAGTTAAAACTAGGCAAAATTACTTCAAAACATACATATATTGTAGTCGGAAAGATAACGTTTCAACCATGCTTCTGGTCTTTTTCAAATCTACAATTTGATATGAACATGTAGGTATATAGATATATAGATAACAGAAATTTTTTAAAAAAAAATATATCTTACCTTAGAACGTAATGTCAAAATAATCCAAATTTTAAAAAACTGACATAAACATTTATATATATATATATATATATATATATATATATATATATATATATATAAAAGAGAAACAGAAATTTCAATTTCTGTGCGGTTCTTGGTCGTAAAAAGTTATACAAAACGAAACCAGTAACGGTAAGTATATATATATATATATATATATATATATATATATATATATATATATATATATATATATATATATATATATATATATATATATATATATATATATATATATATATATATATACATACAGGGTTATTCACGCAACCCGTTCATTAAAAGTTTCTGATGATGCCATTTAGATAAAAATTTCAAATTTTGGGATTAAGATAAGGTCAAGGGGTACTTCTTTTTTGAAATATTTTCAACTTCCGGTTTAACCGGAAGTTGATATCAACTTGCTTGTTTTAAATGGAACACCCTATATTTTATGATATTTTTGAATTCTACGGAGAATTTTAATGCTATTTTATGTAGCATGTCCTATACCTAGGTTCAAGCGTTCTTAAGATACTTGACCTTGAACCAAAAATGAGCCTTCGGAGTACCAAATTTTAAAATTTCATATTTTTATAAGTTTTGAAGATATAATCTTCTAATTTTGCAGACGATCGGTAAATAATCTTAGGTTTCTATTTTTTTTATTGAATTTGTCTATTTTTATACAGGGTGTCCTAAATTCAGCGGCAAACATTCACATTTTCAAATCCCCTAAAGTCCGTTTTTTTAAATGGGACACCCTATAACTTTATGCACTATCAAATGTAGAGTTTAATTTTCTATCGAACTGTATTAAGGTTCCCGATACCTACTCGTAACCATTTTCGAAATAATCAGGTTTTTATTAAACCATCATATGTATTTGCTAAATGCTTACACCTTCCCGTAGTAAGCCATGGAAAAACAAAACTTTTCTATTCAACATGACAGCTGATTTGAAACTTTTAAATTAAAATAAAATAACACTCAAAAGCTGATATTCTCAATTTATTTTATATTCGCGGAGACTGGTACAAAATATTGGAGAGAACGTGCCATGTTTTTATTGAAAAACATCCTCATTTATCGCCAATGAACAAGAGAAAATTGAAGAAGATTGAAACGAAATATTTTCGTTTCGGAAAAGTTAAAGTTATAAAAAATGTAATAAATTGTTTACATTATTTTTAAATATATCTAAGTTCGAGACTGTTCTAAACTTGTTTTAGTGAACTTAAAAATTATAGCAATCTAACAATCGACAATAAATAAATAAAATAATAAAATTGAATTATAACAAATGTTCTATATGCTGTCCGTTCATTTGAAGACACATTTCAATTCTTTGTACAGTTGCTGTGGCCCGTTGAATTTATCCGTTTTCTAATTCGGCAAAAGCTGTCCAGTAAATTTTGTTGGTTATTTACTCGGGAAGCATAGACTTCACCTTTGATAAATCCCTATAAATAAAAGTCTAGGTGTGTTAAATCAGGCGATCGAGGGGGCCATCTCCAAGGGCCATTGGGACCAATCCAGCGATCTTCAAAAATTCGAGATAATTGGAGACAAACTGCAGCGGAATTATGTGCTGGCCCCATCTAATTGATACCAATAATTTTGCAGGTCACCAATAGGAATTTCTTCTATAAATTCAGAAACCGTCACTCGTTGAATTTCCAAATACTTATCACTGTTTAAATTGTCATCATAAATACAGTACCGCACCTGATCATTTAATACTATACCGAAAACATTGAAGCCAAACCTCTCTTGAGAACGCGTTTCGCGTAAAGCGTGCAGTTTTTCTGCTGTCCAGAAATGTTCGTTTCTTCTATTTGTTATTGCTTCTCTAGAAAATTTCACTTCATCGGTCCAAAATATTTTTGAAAGGAATTGAGGCTCCCCTTGAATTTTCAAAAACATGAATTCGCAAAATTCTACTCGTCGGACGTCATCACCAGGTCTCAAGGCTTGCACGGTTTGGAAGGAATAAGGGTGCATATGATGTTCGCTTAAGATTCTTTGGACAGATGAAGAAGAAATTCTTTAATCGTTTTCTGCAGACGGTATTGAACTTTGCGGGTTTGCGTGGAAATAAGCTAATGTGTTTATTACGTTATCCTCGGCATTTGTCACTGGTTTCGGAACATTTTTTGTAACTTTAACCTTGCCAAAACGCAAAAAGTTCGTTTCAATCCTCTTGAATTTTGACTTGTTTATTGGCGGCAAATCAGAGTAGCGTTCATTAAACATACGACACGTTCTCTCCAAAATTTTATAACATTCTGCATGAATATAAATTAGATTGAGAATATCAGCGTTTGAGTATTCTTCCATTTCGATTTAGAAGATTTAGTTTATCACTGACAGCTTTCGATAAATAACGCATACTAATCATCTGTCATATTGGATATTGGATCTCAATTGTTTTTCCATGGCTCACCATTGGAACATGTAAATATTTAAGCAAATACATACGATGTTTTCATAAAACCCAATTATTTCGAAAATGGTCACGAATAGGTGTAGGGAACCTTGATACAGTTCGATAGAAAATTAAATTCTATATTTGATAGTGCATAAAGTTATAGGGTGTCCCATTTAAAAAAACGGACTTTAGCGGCTTTGAAAATGTGAATGTTTGCCGCTCAATTTAGGACACCCTGTACAAAAATAGACAAATTCAATAAAAAAAATAGAAACCTAAGATTATTTACCGATCGTCTGCAAAATATAAAGATTATATCTTCAAAACTTACAAAAATATGAGATTTTAAAATTTGGTACCCCGAATGCTCATTTTCGGTTCAAGGTCAAATATCTTAAGAACGCTTGAACCTAGGTATAGGACATGCTACATAAAATAGCATTAAAATTCTCCGTGGAATCCAAAAATATTATAAAATACAGGGTGTTCTATTTAAAATAAGCAAGTTGATACCAACTTCCGGTTAAACCGGAAGTGACAGGAAGTTGAAAATATCTCTAAAAAGAAGTACCCCTTGACCTTGCCTTAATCCCAAAATTTGAAATTTTTATCTAAATGGCATCATCAAAAACTTTTAATGAACGGGTTGCGTGAATAACCCTGTATATATATATATATATATATATATATATATATATATATCCATACCTGGGTAAAAAGCAATTTCCTAAAATGTGATATTTTGTTACCTGTCAACAGGGGTTAAATGTCAAACTTTTTTTACGTCACAAAAAAAACATGTTTTTTCGGATCGTGAATCAGAATGTACCCATTATCAGCGTCCGTTCAGTTTAGCGTAGGGAAATTTTTATTTTATCTATATACATAGAAACTAAATAAACGCAAATGGATATGAGCTTCCTTTGTCTCATACAAAATGAAATTAAAATAATTACGACCCTAATAAAGCCAGTTCACGAATAAAATAACGAAATACAATGCCCCTCAAATTGGAATTATTCTGTAAAACCGTAGCCGATAGGCAATAAGATTTTAATTAGTTAAAATTAACACGGGGTCGGAAAGTCCACTGATGAATGATTTAATGGATTTTATTCTGCATAAACCCACGAGTCCATTTGCGTTTGATATTGATTCAATATTTAAATATTTGAATTCCATCGGCGCGGCTTTAATTCAACTGTGCTTTGATATCAGAATAGGAATTTTAATTTTTAATGTTAATAGGATTTAGTTTCTACAAGGTAAATATCAAGTATCATTAGTAAATTTAATTAACTGGATCGATTCGGCCAATACCTGTTGGAAATCCATAACTTAGATTTATGGTACTAAGTAGAAACAAAACAATTTTTACTTCCACTCTATTAAAATGAAAATACCTTTCATGACATGTTTGGCCAACATTGTGGCTTCTTCAGATGATACAATTAGAAAGAAATAAAATATTTTATACCTAGTGTACAATGGGTTTTTTCCATGTTTATCTAAATCTATTTCAACAAAACGTATTTAATAGAGGCGAATTGCTCAGGTCAGTTTGATGTTAAGTAATAAACCTGTGTGTTTAGGTTTATTTATTTCTAAATATTCTAGAAAATTTTATGCCTTTCTTTTCTGTATGTAAAACTTTAAAACTCTTATTAAAATGATGACTACAACTAATTAAATGAGAAGCATAATCAGATCTGTCATCACCCTTGGCAAAGGACTTATAATGCTCATCCTCTTCTCGAAACTTCTACCTGTCTGTCCTATATACGTGTTTCGGCAATCTTTACAAGTTAATTTATAGATGCCTGCTTTTTTACTTAAATGTGTTTATGATTTGTTATTTTTTATTAATTTGCCTTTGGAATTATAGGTCTTATATGCAACATTTATATTTAGTTTTTTTTAAAAGGTTGCCTATTTTAATACTAGATTTTCCATTTCCACTGGAACAGAAAGGCAACTGAATATGTTTTTTATGTTCATAAACAATTTACATAACAGTATAAAATTCACTATAGAAAAAAACGAAACAAACGATTCTATTAACTTTCTTGATTTAACTATTAAAAGGGAAAACACTAAACATATTTTTTCTATTTTCCATAAACCAACACACGCAGATACAGCAATACGTTACACTTCATGTCATCCAATGCAGCATACGTTAGCAGCCTTTCATAGTATGATCCATAGATTAATCACATTACCCCTAAATAAACAAGATTTCCAAAATGAACTTAATTTAATTAAACAAATTGCAATAAATAATGGTTATAGTTTAAATATGGCTGATAATATTTTAAGGAAACAAATCTATAAAAATGCTATTTGTTCGGTTTACCCCAGTTCAAAAGACCATTCTGCTGAATATAAATGCATTACGTACTATGGAAAATCTAGTATTAAAATAGGCAACCTTTTAAATAAACTAATTGTAAATTTTTCATTTAAGACCAATAATTTCATAGTCAAATTTATAAAAAATAACAAAACAAAATCAGGCGTATATAAATTAATTTGTGAAGATTGCCCAAAATCGTGTATAGGACAGATAGGTAGAAGTTTCCAGTATAAAGAACCTTTTTAAAATCTGCGTAAAACTCTCAATGCTTTTTATTAAGAGCTCTTTTTATGAAAGTTAACAGTTTTTTTGAAAATAAGGGTCTAATATACATTATTTAATGTATTGTCTTTTGTTAAAATACCTGCATAGCTGCATTTTTATTAACAACTATCCAAAAATCCAATAACTAAATCTACCGTAAATTAGATTCTCAAAAAATTTACTGAAACTGGAAAGGTAAAACTTGCTATACGTTCTGGCAGACATAAAAGCACAGCAGAAGTTGATAGAGCTCTGAATGTTTTATTAAGTTTTAAAGAAAATCCGCACCTTTCTACCACAACATTAGGGAGGGAAAATAACATCTCACACATGTCCGTAGATCGACTTCTAAAAACCGAAAAGTTTCATCCACAGAAAAGAGCTTTGGTTCAAGAACTCTTTGAGGATAATCGCGATAGGGGCTTGGAATTTTGTGAAATTATGATGGAGTCATGTAGTATCAATTTAAATTTTGTCAATCAAATTATTTTCTCTGAGGAAGCAACTTTTTTTTTAATGGAGATGGATTGGACGTAGGGATACAATAGGGTGGCCACCTCGATCTCCTGGCTTGATATCCCTCGACTACTTTTTGTGGGGACACCCTTAAAATGTGGTGTATAAAACTAAGCCGAATGATCTCAGGGATTTAAAAGGGCGAATAGAAATCGAATATAAACGAATCGAGGAGGATGGCATTCTTTTTGATATATTAAATGTTTTCCTACAGTGTTTGTCCTACTGTCAGGAAGTAAATGGACATCATTTTAAACACCTTAATTTCCGCTGTTTTTGACTATCAACTTTTAAAGTTGGGACGCTGTTTTCTCTTGCTAGCGTTTTTGTAGCAAGATGAGGAATTATTGTGCTTTTCGATCTGCCAAAACGTACAGCATCTTTTACTTTTCCAGTTTCAAGAAATTTGTTGTTAGTTTTACTTATGGAAGATTTAGTTATTGGATTTCTGTTACGATATTTTTCAATAAAAATGTTACAAACATCTTGCAGGTTTCGCATTCTACCAAATGACCCAGTATAATTAATATTTCAATTCTTTGGCTTTTAGTTAAAGGCTCCATTTTTGTAAATCAGTAAAACTAACGTTGTAAAACATATCAGGTAATTTTTGTGTGCAGGTATTTTAATAAAATAGGATGTCCCATTAAAAAATGTTTTCTTTTATAACAGAAAAACAGTAAACTTGACAGTAATGCGAAGCTCGACGTTGGTTTCGGCATTATTTCGTAACTAAGTGTACGTATTTTCAGTAAATTCAGGTAAGCCGTTTCTGAGATATTTCCTTACTTTTGTTACATACTGTATATACACTTAGAATTGTCTCATTGAATACTTCAGTTCAATACCTATCACAATTAATTATTAAAATATTTATTTTGTTATGCTGGACAAAACGGCGTACTACTTGCGCCATTTTATTTTTTTTATAGGAATACAAACGAATCTTTTGATACTCGATTCATGAAAATCATTTAAACACATTATCCTCCTTCGCATGGGCCGTGGAGTAAAAAAGAATACTTCACTCTTTATGATTAAAAATTTCAAACAACACTAACATGAAAAAAACAACGAACTTTCAATATAATTTTATTCTCTCATAATCAAAATTACAGCTGTCTGTGACTGGCGAGGCAAACAGAGATTTGTATAAAAGCAACATTATTCAGATTAAACGGGTTCTCCTTATATCTGATGCGCTAAAACTGAATTAAACAGAAATTTAAAGAGGCATTGTCTTGACATTGACGACCTTACAATTTCATTATCTAGAATCATTCCGATTGTACACGTTCTTGTTGAAAGCGCTTATCAAGTTTCCATTTTGTTGACTGCTCCATAGTTATTATTTTATATCGGAGCTCGTAATTTTATCTACACAGCTGTTGATTCTGAAAAGAAACAGATTTCTAGTAGATTAGTCCATATAAAAAATAGGTGGGCTGTTGGGGTAGTAACTGGGTTTATATATTTATTGAGATTTTTTCGGTGTGCACCCTACATTTTAGTACATTAGAATAGAGTGGGAAGAATTCCTTAATAATTGGAAAAATTGTAGAATTATTAGCCTCAATCCATCTTGATAATAATTCTGTAATAAATTTAACTTATAATTTCAGAATTCGAAATATTGCGATTAATAAAGTTTGCGGTTATTTAGTTTAATCTCTTTACAATTCTCACGTGACTACGAAACAGAATTTTGATTATTCCGGCTTGGCCAACGGTTCAGGTTGCGTAAATTAAAAGGCAAATATGCTTCGAGAGATAGTTTTGTTGGCGTGTCTGATTTACGTGCTTTCGAGAGTAACACGTGTCTATTGTCTGCTTGAGAACTGTCTGTTTTAGGAAACAGAAATTTACAGATAATTATTTATTTTATTAAGGGCTATTCTCCTTGAATTTGTTTTCTTTTATGCTTTGATTTGTGCAAATATTATTCCATTCACTTATTATATTTTTATATTTATGCAATTCGTTGCCATACAAACTAATGCGGAGAAACGACAAGTGCGGTAATAAAAAGATTAAAAACTAAAATAATTTGTGTGCATGTCACGTAATCAATGCTTTTTTCAACACTAATTTTTATTCTGCTCTTTCAGTGCCAAAATTTATAAAATATGTCTTTCGCTAAATGTGTATCGACAACACTGACAAGAATGTATCACGTGTTTTCTTTTATTAAGGCTCTAAGGATATAAAAGGAGTTTGTTGACTTCAAATTATCCGGAGGGTAAGTGGGTAAACCCAAAATAAATAAATAAAGATAAGCGCCACCTGTTTTAAGCTCTAATATTAACTGATCAAAGTTCTATTTTCAGTCCAGAATAATCTTTTTTTTTTAAATATCTAACCAATGCATTTTAATCTTATTTAAATTTATCCGGGTTTTACTTCACAGAATCCCTCAGATAATAATAAGGGTACCGAACTTCAACACTCTAAACATTAACTTATCGTATTTTATACATTTTTTGAGGGTCCTATTAAATATACTAATTAGAACTAATCCGTTATAGTATCTATGTTTGGCACACCAAAATACTAATTACTAATAATAATAATAATAATAATAATACATAATAATAATAATACATTTATTGTTCAACCAGATTTACAATATAGATTTACGTATAGTATTAAAAGGTGGTATTTTACAGTTCTTTGTGGACATATCTGTATTATTAAATAATAATATCTCTATTCTCGCAATTTTATCTGTAGTACCGTGTACAAAAAGTAAAACTGCATCTATTAATGGTCAAGGATCCAGTACTGGTTGAGGTCTAGTTATCATATGTAACCCACCCCCAAAAATCTTTCGTGCAATAGTCGTTTGGTTTTAATGCTTCGGTTAGTTTCTACGTTAACTTCGGAAAGGAATTTGCATCACATATCAGATACATAAAAAATACTGAATTTATAACCGTTTGTTTCTGAGATGGGTGATGGTGAGAACTAAAATTTAAATATCTATTTGTATTTATTATTTGTTGAGTTAGATTAACAAAATAAAGATAAATTTGCAGTTTTGTTTTCTATGACAGATAAAATTGTACGAATTCTACGAAGATCTATTATTTCCAAAATCTTTAAAACCATAAGAAGATAAATTACTGTTCAAGGTCATCAAAAAATGTAATTCCTTTTTATTAAAAAGAAGTTTGAAGTATTCTTTGTTTCTATATTAAAGAGTTTATCGAGGAAACTAGACGATCTGTGTGGACTTGACTTAGGGAACGTGATATATGTATAAGTCTAAAGCAAATTGATCAAGACGCTCTAGCTGAACACCTGCATTCAACAGGACAAGTCTCAAGATAATATAAAAGGAACTTTAAAGAATTTATTGAAACCATCAGATCCCTAAAAATGACAATAGAAGGAGGCTACATGCAGCATCGTGCGTGACAAATAAAAATCATAGTAAACCACGCGTCGGGAAACATAAGTCGAGCATAAATACCTGCATACTTCTTATCAAAGCTTATACAGTTTTGATAACGTGCAGTGAAGATCCCTGATCATGACTTGCGTAATGGCAGGCGAAACGTCGAAAACACTTCGATGTTAACGCGGGCTAAACTTAAAAATTATGTTTTTTTTTATTTGGACTACATATATCTATCGACTAGTAGGCAAAACCCTACATTTCAACAATTGGGAACGTTATAAAACATAATTTAACATTAATTAAAATGATGAACGGGAAACTGTTTGCCAGGCATCAATAACGGCGATGTTAATCTTTAGAATGGAATTTGATTCACGTATTGACAGAACCCCAAAACTAATGAATGGATAACCGCTTGTTTCTGAGATGGATGATGGTGAGGACTGAAATGTAATTATCTATTTGTATTTGTCGGTTTTCTGTGAATAGAATAACCTAGGGTTTCGTTCTCTTTCCTTTAAACTTCAAGGAAGAAACCGTCACCATCCTATTTTCATAGAGAATTTTTATTAAAATATTTTTAGTTTAGATTACCAAACATATATTTAAAATCGTAGTTTTGCCTTAAATATGATATGACAGATAAAATTGTGAGAATTTTATGAAAATCTAATATTTCCAAAATCGTTATTACCATAAAAAGATAAATTACTGCTTGATGTCATCAAAAAATGTAATTTCGTTACATTCAGTACTTGTAAAATTCTTTGTTTTTGTGTTAAAGTATAAATAAGGGAAACTGGACGATCTGTGTCGACTTGACACCAGCATTCAACAGCTCAAATGAATAATGTAAAAACTATTAAATAACCTAAAAAGGCCACCAGAATACATGCAGCATTGTGCGTGGAAATCAAATATTACACGTCTCGGTGATAATAGCTCGGCTATATTTACCTGCATTTTGCTTATTGAAGCTCGTTGACATCGCGAGGATCTCTGATCAACATGAGATGCGCAATGGCAGGCGAAACGTCGGAAAGTAATTCCAGTTTAACAGGGTCTAAACTCAAAAATCATGTTTTTTTTATTTGACATACATATATCTAGGCAATGGCCGGGAAAATTGAAAAACACCCTTCACTTTAATACTTGGGCAAGTTATAAAGCATAATATGCCGAAAAAAAGATTATAGACACAATGGTAAATGGGAAACTGTGTTTTTTTTACGCCACGCGGCACAAACAAATAGAAAGATCTGCGCTAACTGGTCTCTGTCTATAAAAGGTATTTGAATCAACATAAGAAAAAGAAAATAAGGTAAAGAAACAGCTGTGTCGCAGATGTTAAGACCAAGCCTCCATACTTTTTATTATTTCAATTGTTTAATAATAGAGATATGTTCACTAATAATTAAAGAATATCACCTTATAATACTTAGTAATTAGTATTTTGGTGAGACAAAAATAATTATTATAATGGATTAGTTCTAATTAGTATATTTAGTAGGATCTTAAAAATATGTATAAATACGATAAGTTAATGCTGGTTTGCTTAAATTACTAGAGTTTTGAAGTTCGGTACCCTTATTATTATCTGAGATTCTTTAAACTAAAACCCGGATAAATTTAAATAAGATTAAAATTTATTCATTAGTTAGAGAGATTATTCTTGACTGAAAATAGAAATTTTGGTTAATTATTTAAAAACGATAAAATTCTTATATTAAATTCTGAGTTTCCTGTTTTTCTATAGAACATCGTCGAATTGTTGATTATTAGAACTTAAAAGAGGTAGCGCTTATCTTTATACTTCTTTTTGGTTCATCTCCTTAGTCTCCGATTTTCTGAAGCCAGCAAACCCTTTTTATATCCTTAGAGCCTTAACAAAAGAAAGCACGTGATACATTCTTGTCAGTGTTATTGATATAAATTTTGCGAAAGACATAATTTATAGTTTTTGGCACTGAAAGCGCAGAATAAAAGATAGTTATAGTAAAAAAGCATTGATTACTTGCCATGTTCACACATCTTTATTATCCCACAAATTATTTTAGTTGTTGTTTTTTTATTAACGCACTTCTCGTTTCTACGCATTAATTTGCATGACAACGAATTGCAAGGTTTCAGCTGGTTTATTCGTAAAAATATTTACATATATCAGAGTATACAAGAAAACAATTTCAAGGAGAATAGCTCTTAATAAAATAAATAATTATATATAAATTTCGGTTTGCTATAGAACAGACAGTTCGCAAAGAGACAATAGACACGTGTTCCTCTCGGAAGCACGAAAATCAGACACGTCAACAAAACTTGTCTCTAAATACATATTTGGCTTTTCATTAACGCAACCTGAACGGTTGGTCAAGCCGGGATAATCAATTCCTGTTTCGAAGTCACGTTAGAATTGTAAAGAGATACTGATGCAACAACATTGGTATCTTTTATACTAATTATATATTTTGTTCAGTGCTTGTATTTAGAGAGAGTGGACTAAACAATTTCTTTTTTACCTGCTTCAGATGGCTTAAGCTTAGCGCACAGAAATCATACAGTTTCTTGTATATCCTAATTCTTCTGAACGCAAAGGAATTAACTTCTCTCAACGATCTCAAGCACTGTCCAGTCCTTTTGTGTGTAGTAAAAATTGCGTGAATATTAGACCTCCGCAGAACTCTTGAAATTTTATGTGTAGTATACTGATGTTCAAGGATCCAGTACTAGTTGAGATTTCATTATTATAATATCTTATCCACCCTTAAATTACTAGCAGAAATTTTTATAGCAAATTATGAAGAATATTATTTAAATAAACCTTTTGCAGATCTTGTGGTGTATGTACGTGGATGACATATTGGTCTGCTTCACAGGAAATAAAGAACAACTACACATACATTTAAATCACCTCTCCATAATAAAATTAATCCATAATAACAGACATTTTCTAGACATCACATTAAAAAGATCACTTTATAAATTAAAATTTAATATCTACAGAAAACCCACTTATACAGACGTAACTGTACCAAAGGGCTCTCTTTATCCCATAGACCATAGAGTTTCAGCATATAAGTCTATGAATCGTTAAGATTTTTCTGTGCCATTAGACAAACATTGTCTAGAAAGAGAACTTGACGTCATTAGATTTATTGCAACAAATAATGGCTATACAATTCCTGAAATTAACAATCTAATTGCTAAAGAACGCAAAACTTTTAACCATCCAACAAATAAATTCTATTGTTTAAGATTCTCATACAAAAAATACAACAATTACATATTTTGGACCAATATCTATTAAAATTATAAATATTTTAAGAAGAATGAAAAATACTAAAGTTAATTTTCGACCGTCACAAAAACACTCTAATTTGATTTTAAACATCAAAACAAACATAGATACGTACAAAAATTCTGCTAAAATGCCATGAATGCAATAGCTGCTATGTAGGGCAAACAGAGAAAAATTTCGATTTTAGATTCAAAGAGCATAACGCCACATATAGATTAAAAAAAACCGAACTCTCATTTCGCCAATCATTTCTTAGACACTTCAGATTAATTCCCTGGCATAAACAAGTTAGACGTATTACATTATGAAACAAAGAAGAACTGGGACGTTTAGAAACAACAGAAATTTGACACCATAAAGACAAATGTTAACCTTTTGAATTCACAAACAGATGTTGGAAATACCACCCTATTAAAACTTCTTAACCATAAAAAATGTTCAGTTGGTTTTCCCAAATCATACACCTAAGAATCTTCAGCTGTATATATAGTCATTTTGATTGTGAATAACTTAATTGCGTTTAAAACTGTACTAGTAGTTAAAATGTACATTTACAAAGTAACGGCTACTGCATTAAATCTTTAAAATTATGTCTAGCATTTTTTTTATTAACCCACTCCTCATTTCTCCACTTCAATTTCAACGCGCAACGATGTTCACGGTTTCAGCTAGTTTATTCATAAAAATACAAGTATAACAAGTGACTGCAATAATTTTACATATGTCAAACTACAAATGAAATCAAATGCAAGGAGAATAATCCTTAATAGAATAAATTAATTTTCTATAAATTGTTTTCTATAGAGCAGACAATAGACACGTGTTCTTCTCGGAAGCACGTAAATCAGGCACGCCAACAAAGCTATCTCTCTAAGCATATCTGGCTTTTAATTTACGCAACCTGAACGGTTGGTCAGGCCGGGACAATCAAATTCTGTTTTTGTCGCGTGAGAATTTTAAAGAGATTAAACTAAATAACCGCGAACTTTATTGAACGCAATATTTTGAATTCTGAAATTATAAGTTAAATTGACTACAGTTATTATTACAGAATTATTATCAAGATGGATTGAGGTTAGGAATTCTACAAGTTTTCGAATTAATAAATAATTCTTCCCAGTCTATTCAATATTTAGGAGACAAAAAGTTAAAAATATTTATATTATAAACAAAATGTTTTTTTACAAGTGTGCAGAAAATCTCAAATATAGGCATACAATTAAGTTCTAAAGTTTCGGTTTTCCGCAGTACTGCTGAAGATTGTTTTTCGCACTAGCTTTAAAAAATACCAACTCTCAACTTCGTGGTCTAGAGATTTCTATGCTGAAAACGACATTTAAAATTAAGAATATTGACAGTGGCAAATATAAAAAAATAGTAATAATAAATTTATATACTATCCAATCCTTTATAATATATTCTTCAGAGATACGGTTAAAGATTCTTCTGCAATTATATGAATAATGCAACTAATTGCTTAGTTCACTTTAAAAATTATTTGTTTCACAACAATTAATCCATATTAAATTCACACTCGAAATGGAAGAAAATAATGAAATACATTTTTTAAACATCACATTAAAAGATCACTTAATAAATTAAAATATAATATCTATAGAAATCCCACTTATACAGATTTAACTATACCAGAGGACTCTCTTTATTCCGTAGACCATAGACTTTAAGTCTATGAATCATTAAGCTTTTTCTGTGCCATTAGACAAACATTGCCTAGAAAGAACTTCACGTCATTAGATCTATTGCAACAAATAATGCCTACAAATTTCCTGAAATTAACAGTCTAATTGTTAAAAAACGCAAAACTTTTAACTATCCAACAAATATATTCTAAGGTTAAAGATTCCGATACAAAATATACAACAATTACATATTTTGGAGGACCAATATCTATTAAAATTATAAACATTTTAAGAAGAAATAAAAATACCAAAGTTAATTTTCGACTATCGCGAAAACTCTCTAATTTGATTTTTCACTTCAAAAGAACATAAATAAGTATACAAATTTTGCAGTTTATATGTTAAAATGCGATGAATGCAATAGCGGCTATATAGGCAAACAGGGAGAATTTTCGATGTTAGATTCAAATCCCTCATATAGATTAAAAAAAACAGAACTCTCATTTCGCCAATCATTCCTTAGAAACTTCACATAAATTCCCTGGCATAAAACAGTTAAATGTATTACTTTATGAAGAAAGAAGGCGCAAACCGGAATATTTATTTATACAGATATTGGAAATACCACCCTATTAAAACTTTTAGACCATACAAAATTTCTATTTGGTTTTCTCTAATCATACACTTAAGAATCTTTGGGTGTATATATACCTAAATTGATTGTAAATATCTTAATTGCATTTAAAAATGTACTAGTAGTACGAAACAGCAGTCACGCTTAGTGCAACAATAAAATAAACGACAGTTAACAAAGTAAAACTTGTGCATTCATTTATTTGTTAAAATGTAGTGTTACAAAGTAACGAACGGCTCCATTAAATGTTTAAAATTATTTTATTTATTAGTTTTTTTATTAAAGCACTCCTCGTTTCTCCACTTCAATATCCATGTGCAACGGTGGGCAAGCTTTCAAAAGTCATATAAAAATTTAAATATATTAAATGACTGCAATAATTTTACATATTGCAAACTACAAATGAAAACAAATTCACGGAGAGTAGTTCTTTATACATCAGATAATTATCTATAAATTTCTGTTTCCTATAGAACAGACAGTTTGCAAACAGACAATACACACGTGTTCCTCTCGGAAGCACGTAGATCAGACACGCCAACAAAACTAGCTTTCAAAGCATATTTGGCTTTTAATTTACGCCACCTAAACGGTTGGTCAAGCCGGGATAATCATGCTCTGTTTCCCAATCACGTGAGAATTGTAAAGAGATTAAATTCAATAACCGCAATTCTTGCGTGGGCTTTCCGATTTTAATTAATTAAAACTTTATTGATGTTACTATTACAGAATTATTATTCAGATAGATTGAGTTTAAGTATTCTACAATTGTTTGAACTAATAAACAGTTCTTTCCATTCTGGCCAATATATAAAAAAGAAAAAGTTAAAAATATTTATAAATTAGACAACATGTTTTTTACAAGTGTGCAGAAAATATTCTCCTATACAAGTCGACAAATGTAGCTTAGCCTCCGATATGCGCAAAAGGCAAACAGAGAGAGTCTGTGTGTGGGAGAGATAGAAAACCACTGAAACAACGAATATACACTCCGAACAAAATTTTATTCATACAGAGTAAAGATCAAGTTGACATTACGTTATGTTGAAGTATTATTGTTGTAAATCCGGACTGTATTGACTAAAGTTTTTTTATTTTGATAATCAAATAATGTTAAAATTATTTTTAATAACGTATATAAAAATATAACAATCAATAAAAAGCATATAATATTTTATTAAGTAGGTATATTTATCAACATACTATTAACTAGAAATATAGGTAAAAATTATTCTACAAATTCATGAATGTTTTGTCACCTATTTGAGAAGTCGATGGTCTATCAGGGGTAATAAATTTATAACGGTACCTATATATTAATAATAATCTATTGTACTCTTACAAACAAACCGCTCAAAATTTGTTTTTATAGCGGTAGATTATATTAGCAGTATCTATTTAGACCTTGTTGTAAACCTATAAACAAAGCCGCTTAATATGTCAGATTCCGACAATGTTTATGAAACCATCTCTATAGCTATTTGTAATTTTATTATTCTTAGGTACTTGGTTGTTGTGTAACCTGAAAACAGTTCAGTTGTTAATTTCGAGAAAGCGATTAGTTAACTTGATTTTTTCTGGTTGGAAAAAGTAGCACCTTCAAAGATTATTTCGCATACCAAATTTCAATCAAATATCTTAAGGAATTTTGCAAATATTAGTAAAAAAATTTATTTTTTTTTAAATAGTTAAATAAAATAATGTGTTTTTCTCGAAAACGGTCCATTACATTAAAAAAACATAAAAGGCGGCTATTAAGTATTTTGAGTTGTTAATTGTAAAAACTGAATTAGTTTTTTAAAATAATCAGTGGCGTACTATAAATTTACTAAAATCAAAATTGGAATTCTTGCCCGTGCGCATGCCTATGACTTGGTAGCTCTTCTTTCACTTTTTCTCTTTTTCATGAATATATTCTTTCAATTGAAGAAAGTAGCATTTCAAACACTTATTTTATCTACTAAGTTTCAATAGCATGTTAAGGGAATTTCCAAATATTAATAAAAATCCTTATTTTCTCAAAAAGTTTAATCCCCTGAATCTCGAAAACGAAGCATTTTAGACCTTATGGATATATGAATTTTTTTTAAGAAATCATGGTTCTTGGGATTAGACCGTGTCAAATTGGAATTACTATCCGAAGTTTCGCATTCGATTGCACGAGGCATCTTCAGGAATCTTTACTCCACGAGATCTGAACACTGAATGAGCTCGAATTTTTTTTTTGTGTCGATGGGGAATGCTTTTACGCACGACTCCATCCCTGTTGGGATGGAGACAGTGTGGGACTCGCATTACTGCCAGGTTGTTACACTTGACAGATTGCCATACCCACTAAACCCCACCGGGCCCATATCAGATGGACCGTCATTGGGCAAGCCCAAGGGTCCTTCGATGAGGTTGATGCCGTCCTTCCGGGGATGACCCTCTAAAAGACATGGTCCTCTGGGGGGGTGAGTTGCCTCTTTGGCATGGTGTTTTGTGCCGGCTCTCGTTACTGGTATATCTGAAAAGGAAAATATCATTAGTAATGTAGTCGTCTTACCTGTTGAAGTTACTCTTGTTGATCCGTCCATCCGTGTGTTGGTCTTCTAGGTGTGTCCTCTTCTGGGCCCTCAGTGTCACTGCTGTTCCGTGTCCTTGCAGTGAGGAGCTGAGGAGGGGTGTTCTTTTACCTCAGGTTCAACTGCAGCTCGTGCTGGAGCCAGTTGAGTTACCTGGTATCCTCTTCGTTTACCTCAGGTTCAGCTGCAGCTAACGCCGGAGCCAGCTGAGGTACCTGGGAGTTCTCTTCTTGGAGTTTCTATTGGCCACGTGAGTTGCTTAAGAATTTTTGCAAGTAAGATCTAGCTTCTGAGGAGCGCGGAGGCTCAGAAGTTTTGATTTAATTGCATCCATCCTCAAGCGCTTTTTAACGCAGAAGTCCGTGTCTTGGTCTTCTGTGTTTTGTCCTATTGTTGGGGTTTGGAGCTAGTGAATCATAGTTCACCAGGTCTCGTAGATTTTCGTTATGATGGTTTTCGGATGCTCTGAAAGCTCGGGTAGCCTTTTGTTGCATAAAGTCTTCGATTTGTGTCCATTGAAGATCTCTCTGCAAGTCCTCATTCCTGATGAACCACGGGGCATCTGCCGCCATCCTTATCAGTTTGTTTTCTGACCTCTTGATTTTTAGAAGGTTTGTTTTTGACGCATAGCCATAAGCTGTGGAGCCGTATGTTAGTTGGCTCCTTGCTACTGTTTTGATGAGTAGCCGCTTTGTCCTGATTGCCATTTCGCTCTTTCGGCAGAGCAATGGATAAAGTTTCTTCATTGCCTGTCTGGCTTTGGTCCTCGCTGCGTTGATGTGTTTGGTCCAAGTTAGTCGTTTGTCCATGGTCATACCTAGGTACTTGACCCTGTTGGACCATGGAATCTCCACTCCTCCAACTCGGATTCTGGCTCTGGCAGTCAGTCTCCTTCGTTGGAAAAGTATGGCTTGCGTTTTCTGGGGGTTGATCTTGACTTTCCACTTAATGCACCAGTCATTAAGGTCATTTATGTCCTCTTGCAGTCGCCTTCCCAAGATACCGGTGCTTCTGCTTTTGTGAAGGATGGCGGTGTCATCTGCGTAGAGCGCTGTTATGCCCTCGTCTCCTATCGGGACATCATGGGAGAAGATGGAGTATCGCAAGGGTCCTAGTACCGACCCTTGTGGAACTCCTGCTGTCAGTCACTTTGACGGAGAATGTCCTGTCTCTTATGTAGCTGCGTATTATTTTAATGCTTCTTCTCTCGTATCCGGCCACAGACATTTTGTACACCAGTCCTTGGTGCCACATTCTGTCGAAGGCTCTCTCGATGTCTAGGAAGACTGCTCTTGTGGCTTCTCTGTTGTTGAATCCTTTTGTGATGTATTCAGTAGCTCTGAGGACTTGTTCAGATGAGTGCCCTGCTCTGAAGCCGAATTGCTCATCACTGTTTGACCGCCTGGTCTTTTTTCTTTGGCTTCATTTTGACCTGTCTGTCGAGGAGTACTTTGATCCCCATTATCCTCTTGTCTGCTGACTTAATCAGAAACAGCGGCATTGGCTTCTTCGTGACCCTGGAGGTCATACGGGTTATTTCGATATCTTTGAACCCGGATTCGCTGAGTTCTTCTATGATCTCTTCTAACGGGGTGTCCATATGTAATCCTCTGATTACTGCATGGACTTTTTTATCTTCAGGTAGTTGATACGTGTGGTATGGTTTATTTGTATCCTTTAGATGGCTTGTTAAGGCCCGATGGTCCTTGGCTGTTTCAGGGAAAATCTGTAGTCTGCTCCCTGCCGCTTTTGCCTTAGAGAAGGCAATGTTTGCGCTCTTGATATTCCTGCGCACAACTGTCCAGTCTCCCCCGTCTTCTATCACTATAGGAGGGATTTTACTTTTCACCGGAGAATTCTTTTCCTTCTCTACTTCTTCCGGTTTCGTTTCTTCGGTATTTTCATCTTCCATCTGTATGGTATCCTCTGTAGGTGGAGATTTCGCCCTTTTTCTCTTAGTTTTTTGCTGAACAGCGGGTGAGTCGGTGTTCACTTCTTGAGCCCGCTTTGAGTCAGCACTGGTTTGGTTTATGAATAAGGTTTCTAAACGGACCAGCCTGGCCGTCACCTCCTTATTCTCCTTTTCTAAGGCCTGGTACCTTAGTAGAAGGCGGGTGTTTTCCTCCTTGAGCTTGGCTATCCTTTCGGACTTTGTTTTCACTGTTCCGCTAGAGCTGGCACCTCTAGTGGAAACACACACTTCTGGTTTCATTTTGTTTGCACTGCACTTAAACAGCACGAAATATTTATTCCTGTAAGGAATAAATCGCACTTAGCACTTTTCCAAAGATTGGAAAAAAGTCACTTTTCGTAAACTTTCAGTACGGAGCCGGGTGAACCGAATCAATCCGCACTGTCTGTCAAAGTGAACTCGATGAGAGCTCGAAGAGATTCAGCAGGGCTTTTATACCCGACTTGTGCTCGCCGAACCTTGTCCCTATGTTAAATCGGTTTTCACGTGTGATGTAGGCCGTAACTCGTATCTCTATTGAAATTTTTTGTATGTTTAAATATTTCAATAGATTCTCTAACTTTTCGTTTATAAAAACCTAGAACCGTGCTAGAACCTTGGTTTCCTTTACATTTATGAAATGGCCAGTGTTATGCTCATAAATGCTTGCCAGTGTTATGCTGCAAAATGCTTCATAAATGTAAAGGAAACCAAGATTCTAGCATCGGTTCCAGGTTTTCATAAACGAAAAGTTAGAGAATGAAATATTTAAACATACAAAAAATTTCAATAGAGATACGGGTTACGGTCTACATCACACGTGGAAACTGATCTTAACACAGGGTCACGGTTCAGCGAGCACAAGTCGGGTATAAAAGCCAATTCAGTGTTCAGATCTCGTGGAGTAAAGATCCCTGAAGATGCCTCGTGCAATCGAAGGCGAAACGTCGGATAGTAATTCCAATTTGACACGGTTTAATCCCAAGAACCATAATTTCTTAACTGACCAAAGCCGTGAAAGCTTCCGTTCTATGAATTTTTTTTCTTAAAATGACCTCAGGAATTAGCTTTTTGACTACGTAATTAACACCTGTATAATACAATTTAATTGTAAATGTTTTATTACTTATTTATCATTGAAATTTTCCAGGTAATTAGGCTTTCGATTAGTTATGTATGTCAAAAGGCATTAGAAATTTTAGCATAATTAGGATAGGTAAAATGCAGTTTTTTTTTATTACAAAAACCTATAATTTAAAATTACTCGTATTATTCATATTTGTTGGAGATAAAGCAATACGACTAACCCAAACTAACGTTTAGTATCCGACTAACGTATGCTTAACGATTTATTTTAAATTTAAACTGGATAAAAAAATATATCAACAAAAATACAATTTCTTAAGTGACATAAGTACTAACCTTTGAAGTAGCTATTAGATAATTTCCAGCGCTTGCTTCATTTTCCATAAATTTTAAAACATTACTGATAATTTCTCGGCTTTGACCAGATAACACTTTATTATTCACTTTGCTTTTGAAAGGCATTTTATATAAAAAAATAACACCGCAATTAGCAAAACGAATGCGCTTTTATAAGTACCTGACTGTACTAAGAATACGATACGGATGTACTATCAAAAGTGAGCTTTGTCCACTGCGCACCCAATTTTAAGAGTCCAAGCTAGAATCTTCGAGTTGTACTTAACTGCGAAAATTTCGTTTTTCTGCAATACTGAAAATTTTTTCCTGGTCTGGATTTTTCCATGTTGAAAAAGACTTTTAAAATTTAAAAAAAATGCAGGGTGGAGGCGAAAAAATTTCAATAAATATATAAACCTACTTACTACAGTAACAGACCTAAGTACGAAGAAAGTACTAAGACATTGAAGCAACCAGCTGGCTTCAGAATAAAATTGAATAATACGCTTAGTTCACTCCAAGAGTTATGGATTTTGATGATTTCGGCAGGTACTTTAACCCCCCTTTTATAATATCCCGACACTGACGCAGCAACATTGGTATCTTTTATATTAATTATGTATTCCGTTCAGTGATGCTGTTCAGCGAGATCTCAGTAAACAATTTATTTCGTGTGGCACAAACCGAGTACACAAAGATCCAGTTTCACCTATATCTTTATTTCCTTTTGATTGCATAGCATTTATCAAAATACAAGAGTTCTAACCACACTACACCACAACTTGTTACGTTCTGGACGCGCGTTTCGCTAACCAAGTTAGCATCATCAGCCGATGATATAAACTAAAGTAACTTATCCTAACCGAGACTATTTATAGGTAAATGTGGTCACACTTGGTTGCACCCGACTGCACCGTTGTCAAGTAAACAATAGAGGGGACTATAGGGAATAGGCCCTCTGTCTTTATTTAGTGCTTTCTTACCACATTTAACTATTTCTATACTCTCAAATGCATCCAATAATCTGTTATTAGATACATTTTTAATCAACTTAAGATTATTTATTCCTATTCGGTGATTGTTTTCCAAAGCATGTTGGGCAACGCTTGCCTTTTCTGTTCTTCCGTATCTTAAATGTGCCATGTGTTCTTTAAAACGAATGTTTATGGAGCGTTTAGTTTGCCCAACATATTTTAGATCGCAGTCATTACAGCTAATTTCATAGATGTCACTCCTCTCCCGCAAGTCGATTTTGTCTTTGGGGTTTCCAAAGAGTTTTTTTTTAAACTGTTCTCCGTTTTATAGACTACTCTAAAACCTACGTTTTTAAATACTTTTCTAGACCTCTCGTATATCTGAGATCATATGGTATTACTATGAATTTATTGGAAGCTCCAAGGGTTTGAAGAGTAGTGGCATCTTTTAACATTTTCTTATGCTTATGTCTATTTACTAATTTATGTACAAAATTATCATTATATCCACTACTTTTAGCTATATTTTTAATCCGATTCATTCCATTGTTAAAACGTTCTTTACTTAATGGAAAATTGACTAACCTGTGAGTTAAGAAATGGAATGCTGCCATTTTGTGTTGACGGCAATGAAATGAGTCGGATGTTATATACCTATCAGTATTAGTAAATTTCCTATAAATATCAAATTCTAATTTATCGTTATTTCTAATAACTAACGTGTCGAGAAAAGGTAATTGCCCATTGTTCTCCTTTTCGTACGTAAAATTAATGGAAGGATATTTATTGTTTAATGTTTTTAAGAAAGTGTCCAAATTTTCTGTTTTAGTATCAAAAATAGCAAATATATCGTTTACGTATCTATACCACACCCTTGGGAAATAATTGAGTTTTTTTTTTGAATTGGGTTTCTAATCTGCCCATAAACAAATTTGCAAGGAACGGAGATAAGCAATTGCCCATCGCAGTTCCCTCAAGTTGTTTATAATATCTATTGTTGAACTGAAAAAAATTTTGATTCATACATAATTTTGTGAGAAGTAAATACTCATCAATAATTTCTTTATTTAAATTATTGATTTCAAGTAGTTCATTTGGGTACTCTAAAGCTAGTGGTATGGGTACACTAGGAAACAATGAGCTTACATCAAAAGATATTAAAATTTCACCTTCTTTTAAGTGAACATTCTTAATTTTATCTAAGAATCCTAACGAGTTAGTAACCTCAAAGTTATCATACGAGATATTTAATTTGCCGAATCCTACTAACCATTTTGAAATATTGTACGTTGGTGATCCAACAGCTGAAACAATAGGTCTCAGGGACTTCCCAGATTTATGGATTTTGGGAAGGCGATACAGCTTAGATAACTGTGGGTTACTATGTGTTAGTTTGGATTTTCGTTTATCGGACACAAGATATTTACACTGTTTTAAAGTACTTTTTACTTCTGTTATCATTTTTGTTAACGGGTTTTTCTCAATTAAATCGTAAGGACCAGTTTGAATCAAACTGTCTACTTTTTCAAAATAATCTGTTTTGTCTAGTATAACAACCTTATTTCCTTTGTCAGCTTTTAAATTAAAACATTCCTTTTTCTTCAGTCCCTGGATAATTTCAGTATTTTTACGAGAAACATATTTTGACTTGTTGTTAACAACGTTTTTTTGAGACTTGATTTCTGCAAGCCTCTCTAATGAATCCCTTAGTTGACTCTGGCACCTATTGAATGGAACTTTCGATATTCCCTATAATAGTTGGTAAACTATTATAGGGATAAGGATTTAACTTCTTTTGACGATCTTAAGCACTCTCCAATTATTTTGTGGGTATTCAAGATTACTTGAATGTTAGACCTTTGTAGAACTCTTGCAACTTTGACCTGCAGTAACGTGTACAAAACGTAAAACTGCACTTCTTGATGGTTAAGGATTGAGTACTGGTTGAGGTCTGGTTGTTATAATATCTAATCTACATTCTAAAATCTTTATTTAGTGAAATGGTTTTAATACTTCAGTCAATTCCTACGTTAACTTTGGAATGAAATTTGCATAACATGTTGACAGAACCGCAGAATTCTCAGATGAATGAATGAACCTAGGGTTCCCCGCACAAAAATATATAGAGACCTGCGCCAACTGGTCTCTGTCTATAAAAGGTGTTTCAATAAACATCGTTATCAAACAATTGGGTCGCAAATGTTAAGACCAAGGCCCTGTTACTTTTTATTAGTTAGGTTGTTTAATAATAGAGATATGTCCACAAAGAATTTTGGTGTTACAGGGTTTATATGTTTCTGTATAAGTATGTTGTTAATTATATTAAGGCATTCTTCATTTGGTATATTGGAAGCCCATTACTAGCAAATTTGTATGGCACATTCTGAAGATTTTTTTTTAAATACACCCTTTGCAAATGATATCTTCTGTTGGTATAAGTACGTGGATGACATATTGGTCTATTTTACAGGAAATAAAGTACAACACACAGTTTTAAATCGCCCCAATTCCCAAAGAAAACTACGAAATAGATTTTCTAGACATATCATTAAAAAATCACTTAATATATATCTGTAATATCTATAGAAAACCCACTTATACAGATGTAACTATACCAAAGGACTCTCTTCATCCCGTAAACCATGCACCTTCAGCATATAGGTCTATAAATCATAGAGCTTTTTCTGTGCCGTTAGACAAATATTGCCTAGAAGGGGAACTTGTCATCATTAGATCTATTGCAACAAATAAAGGCTACAAATTATCTGAAATTAACAGGTTAATTTTTAAAAACCGTTAACTTTTAACTATTCAACAAATATATTGTAAGGTTAAAGAACAAAATATACGAGAATGACATATTTTGGACCAATATCTATTAAAATTATAAATATTTTAAGAAGAAATAAAAATACTAAAGTTAATTTTCGACCGTCACAAAAACCCTCTAATTTGGTTTTTAACGTTAAAACGAACATAAATAACTATAAAAATTATGCAGTTTTTATCAGTGGCGGCTCGCCAGGGGACGCGGATGAAGCGCCGCTTCACCTACATTTTCTAATCAATTTACTTGAAACATTAAGTATTTTATAATCTGCATTTTTAATATAAAAATATAGTATGTTTTACATAAATTCACATTATTTACTTAATTATACCATTATTTTCTATCAAAACTAGGGCCTTATATACTCAAAAAGTAATAATGACTTAAAAACGTAGCGCGCTGAACACCTTTTCATAAGAGCGACCCATTGAGAAATTGCAATCAGCAGTAAATAATTCCGCTTCAGACTTTCCCCGCACGCCGGCTTTCGCGCTTAGATTTGTTTACGGCGGTTGCTATGGCAACGCAATGGTAAATATCCATAAGTCAAATAGAGATTGGCAGCGGCATAGAGTGCTGCTGCAGGCTACAATCCGGTCTGCATTCTATTAGAAACACCATTTTCCCGGTGGAAAACCGAGACAAAAGAGACTTTTTAAATACGGGGGTCGAAGGATCTAAGCCTGTCCTTGAAATAGAAAAACAAGGGAAGTCAAAAGACAGAGTTTTCTTTCGTAGGTTTCGAAATCAGTGGTATTCGGATTATACGTGGATGAGTGGAAGTATTTATTTCAACAAACTATTTTGTATGCCCTAATTTTGGGAATGTGATGAGAGGTTGCAGTAGGCATGAAGCTTCTTTGGAACATATTCAGTGCGCTATATTAGGGAGAAATTTCGATGTAAGATTCAAAGAGCATAACGCCTTATCTTATAGATTAAAAAAACAGAACTCTCATTTCGCCAATCACTTCTTAGAAACTACACATAAAATCCCTGGCATAAAAAAGTTAGAGGTTGTATTGTGAAGAAAGAAGTTGGATTTTTTAGAAGCAACAGAAATTTATAAACACCATAAAGACAAATGTTAACCATTTAAATTCACAGACAGACTTTAGAAATACCACCCTATTAAAACTTTTTGACTATAAAAAATGTACAGTTAGTTTTCCCTAATTATACACAATATTTGTCTGTATATATACCTAACTTGATTGTAAATAACTTAATTGGATTTAAAAATGTTCTAGTAGTACGAAACAGCAGTCACATCTAGGAAAAAATAAAAGTGACAGTTAAAAAGTAAAATTTTCTGTATTCATTTAATTGTTAAAATTCACTGTCACAAAGTAACGGACGACTCCATTAAATCTTTAAAATTGTTTTGTTATCAGTTTTTTTTATTAACACACTCCTAATTTCGCCACTTCAATTACCACGTGCTACGATGTTCACCATTTCAACTAGTTTATTCATAAAAATATAAATACAACAAGTGATTGCAATAATTTTACATGTCAAACTACAAAAGAAAACCAATGCAAGGAGAATAGCCCTTAATACAATAAATTAATTTTCTATAAATTTCTGTTTCCTATAGAGCAGACAGTTCGCAAACAGACAATAGACACGTGTACCTCTCCGAAGCGCGTTAATCAGACACGCCAACAAAACTATCTCTCAAAGTATATTTGGTTTTTAATTTACGCAACCTGAAAGGTTGGTCAAGCCGGGACAATAACATTCTGTTTCGAAGTCACGTGAGGACTGTAAAGGGATTAAACTCAATAACCACAATTCTTACGTGGCCTCTCCGATTTTAACTAATTAAAACCATATTGATCTCAATATTTCAAATACTGAAATTGTAGGTTAAATTTATTAGTTATTAGTATAGAATTAATATCAAGATAGACTGAGGTTAAGAATTCTACAATTTTCGAACTAATAAACAATTTTTCTCATCTATCCAGTACAGGGTGTCCATCTATGAAATATCACATTTTAATAGGTTTTAAATCAAAATCGAGTAAAGATATTAAGATGCGGTTGTCACTGAATTTTATAGAATTGCTTCGAGTTTTTGCCTAGATACCCTGTATCTCTACACTCATTTAAAAGCCTGATCCTCCTATTTCTAAAAACATATAATTTATTATAATCTTTCAAAACAAACAACAGAAACAACAACAACAACGAATCTACATTAATTTTATTAGAAACGTTCATATATGTTTGTTTTTGACACACCACACCATACATTTAACTTAGGGGCATCTCTTTCAAATTCGTTGTAAGCTCTATGCTTTTGTCACCCAAAATTTTCAGGTGGAACGTTGTTTCACTTGACATTTTTTGACAAAAGTGTTAGATTATTATTAATTATTTACGCGATTCAAAAATGTTTACCCAAAGAGGAAAGGCAGTCCGTTTTGCTCTACACTAATACTAATTCAATTACAATAACAAGAAGAACAATTTTTGAAAGAAATCCGCCTACTCGAAAATCAATCCTAAGCTGGGTAAGAAAATTTTCAGAAACTGGGACAATGGAAACGAAAACAACAAAACCGAGACTCTGAAAATAATCTTTTAAATGAAATTTTATGGGTCAAAAAAGTTTCAACAATAAACGATAATAAAATATCTGTTAGAAAAATCGCCCAAGTCTTAAACATGTCAAAGTGTAAGGTACGTAATCTTTTGAAAGTAATTAAGTCTAAAACGTATGAGATACAAACTTATCAAAAAATTGAAAATCATGCTATTGTTAGATCTGCTTAGAAATCAAGTGTGTCAATAACAAAAAATTCTTTTTGAAGAGAATACTGAAACTGGAAACAATTATACAGATATGTTAGAATTTTTTTGTACCCTCAACTGGAACAAGAAGGAATACTGCATGATGTATATTTTCAACAAGATGGTGCCCCACCCCACTTCTCTGTAATAACAAGGAATTCATTAACCTCAACTTTTGCAAAAAACTGGATAGTTCGAGCTGGCCCCATCGAATAGGCTCCCTGTTCTCTTGATTTAACAATAAAATATTAAGGAAAGGTATTATAGTCCTACTCCTGCAAATTTAAATGAACTCAAAAATAACGTAATTAACATTTGTATTACAATTACCGCAGAAATGCTCCAAAATGCGTTTGCCAATTTTGTTTTCGCCTACGTACATGTATTGAAGAAAATAAAGGTCATATTCGGCAGTTAATGTATTAGTTTATTAATTTAAATAATACGCTGTATCTAATAAAATTATTGTAGATTAGTTGTTGTTATTTCTGTTGTTTACAGCTCTGAAAGGTTATAACAAATTATACGTTTTTAGAAAAGGGGAGAATCAGGCTTCTAAATGAGTGTTAGAGATACAGGGTGCTTGATTTAAAATAAGCCCTTAACCTGCATTGGAAAAAACTTTCCTTTTTCTTTATTTTCAGAAAATTATTATCACTTGGTAACAACGTAAGCAAGAACATGAAGCAATTCTAAGAAATTCAGTGAAAACAGCATTTTAATATCTTTACTGGTTTTTGAGTTGTAACCTGTTAAAATGTAATACTGATGGACACCCTGTATTTAGGAAAAAGAAGTTAAAAATATTTACATTTTCCACAAAATGTTTTATACGATAAATTAATTAATTGTACTTTAACCATGAATTATCATATAAATAATAAAATGTAAGAGTATGAAAATTAAATTAGTAAATCAATTAAACATTTTTAAAGAAGTATACAATATAAACCTGCAGAAAAAATAAAGAGAACTTGCTTTGCGCATGCACCCGCTTAATTCATCTCCGCGTTGCCTCGGCAATCTCATGTTGAACATACATTTTCCACCCTTAGGAAAATAGTATAAAGTCAGTATTTTCGTACATCTACAAATAATTGTCAGTAAATCAAATAAATAAAAAATTATAAGTATCTAGATTTACAGTTATATGGATGGCATCCTTAAAACTATTCTGTAATTTCTCAAAAAATGTTTGAATTTTTTAGTAGGCAGATAATTCTTTTAATAAACAAGTAATATGTCTGTCCCTGTAGACTCTGAGTGCGTATATTAGTCGTGTGCGTGACCTGAGGTGTCTAATCCTACACACTTATTTTGGATCCTATTTTACTATTATCATAACCTTGACGGCTTTTTTTATTTAGCAAAGGTCCTCTAGTCCGATACATCCATTTACGGATATATATGCTTTACAATTATAGTCAAAAGCAGTGTTATCGTGCGGGTCATACGATTTATCAACGACAAACTTTTTAAGTTTGTTTTTCTTTTATTATGTGTAATCATATCTTAAATCGCATAAAATCCAGAAGATGAATTAAATAGACCTATGATATTTTCATATGAAAAAAGAGGATAAACATATAAATACCAGCAGTTGCAAAAATCTTTGAGCGATGTCACTTCAAAGTCAGATTGACAAGTCAGTGACAAAATGAGTAATAGAAAACAATTTTCGGGTTTTTTGTATCCACAAGCGAAAAAAATGTTATTAAATGTAATAAAATATTACGAAAATGAAAATTCACCGGCCAATATCCAGGAGACAGTAGCAAAAGCTCTGGGAATCGGTATAAGGACTGTGCAGAAAATTGTGCATGAAAAAAAGCATAATTTAGTACCGAAGAAGATTAAGAAATGTACACAAAAAAAGCCAGAGACAGAAGACTTAAGTGACAATGTAAAAATGGATGTTCGTAATGCAATTATACACATCAAAAACTAATCTAACCCTTCAAGTTTTGAAAGAAGCTTTAAAAAATCGAGGCATATTGGAAACTGCACTAAAATGGTTGTCAGAATTAATAAAAATGTTGGGTTTTCGATATAAAAAGGACTGTAATCGAAGATTATTATGCGAGTTGCCACATATAGCAAGTCAGCGTATCCAGTTTTTAAAGAAATACGCGGAAAATGTTAATTCAAAATTTAGAAAAGTGGTATTTTTAGACGAGACTTGGATATTTTCTAATAGAAGTGGTTCGAAATCTTGGCAGGACGAGTCTGTAAAAAGTGTCAAGAGAAAAAATGGACGTGGGACGAGAAAAAAGTTCATCATTTTGCATGCAGGTTCTTCAACAGGATTTCTCCAAGGTGAAAGTTTACTGTTTTCTCCAACATCCAAAAGTATGGAATACCATGATAATATGAACTGTTTGAAAAGTGGTTAAAAGAACAACTGATTCCAAATTTAGATGCTCTATCTTTAATCATTCTGGACAATGCATCTTATCATTCAAGAATCTTAAATAAACAACCTACTTCATCCTGGAAGAAAAGTGATATTTATGACAAGCTAATAAAACAAAATCCTTTACCCAATATGCTGAAATTAGAACTTCTTTTAATGGCAAAATCTATTAAAAAAACCAACAATATATGCCGTAGATGAAATATTACGGGAAAATGGGCTGGGGCAAAATTATATTACGAAAAACACGTGACCGATGGTCTTACATCAGATGAAGTGCAAATTGTTTGGCAAGATTCATTAAATTATATTTCGCCGAAGTACTGGAAGAAATCTGTGGAACATACGGAGAAATTAATATGAGATTGGTGGAATCGAGAACGAGTTCTAGATGTCGAAATAGCACCAATGATCATTGCGCCGTTTGAGGACGACTCAGAAGATGAGGACTTTTTAAGTGATGATGATATTTTTTAGTCTATAATATTAAAAAGTTTATGAAGGATTATATTAGTCTTTGACGTGTATAAATCATAAATTGCATTGTGAATATCCATTTTTGCATTGTAACTTAAGTCTTTTGCCTTTGGATTTTTTCGTGTACATTTCTTAATCTTCTTCGGAAGTAAATTATGTTTCTTTTTTCATGCACAAGTTTCTGTACATTCTTTATACCGATTCTCAGAGCTTTTGCCACTGGCTCCTGGATATTAGCCAGTGAATTTTAATTTAAAAATGTTTTTATTAGATTTGAAACCATCTTTTTGCTTACTTTTTTAGTACATTTGTAATTTTGTAAGCAATAAATAAATAATTATAGAATACTTGCTCCAATTTTAAAGCGTGTTTAAAATAAGTAAGTTTTTTTATTAATTATAAGAAATAATTTGATATATAAAAATCGGTAAAATCATTTTACCAGAAACACAGGGCTAACGAAAAAAACAGGCTAGCTATATATATATATATATATATATATATATATATATATATATATATATATATATATATACACTACGCATCAAAATTAACGCACCACTATAAATTGCACAGCATTTCAATGTGGATTTTCTTGCGAACCGCTGAACAGATTTTGATGAATTTTTTTTAAATGTACATTTGTTTATCGCTAAAAACGCCGCGATATGAGTTTTTATTAAAATTTTAGTTTTGAGAATATACAAGGGCAAACAATGAGAGTATTTTTTCTCGAGAATATTTGAAATACCCTGTGGATCGTTTCAACCGTAACAGCGGGTATACGCTTGGTGCAAATTATAGCCCCATGTTTTCTTAACAATTTGGTTTTTGTTCATGTCAATATCTCTATTTTTAAATGAATTACAGAGTAAAAGATTAAAACGCACTAGTTTATTTTAACAATTAACAACTTAAAAATATCAATAATAACAATATTGTTGGCAAGGACAAAATTAGAAAAAAATTGAGAATATCAATATCGTGTGTTTCCGCCTCTACTCTGAATAACGGCTTCACATCGACGACTCATACTAGACACAAGGCGTCTAATCGACAAAATTTTGAATGTTGTCAAGAGAGGCTGGTGAGGGCTGATGGTTTCTAAGTTGTCTGTCTATGATGTCCCACAAATGTTGTTCAATAGGGTTGAGGTCTGGACTATTTGCAGGCTAGTCCAATACCCACCTCATGTAAATACTCTTGCACTATACGAGCGACGTGCATTGTCGTGCATTAACAAGAAATGTTGGCCTATGTAAGGAGCAGAAGGAACAACATGTTCGGATAAGATGTCAGTAATGTACCGTTCACTGTTCAATGGACCACCACGTAAAAAAATAAGTTCTGTTCGGGCAGTCAAATAAATTCCTCCCAAACCATTACAGAACCTCCATTAAATAGCGTGGTTTGACGAATGTTACACTGTGAATAACGCTCATGCCTGCGTAGTACTCGTATGCGTCGGTCAGAGCTGTACAAACAAAACCTCGACTCGTCCGTGAACAAGACTTGCTCCCATTTCGGAATTCGGAATCTTAAATTCTATTCTGCAAGTCGTCTTCTTACAGTGGATATACTTATTTGGACGTTATGTGTAGCCTTAAGTTGTACCTGAAGATTTCGTTCTGTTACAGAACTTTCTCTCAAAGCACTTAACCGAGTGAAACGATCCTGGTTCACTGTTGTTCCTCGGTGCCTTCCTTGCCCATGGCGTCGGTTATGATCGTTAATTTGCTCAAAACGGAGGACAACGCGCGATATTGTTGAATGAGAAACTCCCAGCTATAGCATGGTAGCTTAATCCTTCCTCGGCTAATGTAATTGCTGCTACGCATTCGTCACAACACAAATTCCTTGTTTGACGCTCCATAGCCAAAATTTTAACACTTTTCAAAGATAAAATTGACACATAATAAACAAACATGACAGTTTGTCAAACTTGTTCATTTCATGGCCTACCTTATTTTAAGATGTTGAATTGTTAAAATAAACTAGTGCGCTTTAATCTTTTGCTCTGTATTTCATTTAAAAACAAAACCCAAATTGTAAAGAAAACATAGGGCTATAATTTGCATCAAGCGCATACCCGCTGTTAGTGCTGAAACGATCCACAGGGTGTTTCAAATATTCTGAGAAAAATTATTCTCAACGTTGGCCCCTGTATATGCTCAAAACTATAATTTTAATAGAAATTCACATCGCGGCGTTTTTAGCGATAAACAAATCTACATTTAAATAAAAATTCATCAAAATCCGTTCAGCGGTTCGCAAGAAAATCCTCATTGAAATGCTGTGCAATTTATAGTGGTGCGTTAATTTTGATGCGTAGTGTATATGTAGGCTGTATTTTTTGCATGCATGGCCCTTAATTTTAGACTGAAATTTGAAGAAATCTGATAAGTAGTTTTTTAGCTATGCCGCGAACAGACAGACTGACGGACAGACATACCTACAGACAGACGGAATTTAGGAGACATGTTTTCCGGCATCTAGGGACCCTTATACGTAAAGATAAAGATTTGAAAGAATCTTACTAGGGAATTAATAACTAATCGTCTTGGGTTTTTAACAAAAGTGTATATTATTTTTGCAAAATTTTTTCGTTATCACAATACTAAAAAAAAGTTTTTTTTTGCACAGGGGTGGCATTTAAATAAATGACACTGTATAAGTGGTTAGATTTTTAGGTTGAACGGGGCTCATAATTTATGGTGATTGATAAAAAAATCTCGAACCGCCTTCCGACTTTATTAAGGCGCTTGCCATTTTGTGTATTTTTGTTTTTGCCAACCAAAAATGTTTAACCAAATACATATTTAGCGAATTTTCTTATTTAGACCCTCGGCATTTAATATATAAAATAATACTAAGTGGCTATCTTAATAATATTGCGTAATATAATAAAAAAAAAACTATTTTCTTTCTCCCTGAATATTTGTAAATAGTCCATCGAGATTTAATAGCTCGGTAAAAGAATCACACAACATTTTGGTATTCACTGTGTTTTCTGATTTGATTCATAATGTTGGTGACCTTTGGACCCGCACGATAAGACCGCATTCGACTATATCTGTAAAAATCTCATTTAAAAGTAAGGAAAACTAGACGCATTTTAGGACAGCTGCAAAAATATTTCTCTAAAATAAATTACGACATTAACAACCGTGTTCACTAAAGAGGTTTAAATTTAGACCACGTCTAACTTGACAGTTATAGTTTTCACATGAAATTTTTAACAAAAATTAAAAAAAAATATTTAAGAGTTTTCACAATATTGTTTCAAAATAAATTACATCGAATTTTGAAAACCGTATTTAAAAAAATTAAGCAGTTTAAAAGTGAAGGAAAAAAACAGTTTTTTGTGCAAACTTCACCTCGTAATTGCGACCCCTGTATATTTTTCAAGACCCTTCCTAAACCGACCATTTTGTGTATCTTTTCGAGTACTTTCTGAAGCCTTCACCAGTTTTGGTTTGGTCACGCCTTTACTTTTTTATTTATCTGAAAAAAAAAACAGTTTTTCTCAATTTCTTTAATGCGTAAATACACAAACATAAATCGAAGCGATAAAAAATATCACAGAAATATTTGCTTTAAACAAACCAAAACTCAGCCGTTACATCTATCACAACTGATATGTCAAATACCTTTGTAAATTTTATTATCATCCTACGCCAAGGCCACCTATCATTTCGCGTCGTCTGTAGATCGGTACCTATTAATTTTTGACCGTTATGTGCACTTTTTTCTTTAAATCGAAT
Organism: Kuschelorhynchus macadamiae; assembly: GCA_030620095.1. NCBI lineage: Eukaryota > Metazoa > Arthropoda > Insecta > Coleoptera > Curculionidae > Kuschelorhynchus > Kuschelorhynchus macadamiae. Next base: position 6,187 of record JAUTXW010000548.1, on the reverse strand, counting down.
TTTCACACCCTTTCTGAGTAGTTTGAACGAAATATTATCAAAGCCTTTTTTGTAGCCAAATAAAAACTCAATCCGCGGGACTGGAAATAATGTTGATTACTATTCGCGGTAAGCGGCAAAATGAGTGAGGAGTTTGAATTTAAATTATCAACTTTAAAAAATTGCAGTAATTTAACCGTTAAACTTATAAACTGGAAATTTGGTCTAAATCTACCTAAAAATATCTTGTTATATTAGTTTCCTTGCAATACAGGATAATGTTGAAAAATATACCCATTCTTGGAAACATTGGTGCAAACTTCATCTCGTTAGTGTACCCCCTGTATATATTCCAAGACACTTCCTAAATAGTCCATTTTCTAAAGCGTTTTGGAGTTTTTGGTGCCGAATTAGTTTTCTGACTAGATGCATACTTAGAAAAAAAAATCGACTAAAAAAATTCATTTTCCTATAACTTTTTCGAAAAATTTCAGTTTTTCATAAAAACTTCTGAGATGCATTCAGGTTTTTGTTCTCCTAGATATTTCCAATTAAAAACGTCTCTTGGAAAATTTCAATTTGACTCACCCACTTTGAGATATAAGCGTCCCAAAACACCCTTTTATCGAACGAAAAAATTCGTAAAATCTTGAATTTGAAACCAAAAACCAAACACAATAGGAGTCTGTAAAACAGGAAGAACCATCGTTCCAGAAAGTTTCGTCAGAAAAAAATTAAATTGTGACCTCAACCGTGTTACATCGAAGTTGATTTTTTTACGGTACTACATCTTCCGTATTAAAGGGAGCACAGAAAAATGTTTCATGCAGATCTCGAGATCCACGTCTCCTATAAAAACATATTTCAAATTTCCGAGTTTAGTTTCCGAGATATGCCCGCCGAAAAGTCGAAAAACACAGTTTTTAGAAATGCACGCCCCCCAGGTTTTCGTCCCCAAGTGTGAGACCTATAGCAAAAAACGGCCGCGAAGTGGACGCTTGTTAACAAGAGAGTTCATTGAGGAAGTAATCTAGACATCCCAGACTTAAAGTTTAATTTTTACCCAAGTATTAAAGTTCAATTCAGACTACCGATCGTAAAAAATAGCTACTCCATGAATTTGTCATGGAATTAAATTATATGACACTTGGATTTCGGTAAAAATAATTAGTATTTTATATACTTCATAATACGAATTACGAATGACTACAACATTAATGTCTGATTTAATTAAATTTGTTTTATTTTAGCGTAAAGGGATAGGAAAGGCAGTTTAATTAGTGAATATTGCCAGGGTTCGTGGGGAACATCTGCTTTATATACCATTAAACGCATTGTCGCGTAAAGTCGATATTCGATCACATCAATCAAATTTGGCTTTGAACCAATTTCCATGAGAGTTGTGAAAACCTTGATACATTTCTAATATTAACTTTACTCAAAACTATAGCAGTATAAGTGACTGGAGTAATTTGACATAAAAGGTAGCGTATTTAAAAGAACTTTAGGAAGATTTAAAGTAGAATATTAAAAATATTGTGCTTTGTGACCGCTTTTTTTTAATGCCAATAGACCACAAGAGCTTAAAGCTTTAAAAATGGGTTTTGAATATTGCACTAAACAACTTAACAAAGCTTCTAGAACTTTATTTTAAATTCTGTGTTAAACGATTTCAAGACAGTTATAACAGCGTAGTCTGTAAAATAATTTACCTTTAGAATCATTATAAACGAGTAGGTTTTAAGACCTTAAGAATATTCAAAATATCTTTAAAGTGGTAAACAATTTTGTTTTTTAAAGTAACGATAAAACTTTTTTGTTATAAAAGGCGACAAAAATAAATCCAATGAATTGTATATCATCTCAAGTCAAGATTTTGGGAAAGCTAATTGATGTCCTGAACAATCTTTTGCTGGAATAACAAAATAAAGATAAAATAAAATATATAAACATACATGCAAGAAAATAAAATTAAAAAGTCTGGACGTTAAAGAAGGCAAGAGAAAATTGTTACAATATCGAATCAATCAATGTAAAAATAAAAACATTTTTAGTTGGCCGTTAAAATACTTTTATTAAAGAAACGATTCAAATTATAAAGCATAAATAACAGGACGTCATGCTAACTCCATCAATTTCTTTGATGTAACTTTATCTATTGAGAGATCATGAAGACGGAGGCAATGGAAAACAATATATTTCACAATTAAATTAAGGTATGGACTATTAAGTATAATATAAGATAAAACGCCTTAAAATAATTAATAAATATTACAAATAAGCAAATACTCAACATAGGTTTTCTTAAGGACCGTAGAATTTTTCTGCATGCTCCTTTAAATGTTATAGTGCAAGATATTGGTAATACAAAATATTGGCAGTAGGGTTAACTGCTTAAAAAGGCACACATAAATTTCTCCTGACATTTATTTAGATGAACTACCAACCTGTAAAAGCTCGAAATGTAGTTGCAAGATACCTCATAAAATTACAAATGTTTTAAGAAGAAATAAAAATACCAAAGTTACTTTTCGACCCTCACAAAAACCCCCCTAATTTTATTTTTAACCTAACAAAAATAAAAAGTCTTAAAAACTTCACATAAATTCCCTGACATAAACAAGTTAGATGTATTACATTATGAACAAAACGCAAACTAGATTATTTAGAAGCCATATAAATTAATAAACACTATAAAGACCCAAATGTTTACCTTTTAAATTCACAAACAGATGTTGGAAAGTACCACCTTTTTCCCATAACAAATGTCCCGTTAGTTTTTCCTAATCATAATCATAAGAATGTTTGTCTGTATATTTACCTAACTTGACTGTAAATATTTTCATTGCGTTTGAAACTGTACTAATAGTACCAAACAGCAGTCACGCCTAGGAAAAAATAAAATAAGTGACAGTTACAAAGTAAAACTTATATATTCATTTATTGGTTAAAATGTACTGTTAAACAAAGAACGGACCGCTCCATTAAATGTTTAAAATTATTATATCACTAGTTTTTAGTTTTGCACGGCTTCAGCTAGTTTATTCATAAACATATAAATATAATAAGTGACTGCAATAATTTTATATCGCAAACCACAAAAGAAAACAAATTCAAGGAGAATAGCCTTTAATACAATAAATAAATTATCTATAAATTTCTGTTTCCTGTAGAACAGACAGTTCGCAAACAGACAATACACACGTGTTCCTCTCGGAAGCACGTAAATCAAACACGCCAACAAAACTATTTCTCAAAGCATATTTGGCCTTTAATTTACGCAACCTGAATGGTTGGTCAAGCCGGGACAATCAAATTCTGTTTCAAAGTCACGTGACAACTGTAAATAGATTAAACTCAATAACAACAGCTGCTGCGTGGACCCTCCGATTTTAATTATTTAATACCTTATTGATCACACTATTTCGAACACTGAAATTAAAAATTAAATTTTAGAGCAATAACTATAGAATTTTTATCAAGATGGATTAAGGTTAAAAATTCTTCCATTTTTACTTCCCTCTTAAAAGAGAAGTATTGTAAAATAAAAAAATCACTCTCGGAAATTTTTTCAGATCTTCACGTTTTAGGGACGAAAAACATGTTTTCTCAATTTCGTCTGTCTGTCTGTCTGTTCACGGCGTAGCTAAAAAACTATTTATCGGATTGACTTCAAGTTTTGTTCAAAAATTAAGTGTCATATGAGGATGCCCTGGTACATTTTGGTAAATATCCAATAATGCGAAACAAAATGGCGGCCTAGTGAAATGTTTAAAAAATTATTATTAAAAAAACTACTCATCCAATTTATCTCACATTTGGCAAAAACATTAACTATTATGTTGAGATCAAGTGGTAAAATTCTGTTACGAATCCAAGATGGCGGCATAATAAAATATTTAAGAATTCAGTCCGAAAAAACATTTCACTAGGCCGCTATCTCGTCAGGCAAACTAGATTTTTATAAAAATATGACCAGGTTATCCCAATATTATTCTTAATTTTTAATTAAAATTTGAAATAATTCTGTTGAGCATTTTTTTAAGCTATGCCGCGAACTGACAGACAGATAGACAGACAAATCGACAGACAGAATTGACAAACACATGTTCTGGCATCTAGGGAGGTCAGAACGTAAATATATGCAAAACCTGAAAGGATCACTTTTTCAGGATTACAGACATTTTATTTGGCCTCCATTTTGTTATACCATCTTGAATCAGTACCACAATTGTACTGGTTTATTACTAAACCAGAATTGGTTACGACATACAATTTGAAATCAGTTCATTAAGTAGCTTTTCAAGCTGAAACATAATTTGATTAAGCAGTTTTTTAGTTTTTTTTTTAACATTTCACTAGGCCTGCGATTTCGTTTTGCCATATTGGATTTTTTCCAAAATGTTATAGCTACATCCCCCAATGACCATTAATTTTTGACCAAAATTTAAAGGCAAACGGGTAAGTAATTTTTAGCCTTGCTTTGAACAGACGGACCGACAGAGATACAGACATACAGACAGACATACAGACAGACATACAGACAGACATACAGACAGACATACAGACAGACATACAGACAGACAGACATACAGATAGACATACAGACAGACATACAGACAGACATACAGAGAGACATACAGACAGACAGACAGACATACAGACAGACATACAACAGACATACAGACAGACATACAGACAGACATACAGACAGACATACAGAAAGACAGACAGACAGGCAAACATACAGACAGACATACAGATAGACATACACACAGACCGACGGAATCGAGAAAAAATGTTTTATTTATTTATTTATTTTATTTATATAATATATATATTATATAATTTTGATGCTTTAGTTAAATATTAAAAAAAGGGAGTTAATATACTAAAAACTAACAAAAATCATACATTATAGAAATCTATAAAAAGGTAAAAAACTAAAAACTAAATTATGTAATAAATATATATAAATAAGCTAGATTACTGAATATTTTTTCGTAATATTCTTTTGACTGATATTAATCGCACGGAGAAAAAGTCTATGTTATGGTAAGCATTACAACTTTTCGCTATCCCACATAACGGGGAGTTGTGCGAACCGTTTGTCCTCTAAAAGGAACGAACAATTGCGTTTTCATATGGTTTGTGGAACATTTATACCTATCATTGACAAAAGATGTTGGTTACTGATGAGATTATTGATTATTTTATACAAAAATAATATGTCTGAAACAGTTCTTCTAGCAGATAAAGATAGTATAAGGAAATGTTGTCGAATCAGTGTATAATCGCCTGTTGGGTATCTGTAATTGGCCTTAAATGATATAAATTTGTGAAATCGGTTTTGTATATTTTCTATACGATCAGCATAGACACCATATCTTGGGTTCCATATCAAACTGCTAAAATTCAGTTTACTGACAACGAAAGAGTTATATATACAAATGATTGATTTCATATTCGTGAACATGGAGCATGTTTGCATAACGTATCCTAACATCCTGGAGGCTTGATTTACGATTGAGTCAATATGTCTATCAAAGGTGAGTTTTGAATCTAGGATTTCTCCCAAGTCTCGCACATGGGTCACTTTCGGAAGCGTAATAGTGCCTATTTTATAGTCAAAGATATATTCGCTTTTATTCAGAAAAAAGTGATAGTGGAACACTTGATTAAGTTAGGAAAAGACTATTTTCGCCGCAAAATTCAGTCACTCTATTCAGATCATATCGATTTTTTCACAATCCCGAATACCAAGAACTTTTTCTGAAAATATTTAGGTCATCCGAATACAGAAGAAAATCACAATTAATAGCACGACTTGATGTTATTTAAGCATATTATATAAAATAGAGATCCGAGGTATGATCCTTGGGAACACCTGCTGCCTAGATTGTTCGGAGAGGAAACCTTGAAGGGAAACATACTGTGACCTATCCTTGATAGGATTCTATCCATTTCAGGAAGGTATCACCATTACCGATCTCAGCGCAAGACAACTTCAGTAGGATATTATGATTTTATCTCATCGAATGCCTTGCTGTAATCGATGTAAATAGCATCCACCTGAGTCTGGCTATCTATATGTTCATGAAGGTATTTCTCCGGTAACATGAACAGATTTGTTTCAAACAAGCGTCCTCGAAAAAGCCGCAAAATGTTCTGAACTTATAATATTTTTAATTAGATGGAAGATATATTC